>JAXRJS010000050.1:870000-1330000 GCA_037127375.1 Dione juno
GAGATTGTTTTCAATTATCATTGGTTAGGATTTCTGAATGTATACGTACGTTCTGAAACGGGGAGAAAGTGGGAAAGTAGGTAAATCCCCGCTAATCGTTTACGTTTACGTTAAACTGAAAAAAAAAAACGTTTACGTTAAACTGAAAAAAAAACGTATAGGTATAGTAATACCTATACGTTTTTTTTTTCAGTTTAACGTAAACGTAAACGATTAGCGGAGATTTACCTACTTTCCCACTTTCTCTTCGTTTCAGAATAGAACCTTATTCCGAGTCTAGTCAAGTAGAGCGGGGAAACAAAAATATTTTTCAAATATAAACGTACAACCAAATGGTCATCAAACCCCCTACCACACCATATGACAATGACTTACATATGACATAGTATATATTATGGACTGTATCCTGCATATATCTGACACTCACATATCCCTGGTTTCCTCCAAAAGTTTAATATTGTGTGTTGATTGGCGGAGCTCAACGCCACGCTTCGTCTCCTTACCATAACGAAATGACAATAATTATTCCCCGAGTTGAAATTTAACCTAAAATCGTCGCTTTTCAATGGACAAACAGACAAACGAAATTCCATACACGACAACAAATATATATATATATATATATATATATATATATATATATATATATATATATATATATATATATACACATATATATAAATCTACGAGTATATTGGAAATCAGCAAACATCAAACTAAATTAAGCAACTCTTTAGACGTACAGTAGGTACTCGTACACACAACGTGATAGGAATTTCTACTCCAACGACTGTGTGCGGAAACTAACGAAGCATGCCTCAATACTTCGCCCTCTGCTTCCACCGTGAGGGTCACGAGGACTGGTCTGAATCTAATCCAATTACTACTTGATGTTATATTCAATTCGCCGCTAAAGAGGGAACGGGCTTGTGGATTGCCTCACAAATTCGTTTGACGTGTTTTGAATATTAAAGTTAATAAGGAGGAGAGGCTATGGGTTTGAATTCTGGGTGAAGCAAATCAATCGTGATTAAGGATATTATAACGTTGAATAAAGTTAAAACTGGTTAAAATGATCACAATTGTATTTACAATAATATCATTTTTTCTTAAATAAAAGTAGCCGAAGTTACACCTTATCACATCAGCTACCTGTCAGTGAAAGTCCCGTCAAAATTCCGTTTGCACCCGTTTCATAGATTAGGTACAGAACAGGCACAGGTAGAACAAACAGACAGACAGACAAAAATTGTAAAAATTTTATTTTAGTATAGTATATACCGAAAAGTGGTTGTTTTAATATTACAAACAGACATTCCAATTGTATGTCTGTTACGGAATGTCTTAACACTAAGTTTCCTTAGCCTCTCATCATCCATCTAATAAGCCATTTCTCCACCAAAATATTTTGCTTCAAAGCATAATTAAGTGCGTTATTATTATTTTTTTCATTGAACAAAAAAAAAGTAATTAAGTAATTTCGTTCTGCAAAAGCTTTGTCTGAAAAAATGTAAACGTAAATGATAACAATATTTACCCACAAGCGTAATATTGGATGTGGATTTAATGATATTTGTTCTCTTCATTTCGTTGGTCCAAGTTTGGCGAGCACGCGTTTTTAAGAGTTTTTGGTCTGTAAAAAAAATTGCTTCACGCTGTATCCCGCATATAGCACGGTAGGCAGAGGGAAACTAGTGTTAGGACACTCCGTTCTCCATTTTCTGCCCAATTTTCGTAAAACCGTTAGTTCCATTAGAGCTCAAACACCGCGCTTTGTCTTGTAACCAGAGCGAGGAAATGATTTTTTTTTTAATTCAATAATATCATAATCATAGAGAACTCAATGAAAATTGTAAGAATAAATATGTATTGAAAATATATTATTCTATTTATCGACGTAGCAAGACTCAGCACAGTATTTAGTACGTAGTTTTTTTTTCTCTTATATTGTTCACCACAGACTTTTGTTGTCCATGTTTTTTTTTGTGATGAAAAAATCACATCTTCCACCATCATCACCAGATGATGTGATATGATTTGATATAGACACAGCACTGTGTTTTGATGATTTTTAAAGTGTTAATCCACACTAAGGATAGAAAAATACTTAAAGGAAACATATAAAAATTTGAACGCAGCGGGATTCGAACCCGCGCCTCATGGAACCGTCCAAGTTTTCACGGGTACTTGGACGGTTCATGGTCCATGAGGCGCGGGTTCAAATCCCACTGCGTTTAAATTTATATGTTTCCATTAAGTATTATACAACACTGTGTTACTCAATATAATATCATTATTTGGGCAAAATATCTAATATTATATAACAGTAGAATTACGTACCTAATAAATTTGTTAAAATTTAAATGTATTTAGAACTGATATCTAATAAATAACTAATTTAAAATTATTACTTCTAACTTAGAATTAACTATACAATTTTTCTAATACAACTAAAAACGCTAATCGAACCCGCTACCCGCTCAATACTTAATCACCCCACATTTAATCACTGTTTCGGTGTTCTTTGAAGTGTATGCTGCATATTAAATTCAGCGAGATCAAAGCGTACAATTATTTAATTCTCTAAACGGCATTGGTGGAGTATGACAGAGCTTTCGTTTTGCTTTTTGCGTTCAGCTAATTGAATCAACTGTATGTGACAGTAGCTTTTGTAATAACGACAGCATATGTTACATGGCATTTGAACATATACTTAAATATCTCTCTGCCAGATATAGCGTGATATACTATACGCAAGAAAGAAAGCGGAGAGTGGAGGCACTTAGTTTTAAATACATTGCTATATAGATTAAAAATGAACATCAATATCTCGTGATGCGAATAATGTGAGAATAAATTTAAAGTAGAATTATTTTTATTGATACATTATCATTATGATGTATTTTATATACATTATATATTTTAAATAATTAAATGCTCAACGAGTTTCTTTTTGCAAACCAATCAGCGCTGTATAGTACTTGAGTGTAAAACAATAAATCTTTCACCCAGATCCCTTTTAGCAATAAAATATACTTAAAGTAAGCTTTCTTTGAGTTATAACGCGAAAACTCAGCAATTAAGCAAATTAAACTAATTTTATATCGTAAAATTTCTTTAGGTAATTTACTTTATTATCTCTGAAAAAGTCTCTATTTGAAAAAAAATAGTACACCGCTTTCCGCCTTTCGAGGCATCGCGTGTTGAGTGGCGGAACTCAACGCCGCGCTTTTTTCTTGTTACCAAAGCGACGAAAATGAAATTCATTTGTAATTCATTCTCTCCGAGTGGGAATCGAACCCAAAAACCGTCGCGTTTACAAGTAGAGACCATACCTCTGCGCCACTGTAGGTCCTCTCTTTCTTTTTTTTTAATTACTTTTAAAATTAGAGCTAAATAAAATTATTACGGTATTAATTAACTAAATATTAAATGTATACTAGTTTAATTAATATTGTAGAAACAAATTTAAATATAAACGAAGCTGTTTGAGTTTATCATACGTTTATATATATTTGTTCAATAAACATCCGCATACAAAGTAATTTCGTTTACATTAATTTACTCTTCAATTTGATCTCTCCAAACACATTTGGCTCCGAATTCCGTATATGTATGAACAAATGTACGAAATTAATTTTGATATTATATAAAAAAAGTACTTCGGTTATATATATATTTTTTTTACTTTTAAAAATTCTGTAGAAAATGGCTGCGGCTAAATATATTCGGTTAGGGATGTCAAATTGTATGTTGTCAATTTATTAATTATATTTAATATATTATAAAGAAATTTATGCGAATATTATATTTTAACTACAACAAAATATA
Source organism: Dione juno (assembly GCA_037127375.1). NCBI lineage: Eukaryota > Metazoa > Arthropoda > Insecta > Lepidoptera > Nymphalidae > Dione > Dione juno. The sequence goes on from JAXRJS010000050.1 coordinate 873,832, forward strand.
TAAAGTTCATAATAATATATTAATTATTTTAAACTTAAATTTGAAAATATTAACAAATAATAACTTAGATATATATATATATTATATATATATATATATATATATATATATATATATATATATATATATATATATATATATATATATATATATATATATATATACATTACGATATATATTATAACAACTATGTAGTATTTAAATCCGTTATTTTTGGAGTCTCAATACAAAGTAATTTAATAGAAAGACTTATATGGTTAGTGCACTTCCCGCATTTTCTTATATTTACATAGTCTACATGGGCAATGCCGCTGCCAAGCTAGTTCAATATATATATATATATATATTATATATATATATATATATATATATATATATATATATATATATATATATATATATATATATATATATATATATATATATATATATATATATATATATATATATATATATATATATATATATATATATATATATATATATATACAAACTGGACACAAGATGTAATTAGTGAAATATTTCATATATCATTTCCCCAGCCTCATTTGTGCGACATTCGTGTGAAATACAAATTACATTCGAAACAAACCAATACAAATCAATTACACGATGTTGATTATTTACTTACAAATAATAATGAAGTCATAATTATGCCGTTCTAGTTTTATAGGTAAAGCAATGCTCGCTCTATCCAAGAGTTGATGGGTGTGCAGATTACCAGAATTATTCTAAACGTACCTACGTTCAGAATTCGGTCCCAGTAGTTATATTAATATCAACGATAATATCGTACTCGTACTAGTAGGAATTGCAGTCGAAATAGCAGTTTAGTTTAGTTGTAAATTAGTTAGTCTAATCGTGAAGTCAGCGTCAGTCAGCGTCAGTCAGCGTCTGACAGAAACGTGACAATTGTGGCTTTTTCATAAGTGAATTCATTTTTTTTATTTTCTCGCTCTGGTATGAAGACAAAGGCCGGCGTTAAGTTTCGCTAAACAACACACAATGTCTCCAAAGTTTCTTCTGCCTTCTCAACTATATGTAAAAAAGTTAAAGAAAATCATCAAGTAGGTAGCTTCTTTAGATGGTTTTGAACGTTATATAAAGTAAATCTTGTATAAATTCTTAATATATATTATAATAGTTTCAAATTCAGATACGTAAAATAAGCTCAGTTTCGTTCTTTGTTACTTAATAATAAAACAGATAATGCCAACATTTTAACGTGAAAGCCTGAAACGCTATAGAAATAATCAGATCCGTTTTACCATTAATATAGAGATATTCAATCAAAGATGGGGAAGTCCTTTTTATCCTCATCGTATAAAATCCAACGCTTTTCATAACAACTTTCTCCATTCAGAATTCGAACCCACAATCATAGTTTAAAAATAAAAAGAACAAAAAAAACAACAAAATTACAAATATTCAAATGTATATTTTTAAATCCTTGAAAGTGTAACAAACAAACATTACGCAGACAAATAACCGGAGTAAAGTCGATTGTATACAAACGAACGCACCGTTCCCTCTCATGCAATATTTATGCACTGATAATATAACAGAGCGGTGCACGCTTGTAAACGGAATCAATGCATTTCGCAGAAAATTGTGCTCCGACGCAATGCATGATGCGACGAGTGCAACCGGCAGCGGTAGCGATTTATATATATATATATATATATATATATATATATATATATATATATATATATATATATATATATATTATGTATAAGGATTCCACCTATCCTACAAAATGAGATACGTTTTGTATGATATCCATAGGGACCCTAGCTGTGCCTACTTTACTATATCTTTAAGTAGATATCATAATAATTGTACTATATTATGCATATTTAATTATACCTAAAATTATACTTTACCTGAGATCTAAGAAGAAGAAAAAAATTAGGATAAATTGCATTAAAATAATAGATTACAGAATCAAATGTAATCAAATAAAATCAAGTGAATGTATAATATTAGAAATCTATTCGGGTTAACTTATAAAAATTTTAAATAATTTGCTTTTTATTTCCCTGCTCTAGCTAGACCAAAATCGATATTGGACTCTGACATCTAATACATAATGTTTCTAAATGGGCACAAAGCGACTAACGGAATAAACATTCAATAGATTTTAGAGATGACAGGTCCCTTCCCTTACAACGCGAATAGTGATGTAAAAATAAAAAAAAAAAACAAATCAATCAAGCATGTGACGTACCACGTACGTATATCCTAGTAGGAGTATATTTTTTCCGTACACCACTAGTATATTAGAAATATTGTTTCCGCCACACACGTCACAGTGCACTCACCCAGCGACATTTGCCAGCGGCGCGGCGGCCACCATGTTTTATTCAAACCGCTCCTCTATTCCGCGGGGAACCATTCGCTATTGGATTGGTTTGCAATTGGTACAAAAACCTTGCCTCGGCTTTGCCTTATTTTCTTAATTTTTACATATAAGTCGACGCAATGGAGTGACAAGTCCTTTAAAAGGTACACCGCTTCAAATTCCCCTGTTTTTGTGCAATTTGTCCGAATGATTTACAACAAACACAGCAAGAGCGTCTATAAAAGATGTACTTAAGATTTTATGATCACTTTAATTTATTTGTTACAGGAATTAATATAATTACTATATTTTTTCTTTCAAATTACTTTTAATTTGTTAAATGACAAAACACACTGCTCTCTACTCTTTATTATTTGTCAATAACGGATTTTTACGACTGAACTTCTTCTAACTTTTGAATATTTGAAGAAAATATTGAGCTTTTCGATGCCTTACTCAACTGCAGTGTAGATGATACTGTAAGAAAGTCACGTACAAAACATGAAGATCCCTCAGAGGGCGTGGAGGGAGGTATGGGAGTTTCAATGACAATGGATGCGAACATGCAACAACGTCATAACCATAGTGTTTTATGTGTCATTCTCTCTGCCTCCTCAGGCGGCAATTCCATGGAAAAACATAGTTTTTAAACACAATTTTTAGTTTTTTTTTTTACATTTTACACTAAACATTTATAATTTTGCAAGATAGATGAAAGCTAGATATGTCATTCCGTTCTCCACTCTATCACCATTTTATTTTGCTAACTGGAACTAAATCCCGTACTATATTCAAACAGACAGGATAAAAAACCATATATTATTCTAAAGCAAAATTCTAATCTTAATAGAGTCAAGCACAGTTGTCTTTAGTTTCAGAGTATATATCGACCTAACCTAATGTCCTGAACCTAATGTCAAGACACTAGTGAGGTAACGCACTTCGCTTTATTTTCCACGTAAATTCAAGACATTACGTCAAACTCTCCGCAATGCGTGCTCAACGCTACGTATTGCGGAGAGCGTCGAAATAAAAATAATTAATACCACCGAACGGGAATCGAACCCACATCAGACGCTATTCCACTGAACCCTGATGACCTCTCAAAAGAAATACAATAAATAACGCCTTCCACATTTCAAATCCCCTAAAGCGCCCGAACTAATATTTCACGCGTCTTTCCAAGGATTAAGAGATCTCCATCTCACTTTCGCTTTGAGACAAATCGATGGTTAAACAAAACAGTTGGTTAATTACAGCTTAGATTCGCAAATAGCGGATCTGATTGCAAGAGCAAGACTAACGTCCGAGTTGGCAGGTGTCCAAGCTGAAATACAGACGGTTGGCCAAATGGTCCTAATTGCTGAAGAACTTAACTAAAACAAGCTAAAGTTAGTTGTAAATTTTTTGTTAGACGGACAAATACATATATATATATATATATATATATATATATATATATATATATATATATATATATATATATATATATATATATATATATATATATATATATATATATATATATATATATATATATATATATATATATATATATATATATATATATATATATATATATATATATATATATATATATATATATATATATATATATATATATATATATATATATATAGCTTCTAATATCTTAGACATTTATGTAACATAGCGAATTTGTTTGTTAATAGATTATTAATATATATGTAGATGGCATAAAAAATAATATCGCTTTAAAAAAGTCTAAAAAAATTGTTTAATAGTTAATTCCCTAGATTATTTTTAAATGTTCATTTTTTTTATTATCGATTAGGTATTAATCTCGAATTCCGTCCCTATTCATACAAAATCTCTAAAAGAACTAAAATTGGAGAAAGTGTGTGTATGAATAAGTATATGCCTATAGGAAAGTAAAATTTTATAAATTTATTAATAGATACATAATTATCTAAGAAAGGTTCACAACTCTAAGGAACAAGGCGCGGCGTTGAGTTCCGCCGAACGAAAAATTGGTCGGACAGTGGAGAACGGAGTAAATTGTCAATAACACTAGCCGGAATTTTATGTTTTTTTTTTAAACTTTTCTCTTTCCTTAGTGTGGAATACCACTTTAAAAATAATAAAAATCCAAAGCTCCCTCTGTTTATCCTACTCTATGCGAGATACAGCTTGAAGCTATAAAAAAATTGATTGAGACAAAATAAACAGTGGTTAGAATTTGCTGTTGGCATCTGTCCATACTAAGATGAATGGTGCCTAGTTGGCGAGTGTAGACGTTACAGGATTACGTTGATTTATAAATTGATACTGAAGTGTAGCTTGGGCTTAATGGCTCAGTAGCTTACATCGTACATTCGAATTTGCAATATTTCGTTATATTCACTCCTGACTGGTAACGCGATGGTTTTAAGTTCGATTCCCAGTCGAGGGAATGATGTTTTTTTCTTATATCTCGCTCTAGTAGATGAATCTCGATTGAATTCTGCCACTCAGAATAGCAACGGAGTGCCTTAACACTGTCTCTCCGTTTATCCGAGACATGCGAGTGAACAAAAACGTGAAGTTAAAAAAATATCAACGCTTTTATAGACTTCACTTGTACAAAATTTTCCAGTACCGAAAGTCTCATATTGACCTTCGAAATTACGGCCAACAAGTACTACAGTATAGCTACGCAATCACCTTTCACTAAATCAATTTAAACGAAGCAAAAATATATTTTTTTTATAATCTACGAATATTATTCATTTCCTACTGAAAAAATATCCAGTTAATTTTGTGTGAACGACGCCAGGTGAGCTCGTCCGTCAATCAGTGTCGGTGTCAATGCGATGAGTGATTACGGCAAGAGGATTTTAATTTAAACACACGGATAATGAGAAAATAGCTGATACTTTAATATGGCATTTGGTGTAATTTTCATAGTTTTCTTATATAGGCCTATATATTGAGGCCATTGTGGCGCTGCGGCACAGCGTTTGACTGTAAACGCGACGGATGTGAGTTCGATTCCCACGAGGGGTATGGGATTATTTCATATCGTCACTCCGGTAATAAGGTAAACGCGGAAATTGGACGGAAAGTCGGGAAAGGAGTGTCTCAGCACTTTGTCCCTCCTGTTTAACCCGCTCTATGAGTGAAAAAGCGTAGGCTATTTATTACATTCTGTTATACGTCTAGCTCTTACTTCTACCGAGTACAAATGTACTCTAAGGCATTTCCTGGTCAATTTGTTAGTAAGCTATTAGATTTAAAACTATATTTTGTAAATCCCCACAAATGTTCAATATTTTTTCCATGGGTCTGTAAGTTTTACCAGTATTACGCTTAAGTTATCTAGTGTAAAAGAACATATCTGGTCTGGCTGACGACAATACCAAGATTTTCTACTGCTTCTCAAACTTGTCCATCATAAAAGTCTAATCAGGACCTGATTGACTAAAGTATCTGTGTGGACAAGCCTTCTATCACAAACTCTATTGATCGGTAAATTAAGTGACGTCGTAGTGAAGTTAATGATGATGATCATCGCATCAAATTCTTCGTGGAATTTATTATTTACTAGTTGCAGCCCGCAACATAGCTCGCGTTGTCAACAAGATAGTACTCCCTAAGGAACTACATGGCACATTCCTATTTGGTTTCTACGCTGCGTAGCTCCTACTGTGCGTTGTCTGTTACTTACATAGTAACGAAAGTATTTTATATATACAGATTAAATACATATATATTTAATAATATTTAATAAAACTTTAATAATAAATCTATAGATTCTTAATTTTACTCTGTCTTTTACGAGACTGGACTGAGAGTATTTGTATGCAACGTCTACATATGTTATGATTCATCGGGTAATTCAAGTATTGTGGGTTCAAATCCGGAATTGGGTTTTTCTGAAAATCAATCGAATACCATTAAATACGTCAGCGTCTAAACATTTATTAGACTTTACCCATACTTCGATTTATAAGGATTCTATCCTCCACTTCCCTACATAGCTAACTTCATACTTACATATAAAATTTCCCCAAATGAGATGTGAACTCACACGCCCTCATTTTACATACAGTTAGCAATTTCATACTTTTACAGTTAATTAGATCACATTACCTTCTCCATTAAGCGTTTTGTTCCAGCAGATGTTTCGTTGATATTAATTAGAGCTGCTGCGATGTTAAGTTCAACGTTACGTGAGAAATTATATTAATAAACTCGTTATAGAGTGCCAATTGCCACCCTTACAATTAATCTGTATGCTATGGAGCGATATATATATATATATATATATATATATATATATATATATATATATATATATATATATATATATATATATATATATATATATATATATATATATGCATGGGCGTATATAGATAGATCTGGGCTTCAGTGGTTTAATGACATGTACGTGGCGTAAATTAAAAAAATATATTTTGTCACACTATCTCGATTTTACATGTAAACTGATTTTTTTTCAAACTGACAATTTTGGGGTGGGTATGCTTATATTATAGGTAAAATATGTACAAAATGGTTTATAGAGACTGATTTCAGATGTGCCTATTGTGGGCTAGACTGAGAGAATTATTATATTTTTAATTTTTTTTATATGCTCTCCGCTGTTTTCCGATACATGATGTGTTTCACGTAAATGATAAAAATACTTATTTATTACCTCACAAAATCAATAGGCACAATCGTTTTTGACAGTAAAAATAATAATATAAAAAAAAAACATTTTCTACCAAAAAAATCACTTATTTCTGCATCTAAATAGAGAAAGAAAGAAGCAACATATCGCAAATAAAGCGTATATCTAAAATTACGGCCATTAATAAGGCACAGTACACACGTAGATGAATTTAATTATTGAGCTCGTTATCTTGAGTGGCAATTTCAACCCCCGGTTTTAAGATGGTGTCTGGAAAGCTTCGATTACTACGCCAGACGTGATATAAGTTAATAATGATACATCGCCTAAGGTAACATAATCTATACGGAATTCAAACCTGCACTACCAGGAGTGTTGCCTTAAGCTTTAATTGTGTGAGAGGGTGATAAAAAATTATTTTTGCAGGAAAACGTAAAAAAAAGTATATTTGAGTTGGCACTACTTCACTATTATTAAAAAAGGAGGATGTTTTTATGTAGTACTAGTTTTTGTACGAAGCTTTGTTCTCATGATCTCATACATGACATATTTTAAATGCCCAAAATAACTATAATTTCTCACACACACACACCAAAAATGTCTACAATCAACCGATTGTAATTGATGTACTATAGACTGTAACGTCTATGTAACGTCGACATCAACGTGATGTAATATAGACTATAGCCTACTTCTATAAAGGGACTGACTATTTAATATAAAATTAAGTTACTGAGATTAGTGCGTTCAAGCAAATAAACTACATAGTATATATCACCGGAAAAATCTCTGAATGGATGTGGACTTTTATTTTTAACATAAGAAAGAAGCTGAGCTGAGAAGCTGCTGATGATCTAGCAGCTAACTAAAATTAATATATTAATTTATAGAAAAGGCAATTTTTAAACCTTTTTCCAAAAATGCAATTTTAAGCATCATACTGTATTTTTGTAGCTTAAGCTTAAGCTTTTTTAGTTAAGACTACTCACCCAGAGTAAGGAAATGAAAATAGTACATTACCCCGATGGGAACCAAACCCACAACCGTCCCGTTTGCACATATCTAGTGTAATTTAGCACTATATATATATAATAATAATAATAACTCTTATTTCACACCCAGAAAACATACAAAAAATAAATAAAAAAAAATAAACAAGTATATGTGATAAAGGCGTAATATATATATATATATATAATATATATATATATATATATATATATATATATATATATTATATATATATATATATATATATATATATATATATATATATTTACATATATACAGCAGATAACACATGGTATGGATAAGAAACATAGACAGACGTATTCAATCACGTACATTACGTGCTCAGCTCGTTCTTACTCTACTTACATTTACTACAATGCTGCGGACGCGCGTGACCATGAATGTGAGGAAAGTTGCGATGAAAGGGCTGAGGCACGTTTACTTCCGGTTGCCAAAACGAGCTTTATCGATGTGAGCTTTTTATATGTTTATGTATAAATATGTATGTGGTGTCTGATCGTGATTTGGATAAATTTTCCTAGCATGTTTTTTTTAAATGTAGCTATTTTTTATAGTATACTATACTCTCTTTATTCTACATCGTTTATTTATAATTGATATGCTACCAAATAATTTTAAGATAAATTTTAAGATAAAATATTTTAGTCCACTATCTATCTGTTTAAGAAACTTCTTTTCTTTAAATAGGGAATGTCTAATACTTCATGTAACTAGAACTGAGATTGCCTCTTGTACAATCTTACATATGAGGCCGGCGTGTGGTCTGACTGTAAACGCGACGATTGTGGATTCGATTCCCACTCGGAGTAATTAATTATTTCGTTTCTTTTCATAGTAATATAAAGCACAGCGTTGTTTATGTCCCGAAAGTTGCGTGAAAAATGGAGAACAGAGTGTTTTAGCACTAGGTTTCCGTTATCGATCGTGCTCTATGCGGGAAAAAGCGTGGAGATATTTAATTTAATTTTACTATTGTTAGCATATACTTATGTATATATGTATGTTTTTATTATAGTTTATATTAGCTGATCCCTCAACAGGCTATAAATCAAGTTGCAGAGTGCACTTGAAGGCGTCATCAATTTAGCCTGTCTTTAGAAAAATTATCGTCTATACAAAATAGCTTGACAGAAACCTTGCTGGTAACTAATGATGTGACTGACTTGTGCAAAACGTGGAAAGGTTTAAGGTTTAAGGAAAAAGGATATAAGTCGATTTTATATATATATATATATATATATAGAGTGTATTTTAAAGGGAAGTCCTATACATTTCTCTGAGCTCCTCACCTAGCAATGTGATTGGCTCGGCAACATGCTAAGTCATTTCACCTCTTATATATGTATATATATGTAAACTTTTCTCTTGAAGAGCTCTGTCTATTACTGAAAATCGCATTTAAATGGTTTGAAAGATACTAAAAAAAAACATAAAAATTTGAACGCAGCTGGATTTGAACCCGCGCCTTGTGGAAACCGTGCAGTTTTAAATGTATTTCTTTAAAGATTTTTTCTATATTAAGTGTGGATTTACATTTTAAAAATAATAAAAATAAAATGTTTGAAATATCTAAGCGACCAACCATGCGAAAGGATTTTATATTAACATTCACACTTTATATAATAATATTGTATAATAAATATAAGTCTCAAAAGATAGATGAGATAATCTCAATAGATGATATAGGAGAGATACAAACCAACTAAATACTTTAAGCTAATTACGATAACTTTTAAAAGTATAATGAAAAAAAGCTTTATAATATAAAATTAAAGGCAAAAGCGTGGCATTGAGCTCCACCACTCAACACGCAATGCCTCGAATGGCGGAAAGTGGGGAACGGAGTGTCTTAACACTAGGTTCCTTCAACCTACAGTTCCCTCTGCCTACCCTGCCATGTGCGGAATACAGCGTGAAGCTAAATAAATAGAATAATTTATTTGGACAAAGCTACAAAAATGACATTTATATAAATAATATTCAAAATAAAGTACAAATTATATATAACACAGCAATTGTTTCATAACAATGCACAACATCCGTCGAGAAATGTGAACCAGATCACTACAAAGAACCGCCATCTGCTCCAGTCCGATGACAGTTTTATGTGCATCCTGAGTTATGACCAGATTACTTGTTACAGTGCACTTATTCAATGCACCCAAAAGCAACAGACAGACAGACATACAGATCATGATTTTTTTTATTCCATAATAATAATCATTTTCATATTAAATTACCTCTTATATTTGTGTTTTATATTGTGTGGTATGTTTCTGCTAAACAGTTAATTTTATAAATTACTAAAACCTTTTAAATAAAAATTCTAAGATCGTTACATCAGAAATAAGTTGTTACTAATTAATTTCAAGAATAAGAGAATATAGCTTAGTGGCTAAAGCATTTGTATCGCAAGCTCTTACCAAAGAGACGCGAGTTCGAATCCTGCTAATTTTAAATATATGTACCTATAGGTCTATCTTTTTTTTAAAAGAAAAATATATATAATATCATCGTACATTCAGTTGTCCGTTAGTATGTCTGACATCACTCGATAATACAAAAACATATTTAAAATTACATTTTCCGATAGAAAATGAAAACTACAGCGATTACAAATATGTCACTTTGCTCTCAAAAAAAACTTATCATTTAGCTTAATTTGTATTAAATATTATATTAAAAATGTATATTCTTATACCGGTTGTATTCATTAAAAATACTATTTATTGCCTGCTTAGATATACGACTAAATGCTTAAATTAGTTAAGCTTAATCAAAATAAAAAATACATGGTAAAATATTATATTTAAAATATTTGTTTCTAACTACCAACAGATCAGTAATGACAGTTTTATGTGCGCGCGCGCATCAGCTTTGAAATATGGCGGGAGTTATGACCGTGGTGTATTCTCATCAACTGGACTAGTATAAATAAATCAAACATATTATATAACAGTTTTAATTTATATATATATACAAGTTAAACTTTTACATACTATTCCATAGATTTTTTTTATTTGATTTTCTTTAATTATTTCTATAGCAACAGTTGGCACGAATCTGGAATTAAATAATCGATATGTGTAAGTCAAAATTTGACCACATCATCAATGTAATAAAATATTCTTAAATAAAATTATTAAAAATAATATTAAGAAAGGCTCGATAAAAATTTTAGCTAAATTGCTAAATTTTAGCTTAATTGGCTAAAGCACTTCAATGGTATAATAATAATAATAAGTTATGCAATACAATAATTTTTTTCGCTCATATAAAGCATAAATATATCTTCAACGTCATATTATAAACTTATAACAAAAATAATCTAAATCCAATCAATGGGGAAGCTCCAAAAGCTCATCTATAATATCTGATGCAATTTCCGTTTGTAATTCCAAGCTTTACCAATTACGTTATAACGCTTACACGCCACAAATGATTAAGACCTGTTTGTTTGAATGGAATGAAGCTTTTATCTCTTAGCCGATGTCACTTTAACTTATTGATTGGAGATATCAATATTATTATGAAATTTTAAGTATGTGTTTAGATTGGAAAGAAGATTGTGTGTGTGACTGTATTATATATATACAAATTAATAAATATTTAAAAATTGTATATTCATACATGTATGCATGTTATCATAGTTCTTAGAACTAGCTAGAACAGAGTCATAAATAACTAAAGCTCATAGTGTTTTAAAATGTACCAGAAACAATTGTTAGCACAAATTCATTTTCACATGAAGAAACTAAATACTGAGTAAATGTAAATATATAATTTATTTCTCTAAGTGGGATTCAAACCTACAACCAACCTAAAACGCAATGCTAGCGAATAAAACAAAAAGAAATCTTATTTTCATCTGTCTGTAAGGTATTTAAAATAAATTTCTAATCACGAAATGGCACTTAGCCTGAATAAATTAGCAATAGGTTAATTCTAAAGCCGCTTCTCCAGCAACTATCTAGAAAGATTCACTTTCACAATAATAACGGGTAAATATCTATTAATTATAATAGAGATTCAATTAATAATATTAATGGAGTAGAATTGATATGCGGTTGGAAGTTACTAAAACACGAAAAAATCTGAAAATTTAAACTAAATATATATATATATATATATATATATATATATATATATATATATATATATATATATATATATATATATATATATATACACATATATATAGTACACAAATTAAATTTGTCACATATTGCTATAATTTTTTTCTTTTTCAACTTCACGCCGCACATAGCAGGGTAGGCAGAGGGAACTGTAGGCTCAAGGAAGCTAGTGTTAAGACACTCCGTTCCTCACTTTCCGCTTTTCGAGGCATTGCGTCTTGAGTGACGGAACTCAACGGCACCTCTGTCTCTCCGCCACGACGCGACGATCCCAATTTTTACTTAATATTTTTTTTATGAATTATTTTCATTTCTCCGCCCTAGTATACAAAACAAAAAACCATTGTCTCGTATTCAAGAGGAAAACGAAGAACAAAGTGGTTTAACACTTAGTTTCCTCTACCTGCTATATAAGGGTGATAAGCACAAATACTGAAAAATAAAAATATATAGTATTTAGGTATAACACTTTTAATGTAACGAGAAGACCCACGTGTGTTACATCATTTTTTACTTAAAACTATTATAACAAATAGCTTAAGGCATTTCTCTAAAGCTTTTCAAAGGAGCTTTAACTATAAATTACTAGTACAAAGCACAAACTTACGTATTGAGAACTAGAGTGAACATTATCTACATGTATCACATGTACACGATGTTAAACGTTAATCTACGTCAAAACAGTGAACAGACAGACAACTTGACATACGAGTATAATAGTGGTTAACTTTGCCATTCTATTTTTTATAGACTATATATTTATATCTAATCATTTATAATATTAATAATTCGAGACCGTCATGGCATGGAGGTTGAGCATCTGATTGTAAACGCGACGATTGGGGGTTCGATTCTCACTCGGGGAGTATGAGTTTTACGTTGTAGTAAAAAGACGAAGCCACTCAACATGCAATGTCCCGAAGGGAAGGAATATAGAGACAGACATTATACTAAAAAATATATTGAAACAATTGAGTATAGAATATTTTTTTTATTTTCGATGGAATATATTTTGTAACTATATATAAGAATTAGGTAAAACATTGAATTTTGCAAAAGGTGTTTTCATAGACACGCTAATTCTTAAACATCTATATAAATAATCAAATAGAAGATGTCTGTTAATCTTATATAAATTATATTAAAAATATACGTAATATAAATAAAATCATTAAAAAGAAATATTAAAAAAAAAAACAGTTTTTATATACAAATTTTTTAGTGATTAAGAAGAATTGGAGAGATGAGACACCAATTTCTCTTTTCAACCGTTCTTAATAACAAAATTTGTATATATTTTAATTTAATTTTTAATGAAAAGTTATTGCTTATTAACTCTAAAGCTTTTTTTAAGCTTAGAAAGCTTTATAATAACTAAATCATTAGTACTAGTGGAAAATAAGCACAAAGTAAACAAATGTAGCGGAGTAATGAGCGTAATGTGAAAGTAAGGTTTCTAAGGTCGTTCTTTGGCATTGCTTTACAGCTTCTGATAACGTTATGCCCACATATGGTGGATATATAATAGATTATGTTAGTACAGACAAATTCCTATAGTATACGAAAGTGCTTTACTTTAGTGTGCGGCGTTTGATTTTCTCATAGTTCAAAATTAGTTCTTGAATTCGATCGAAAAGCGATGATCCGTTTATTTAGGTTCTAGACACTAAATAAATAGACACTAAAAAAAAGAAAAAAAAAATTTTGGGTGATGATTGTACCTTCAAATCCCGATTGAGCTAGTTTTATTAATGAAGAAATTGATTAACTATTTTAGGTGTGACATATGTCACTCAATACATAAAAAAATTATAGTATATAACCTTATTATAGATAAAAAATAAATTATTACACAATAGATTACTCTAAAACATAGCTAGCTAAAAAATATATTTACCGCTATGTTGAAGATCATAATAGTCAACCTTTTGAGATATTGAAGATATTCATAGTTTTCATTAAATTTCTGTATACATAAGTGCATATATAACAAAATTGTATTACAATGAAGCTTATGTGGACAAATGGCGTTGCGGCCTACACCGCTTGCACGGTAACATATGAGCACATTAGCCAACTGTTGCACACGTCCAGTGCAAATGGGGGTAATTAATATCGCCTTAGCTTCTCTTATTACTACTACACACGTTGTATTGCTGGTCACGCGAATATATTATGTATGGGAACAGTAAATGATATATATGTTATATATTTAAAAAAAAAATTTCGATATATTATATTACATTCATTAATAAAGACTAATATTAATATACATTTAGTATTTATGGACTCTTAATTATGGTTTATAATTTATTAGGAAAAGGCAAAATGCGGCGTTAATTTTAATATGTTTTCAATGCCATTCCAGACTAAAGAAACAAAAATACATAGAGAAAATCTATACTATAATTATTACTTCATACATTTTTTTTTAATTTGTGGAATAGGCAAAAGGTATCCAACGTTTCGCCGGTTCTTTACAAACATATTTTACAAACATTTGATTTATTTAGATTCCATAAATAAAAAAAATATTTAAAAAAAAATATATGAATAAAAGATTGTAGTACATTTTTGTAGGTAGGTATATCATGATAAACCAAATTAAACAGAAACATTTCTCACTAAACACTCTAACTTAAGACATTTTTCCTTACAGAATGCAATTGCAACGGTCACGCAAGACGATGTCGCTTCAACATGGAGCTTTACAAGCTTTCTGGTCGAGCCAGTGGGGGCGTGTGCTTGAAATGCCGTCACTATACCGCAGGTCGACACTGTCACTATTGCCGCGAAGGGTACTACAGGGACCCAACGAAGCCAATCACGCATAAGAAAGCTTGCAAGCGTAAGTTCATTATATCCTTAACTTATTTTCCAAGACAGTGGCCCGGCGACACAGCGGTGACTGTGAACAGCGGGTTGTGTTCCACGATTCAACGCGCCATGGCCTAAAAAATTGTGACAAATTATGCAGACACGTAGTATGTAATAACTACTAACTTTAAAAATGTTATATGAAAATCAATTTAATAAAAGCTTAAGTAAGCTCGAAAGCTCGAAAAATCAAATCGAATTTATTAAAAAAAAAAAACAAAAACAATCCACCAAAATCTGTAACAATGTCACGAAACAATGGCCCCAGCCTATTCGTACTCGAAGTCGCAGTCGCAGTCGTAAAATTTTACACCATGTCGCCGGCGCCTTTATAGCCACCCAACATTCCTCTGGGAGTCATAAAGGCTCGCGGACTCAACCGATTTCCGGGGCACTTTTTATACTACAACTATTCCATTCGGTCGAATTGCGGCGCGTCGTCCTATTTTATTGCGTCAAGAACTTGGCAAGTTACGACGTATCGTTTGTTACTGTTATATGCTATATATGTGTTTACTTATATATGTTTTTGTATCGAGCTTTCTGTTTTGATAAGAGCTTTATTTTTTTTTTGTTTATATATAGGTGATATCAGATAATTGCATATAGTTGTGTATGTGATAGCAAAATCAAAGTATTTTTTCTATATATTTTTTGATTATTTTGAATAGCCTAATAATGACTGACTGACTCACGAATATATTCTAAGTTTTATATCAACTTTTATATATATTACTCTACTTTTCTTTAATTAAATGAAACTAGAAAGGACTTTTAGTAATAATTAAAAATATTCCTGATTTTAATACAAAAGCCGACCATCATACTTTCAATATTACCCCTAAGTCATACAAAATGCCATAAATCCTAAGTCAAACGAAAAAAGCTGCAAATTTTGAAAAATCACAGAATTAGATGGCAAAACAGAACTAAAAAGCTCCAAATACTAGATTCAAGCGCATAGTAATGAAGCAAAAAGCTCAAATGGCCTCCTTTCCGTATAACGCAGTCGTTGTACGAAACGCGTAGAAAATGTATCGTGCTTATGAAAGCTTGATTACGGTTCAAAGGTTTTCCATTCTTGTTAATTAAAAAGCTGGAATCCTTGTGCTTTAATGATTTACTCTGGCTCCTTTCACACCGTCGGGTTTGTTTTAATTACATTATATGTTAGCTAAGTATAACATTATTTCTTTGTTTAAAGTCAAATGTTTCTTTAGTAAATTAGTTGTTATATATATATATATATATATATATATATATATATATATATATATATATATATATATATATATATATATATATATATATATATATATATATATATATATATATATATATATATATATATATATATATATTATGTTTAAAATAAATTATAAAACAATAATTTCATATTATACCTATATTTAAATTTTTATATTTTAAATTAATACATTTTATATTTAAACAATTTTATATTTTAACAAATTATATTTTAAATTAATACATCAAATAGTTAATTGAAAGAAACATATACAAATAATAGTTTAAATAGCAATAGGTAAACTTTACGTAAAGTAAATTTCACTTTTTTTAATTCTCTATTGTTACTTCCTAAGACGTAATAAAAAACCAACAAGTACCATTTAAAATGAATGTTATACACTATATTTAAATTTCTAATACATATTTACTTCTACAATACAGAAGTAGCCATTCTTGGAATTGACAATATTTAACTTAATTGACACTAATTACTTTATAGCTAAGAATTAAAATTAAACAAGAAGCTTATAATGGCGCATTGGAACAGTTTCTGTGACTGTAAACGCGATGGTACTGGTTTCAATCCCCACTCGGTGGAATTCACTATTCTTATTTTCCCCCTATAGCCAAACAATTTGTATCTATAAATTCCACCAATCAATTTCGTAAAACGGAATATTTAAACACTAAGTTCTCTTCATCTGAAATAATCTCGTTTATTTTCGACCAGCATGCGACTGTCATCCAGTGGGAGCTAGCGGCAAGACGTGCAATCAGACGAGCGGCCAGTGTCCCTGCAAGGACGGAGTCACCGGCACCACTTGCAACCGATGTGCTAAAGGATACCAACAGTCTAGGAGCCATATTGCACCTTGTATACGTGAGCAGAGATACATTTTAATATTAAAATAAACGAATAATTGAGTCAAAAATGGCATTAAATATTAAGTCCTTAGCAAGAAGCAGCAAAAAGCTCTCAAAAGAATCACCGTATTTAAAAGCGATTGAGCTTAAAAAGTCTATCGAGAAATTTTACTCTGGCTCTTTTAAAATAACATATGAAAAACGATAACGATCCGCTCTAGGATAATTTAGATATATACTTGTAGAGTATATAAAATAGTTGTTGGTACAATTATTTAAATAATTTTAACATCCACGCATATCTACGAAGTTAGTGGATTTTTCATTATATATACATATATATATATATATATATATATATATATATATATATATATATATATATATATATATATATATATATATATATATATATATATTTTTTTTTTTTGCCTATCCAGGTATACCTCGCGTAGTGACAGCTGTGCAAGCGATGGAGGCGGTGGACGCGGAGCCGGGCCGCGGTAAGTAGTAAGTGGACCTCCATGCACTCTCACCCCATACACCGCATGTTGATACTTGTCACGGTATAAATTAATAATTATTAATAATATTCCTTTCTATATAGTTAATTTTGTCATATTAAAGTTTTAAATTAATTTTATATATATTTATTTATATATATTTATTAGCCTTAGATATAAATAACTATAATGTTTGTCCAATCACTTTACTGTGACACTGGAAGGTAGCCGTAATAAAGCCGTAATTTTATAAATTATTAATAATTTATATAATTTATAGGAATTGACCTTACAGTATAAGTATTGAAGGACAGTGTATATATATATATATATATATATATATATATATATATATATATATATATATATATATATATATATATATATATATATATATGTAAATCAAAATACATATATAATAGAAGTTTTTGCTCATCAATTTTTAAAATATTTTTTTATATTCACACCTTTTTACTGAGCATTAATAAAACAAAAATGTACAACTTAAGTTCTGTTACTAAATACGTAATGTCTATACAACGTCTATAAAGCGGAGAAAGGAATAACATTATACAGGTACAGTTTATATTATATCATAACAAATCACTAGGTTATATTATAAAAAAATACGTGAATGTTATAAAAATATTGCATATTCTTAAAAATCTTTAATGGGATAGGCGTGTAAATGTCAAATAGATTGAATCGATCAAACGGCTAATGATGAATTTCACTTAATATCCATGATATATTACTGACAAAACAGTTACTGACACGACTAACGTTACGTTACTTTTGATACAATACTTGAATTATATATATATATATATATATATATATATATATATATATATATATATATATATATATATATATATATATATATATATATATATATATATATATATATATATATATATATATATATATATATATATATATATATATATATATATATATATATATATATATATATATATATAAACATTTATATGGATTTCACAGTTTATTCCGTATATAGCAGAGTAGATAGGATGTGGCTAGTGTCATAACACTCTACTCTCCACTTTCCGCTCGAATTAAAGACATTTAACACCGCAAAAATATCACACTTTTTTTCATTTTCATTCTGGATTATCAAATTTAACAAACTATACATTCTTTCTAAAAAAATATTTGTTTATAATAATAGAAGTCGTGTAAGCTCAAATTAATTAAATACTTTATTCATGAAGACCTTTTTTTCAAGCGTGCGCTAGCGAGCTTTGTTCTAAGCACTTCGATAGCGAGTGTCGAGAATTTACATTTTTCTATAGTAAATATTTCGATATCGAAACACTTGTTGCTCAATATTGATTGATACAACCGTTACATCGTTAGTTCAATACATCAATTAAGCTGTCTTTTATCAATAGTAAAAGCGGAGCTGAAATTTTTTTATATTTCTTTGTGGTAATTATTCAAATACTTGATAAGAGTCATAGGTTCAAATCTGTGAACAACAATTACTTATGAAAATTTTTAATTTTAGTATCATTCAATATCTGAATAATATTTTAGTATTATAAAATGCGTTTGATGCCACTTCTACTTATTTATAGTATATACTTAATATGTATATATGTGATATGATATTTTGTTTTAACCTATACTTCTGTTTTAATTTAAACTCTATGAATTTATTAATTTAGTAATTACCTACCTACGTAAACTAATAATAATATTTATACCGTGACCGAGTATCGAACCTGGAGTGAATGCAACAAAAACGTTTAAAATTCTAAATTTAAATGTGACTAAAATTAAAAAAAAAAACAGTTTTAAAATAAATAGTCTCTAGTCTTGTAGAATCTTAATAATAGTTTCATTTAGTCTAGTCATGTAGTAAAAAAGCTACAAGAAAATTTACTTTAAATTTACACCTATGACGTCACTTGCTTGTATTGGCGTTATTACTATATATTTTTAAAATTGAATTTATTCAATAGTAAATATAACTTTGCCACTTCAAAGTTCATTCACTCCATTTCTAATAATTTGCATTTATTAATAATTTAAATCGATGGTTAAAAAAATAAACTGTAAAATTAAGTTTGTTTCCAGGCTTGCTTTATTATTCATCGCCAAACTCATAACCCCCTTTTATTTTGTGTTAGTCGAGTCAATCTTGTACAATGTGAGAGAAAGGTAACCAATTATGTAGTATTTAATTGATGTTGTAGTTGAATGTAAATGTAAATTAGTGGATGTTCTAAAGAGTTTTTATATTTCCTCTATTTGTTTGTATTGTAATTGGTTTTAGATGTTCAATTAGTTCGTTTGCTAATGATATAATAAAACAGGCTATCATTGCTTGGGCTTAAAGTTAATGTGAATGCTTCGTGTTAAAGTGAAGTGACTGAGTACAGAAAGATGAAAAAGTATTGAAAGGCACGATGGTTGTGGATTCAATTCTCATTGAGGGAAAATTAAAATTTGTGTTTTTAAATTACTTTTAATCTGGTAACAAAATAAAATATGCAATGTCTCGGAAAGTGTCTTAACATTAGGTGCCCTCTACCTACTCTATTTGACGGGATACAGCGTGAAGCTATTGAAATATGAAAGTAATTAACTTATATTTCGTTAAAACTATATATCGAACCCCCTATCGTTAACTTTAAAATATTTCACAACATAATAAATATTCTAATGTGATAAATTTTGGTTTTATACGAAGTATTCACGTATAACTTTAAAACACTCAGCAATTTAGATGCTAACCCTTTACAATCTCCAGTAGAAACAGATATTTTAAAATATATTAATTTACTTCATATATATACTGATTGCTTTAAATTATGTGTTTTTATTATTATTTTAACTAATTTAGTATATACCAAAGTAATATTATAAATATTTATATGACAAAAACAAAGCTACAGACAGTACATAATAATTAATCACACAGTACAAAAAAACTGCTGGAGTTCCAAAAAAAAAAAAAAAACTAAAATTAGATTTTCTGTCCATAGGAAGATTTATTTACATAATAAAACAAATATTACTATAATAAAATTATTTATGGACTAAATTGTACCACACATCTTGAAGGGTTAACATCTTTATTTTTTTATATTTTGTACTAGTTAAAAAAAAATTTAAATTAGTAGTTTTAAGTTTGTCCATTATATATTATCTTACTTGTAATGTATATAACAGCGGAACAGTGCGGACGGTGCCGCGCCGGCGCACGAACTCTCAACCTCAACAAGTTCTGCAGCCGAGACTACGGTAAGATGCACATTTTGTATAATATTTCTCCTTCATTCTGATAGAATGGAGACCTTCGCTTTTAATATATAGTACACTTAAATGCAAATTAGTTGATAATTATTCAAAAATCCAATTATAAATATATGAAAATCGTCGTTTCTGATATCAAATGTTAAATGTAGCAATATACAAACTTATAATCTCTTATTAAACAGACTGGCACTGTTTCTAATGGAAAATGTAAGCCTCAAAATCTCCACCTTCCACAAATCTAAATTAATGATTTTTCTCTTCTCTATTTTATTCAAAGTATCTTAGTATATTTATGAATTCTTAATAATTCTCCTTCAAAATGCTAACGGGTAACGTGATTCCAGTCATAATGGGTCGAGTGGTAGGCCGCGAGGCGGGCGGCGCGGACGGCTGGGTGCGTCTCGCGCTGAGCGTGCAGGCGGTGTACAAGAGGGCGCCGCGCAGCCGGCTCCGACGAGGCGCGGTGCCCATGTACGTGCGCGCCGCGGACCTCGCATGCAAATGTCCCAAGATTAAGATTAATAAGTAAGTGTTTCAGGAGTTTTCACTTTATTTCATTTTAATAACCACACAAAACAGATTAGGTGAACTTAGTGCTGAGACTACGTTCCTAGCTTCTGGAGCGAGAGACCATTCTTCCCGAGTGGTAATCGAACCCATAAGCGTTGCGATAGACGCTGTGCACCTACGTGATAAGCCGCCTTATCTTTAATCATATTATGTTCTATAAATACATAATAAATAAGTCACTTTCTATCAATGTACACTTAAATAGTGTTCACTAAGCGCGACGGACGAACCCACGATCACTGGCATAGAAATCAAAGCTCCAGCGAAAGATATTTCAACATCTCAACTATAGTATATTCCAATGTAAAAGCAGCTTAAAAATTTATGGTTCAAATACTAAGACCATAAATCCCACGTCCTTTAAGTGGTCTAGTCTTAACCTAACGATTTAAAAGCTAAAAGCCTTGAAAGTTTATTTCTATGCAACATGTGCCACGTACAATAAGAAAAACTTGCGAAAATCTCGCAACAGGATTTTCTACTTGCAAGAATGCTAAGCTTACACTTTAAGCTCTAAACGTGTCGCGATAATCACTTTAAGCGCTATTAAAATAGCTCTTTCTAATTGATGTTATAATAAATTGTAGTTATTTGTGTCTTCACGCGTTTTGTTCATTTCGTAAATGGTAGACTACTAAACATAACGTTAAATATATATATATATATATATATATATATATATATATATATATATATATATATATATATATATATATATATATATATATATATATATATATATATATATATATATATAAATATATATATATATATATATAAATATATATATATATATATATATATATATATATATATATATATATATATATATATATATATATATATATATATATATATATATATATATATATATATATATATATAAAAATTTAAAACAGAGTAACTTATTACTATATTCTCTATTAATTCCGAAACATTCAAAAGCTATGTCAAGATAATTGAGATTTTGCAATTCTGTGCTATATTTAGATTCTTAATATAAATTGTAAACATTTTTCGTATTTAAAAATGAGATGCATTTCATGATTTTTTTTCTTTTCTTCAGGTCCTATTTAATCCTAGGTGTGGAAAAAGAGGGTGCAACATCTGGCTTGCCAGGACTCACGGTTGGCGACAGGACATTGCTCCTAGAATGGCGGGATGACTGGCACAGACGCATCCGTCGCCTTCAACGACGTGCCATCAATTGTCACTAATAGTACAGACAAACGAGCAAAGATCACACGATATTCTGCCTAAAAAAGACCTATCCGTGCAGGCCTATTCAAATTTGTAAGGTATTCCGTCTTTACTCCGTGCATATTGAAAGAATACTGCCATTAATAATTTAAATAGATTTGACCTAGTCGTGTTTAAGAATATATACCGCTACTAATTTGAATTTCGACAAGTGACATTTCTTTAAATAGTACAGTTTATTATTCTAACTAACGATTAATTGATTGATGATATTCAACAGGCATATAATATTACTGTGACTTAATTTCTTCCTTCCTAGGATTTCGTTATTATAGCGTTATAACTGTTGACAACAAAATTTTAAAAACTAACTGAAACGTTTCTTCAAAATTTTGTTGTCTTCAGTACTACTTGGTTTATAAGATTATTTATTTAATTATCTAGATGCTAGGACTAACTAAAGTTCGTTCCATTTTATGCATTTTTGTATAATTGTTATTTTATAATGAAAATGCGTATGTTGAAATTGTTTTTAAGTACTGGCAACACTTTGTATCTTATGTCAAAATTGACTTTTGACGTATGATATATTTATTGTACAATATAGATATAGGTAATTTTTGAGATGATTCATCTAAAGAAAGTATAGTCATAATGTTCGTACCTCATTTATTAAGAAAACTTATAGGTAAGAGTTAAAATCTAATAAGTTATAACGGTTTTATCTGTCATTTTTCGCATTCATTTTAACGACAATTCTTGCCAAAGTGATTGTTTCGAAGTTTTCGTCCGAGCTCTCGACTCGATTAGAGGTAGTTTTTTTTACGTAACATTTTGTCATCGCCTCAGTAAAGGTATGTACAGTATTATTAGCTTTACTAAAATAAAAATTTTAAATTAAGGCTTTTTTATTCAAAATTGTACTTTTGATGCCATCTCGGGTCTTATATTTTGATTTAGTTACTACTTTTTATTACTCTTTCTCAAAAACAGAAAATATTTGTTTTAAAATTTCTATAATGAATAACAGACTCAAAATTATGAAAAAAAGATTATTAGAAATTACTGATGATCACAATGTACTTACTACACTGGAAAATATCTGAATAACACTGGAATTTTTACATTCAAATTGTATCTAAAATCGATAGTTTCTCGAATCTAAAGTATATATATATATATATATATATATATATATATATATATATATATATATATATATATATATATATATATATATATATATATATATATATATATATATATATATATATATATATATATATATATATATATATATATATATATATATATATATATATATATATATATATATATATATATATATATATATATATATATATATATATATATATATACATAGTGTTACTATTTGTTTTAAGCCCACGGCGTAATACCGTATAATGCACTGCAGGTATTATAGTATTGAACCTCCGGCGATACCAACAATGGTTGATTGTGAATCGTGGAATGATTTGTTCCATTGTAACTAACTGTACCTGACTGACCGTACGGACGTAATGACGGATCAATTGAACATGATTATATGAGTATACTTGAACACAATATTGGTTCTTTGTTGAAATATAGATAGAAAGTTGCGAAATTTTCTGGATTTATATGTTTAAAGTTGTTGTATTGGAAATACATAGTTGAGATAAATTTCATCTATAGAGTTTTCTGGTAATTCGTAAGTGCCATCAAAAGTACATTTTTCCAATATAATATTAAAAAATAATCGTTTAGATAAAGTATTTAAAACGACTTAGATATCGCTTGATTGTATTGCAGATTGTAAAAAGTGTACTTAGTTTGTAGAATGATATTAACCTATTCTAGTTATGCATATCTTTAGTAATCTCTAATAGATTAGACGCGTCTGATAGCAAATTCATGTGTGAATCCCAAAATTTGTTTTGACAACAACGCGTGCAAAAGATATATAATATAGATCAATAAGTGTATAGATATAGATCCGTTTGTATGTTACGTTGCTTAGAGCCGACTGACTGTGTTTTCGAATACGTTTTCCAGTTCTTACAGTTCAGTTCAGATTTTTAATATTGATATTTCGATTGATGTAAGTCAATGTTAGCGCAATAGAAATGGAAGAATAATCGCATACCTTTCGTTAAGTCGAAAAAAAAGCAACTGTCAACTGTCATTTGTCACGGTGACAGTTCATTTATTAAAGATCACAAATGTGTTAAGTTTTTATGCTAATCGATGACATATTAGAACTGTTGTTTCTTCTTTCAAATATTGATTTTCTTTTTAAAATTAACTATTCTTTTGTTTTGTAACGCACAATCGAAGCCGACAACTTTTCAGTCCATTTTCTGTACTTTAGGCAGTTCTTTAGGCTATACTTTAATAAGGATTGTCAATTGATAAGGCATGTGAGAATGAACGTTTGTTGGAACCAGAGACATATTTTGAAGTAAATCCAATTGTCTATGATTTCAAAAATTGTTCAGTATGTATTTGCGATTGTGTTTTATGGTACCCTGCTCCTGTGATGTAATAAATGTTATTGGTTATATTTATTTAAAATAAAAGTACATTAATATACGGAACACTTTGTATTATTTTTATAAAAACCTATGCCGTTTTTCTTATTTTTTTAGGAAAGCGGATATATATAATTCGGTATAATATAATTTTTTTTATAATATTTAGATACCTGTAACCTGTGTAATTTAACACGTACAAGCGAGCCCTTGTAAGATAATAAAACACTGTCGGCCAGCTCTATGATTTCCCAAAGGTGCTTCCCCTATATATCCACTTAATATATTTGATGGGTGCTTTTGAATTATTGACACAAAACTAGGGGAGTTCAGTTTGAGAGAAACTATTGTGAGAAACCTTTTATAAAAACACTGGTCTCTCCTTTTCAGCCATTTCAGAGATCTAGATGGCGTAACTAAACGCCGCACTTACTCCATTATAACTAACTAAACAGAGTCTAGCAGAGAAATAAAAACTTCTTAAAATAAGTAACCAACTACCCAAATTCTTAAAAACTTTATTCAAATTAAGCTTGTGCTTAATCTCCCAGCAGCTCACAACATTGATGCCACAGACCTGTGAAGAACCGGCGTAAGAAACTCAACAGGACGTTTTTGTTAAATTTTTATTCAATTTAGTAATTTGGAAATACGCAATTGTTTACTGACAATAATACCTTTAAAATATATTGGAGCGAGCATTTTATTCCCTAAGCGTTTAATCATTTATTTAATGTTTGTTTAGCTTCACGCTGCGTCCCCCGTATTGGAGGGTAGACCGCTTTCCGCCGTCTGAAACACTACATGTCGAGTGGCGGAACTTAACACCGCGCTTTATCTTGTTACCAGATCCAAGAAAACGAAAATAATTAATTTTCCCTGAGTGGGAATCGAATCCACAAACCGTCGCGTTAACAGGCAGATGCAGTGCCTCTGCGCCATCATTTATGATATCATTTAATGGGTAAACGTCTTTTCACAATTCTTTTCAATTGTTATCTAATAGAACAGTCTCGATCTTTTCTCAGATCCTACTGTAAAGGTGTACACACTGTCCCATGAAAGAATTTCGGAGTCGATGCAATCGAGTTACAGACGCGGTATGTATTTACCCATAAAACCCATAAAATTTGTTTTTTAAATTGAACTGGATTTCACAACCACCATACAGTTATCATAATTTAAAAAAAAAAGTACTATATGAAAAAGCACATATAATTGTTTTGTAACAAAACACTATCTATACAAATATATATTGTATATTAACAAACACTCTCAGCTCTCAATTAGTATTTAAATGAACATGATTGACTGTTCCGGTAATAATATTCAAACTGGATCCTGTATAAAGAAAATTTATCGACAATACTTCCGCAATATTTATCACAGCAGAGCTTACTGAAAGCTCACAAGTACGTAACAAGCTGAGCCACATTCCAGGATCCAAATCTTCCCGCAAACTACTAGAGTTGCTTGATCAACGATTAAGTAAGGCAGCTTCCTGACGTACCGTCATTTAGGGCTCAGACAGTTGTAAAGTTAAGTGAGTTCGCTTTCTTTAGGACAGTGTCAAGTCTTTTTTATATATTATACTGTATAGTGTATATTATTTGTATTTGTATTGCATAGTGTACTGTAATTTAATGATATTAGTGAATCATTAATGGCACACCTTGTATACCATATTGTAAGTTAGTTGGTTCTTTTCCAAAAAAAAAAAAAGAATTAAATTACTGATTTTATAAAGAAGTAAGAAATTAATTAAAAAATTGGTAAATATCAAATGAACCTAACACATACTACATAATTTAATACACACATCCATATTCATACAAAAACGACTAAAAAAGAGCCTTAGGTAAACCCGGAGTTCATTATAAAGTTGAAACACAATAGCCTGTAATAAGTTTCTCTATTGAAACACAAGTTGTACTCACATTAATAACGTATTGTATAGAAATTACATATATATTATATATATATTATATATATATATATATATATATATTATATATATATAATATATATATATATATAGATATTATATATATATATATAATATATATATATATATATATTATAATATATATATATATATAGTATATCGAAAATTATTTGCAGATATAAACGGACAGATTGCAAACGGTTGCGGGTTCATTCCCAGATTGGGGGAACGAATTATTTTCATTTGAGAAACTAGTTGAGTTCAGCCAACAGGCGATTTCTCCAATCGCACTTTCAATTCGAAAAAGAAGCGGTACAGCAGTGTATGCGGGACAAATAATGTAAATAAAAAATTAGATTTAGAGCTGTAAAGTTTAAATAGAAAAGAGAGTGTTTCAACTCTATCTTCTCATCTCTAGTATCTGATTTGCTTAGACAGAAGGTCTATCTGTATGGCGATAGTAGTACCTTAGTACCTTAGCACTAGATCTATTATAAGCGGAGGTAAATTGCAAGGTAGATAAACATTTTCATCATATGACATTATTAATTCATATTTACCACGTTTTAAGCCCATTGTGCTGCAGTGGGATAGCTTCTGATTGTTGACAGGTGGTTTTGGGTACGATCCCCATTAGGGGGAATGAAACAATTAGAAAGAATTAGATTCCATCTTTAGATAAAATGTGGCGTTGAGTTTAGAGGCAGAACGCAATGTCTGACAGACGCAAAGCAAAAAACAAATAAAAACAATAATTAAAAAGAAAAATAAAAAAAAATGTTTAGATAACATTTAAAAAAAAAATTAAAAAAAAATGCAATGTAGAACAGAGTATTTTGACACTAACCTCTCGCTGACTACTTTACTGTATGCGAGATATAGTTATAAATTGAAAGAAACATCAAATTTACCTATATAATTTCAATAACTCGAATCTGTACACTTCTCTACAAACATAAATACTAACCACTGTACTTACAAATTATGAAAACACTATAACTTCGCAATAAATTATACAATAACAATTGTAAGTAAATTTTAAACACGCTCGTATTTGATTTGCAACACGTTTTTTCCTTTGCCTTCCTTCGATAAGCGTGTTTACTTAAGCAACAATAATTTCTATTGTAACAGTTATAAATTCTAAATATAACAAAATTGTATAAAGAATTCATTCTATTCGAGTCTAACGGTTTGTTTTGAAATATAAAATGAATGTTGCAAGTAGAAAAATGAGAATAATAAAATCATACTTCATAGGTCACATTACATCAAACTACTTCTAGTACACTAGGTTGGGTCACTACGGACAGTACATTCTAGTTTATATAGTTAGGTTCCCAGCCAGTGATCATTGGGTCCTACCACGAGATGGGGGGTTCCCATGGAGCACGGTCAATCTATGAAATGCTTCGAGATTTCTTCTCTCTGATCTGGGACAAAGTGAAACTGTCTCCAAAAACGTGTTTTAGGTAAATTACAAATAATGTTAAAGTGATTTAAATTTTCTAGCCAATCAAGTAATTTAGCTTACTTTTTATTTCTTATTAAAATAAGTAAATAATGATTTATTGTTAAAATATATACTATAGATAAGTATTTACACATCCACACTAATAAAGCGTAGTCGTTAACAGAGTGTCCTGTACATGGGATACGGCGTGAAGTTAAAAAAAAAGAAAACCCATGGCAAAGAGTACCAAATGGTATTAAGTACAAAAATTGTAGAGTCAAAAATGAGAAATGAATGTAATATTTTACATATAAATTTAATTTTCAAGGTTTAAAATTAAACTTCCAAGTGTATTACATATATATATATATATATATATAATATATATATATATATATATATATATATATATATATATATATATATATATACTATATATATATATATATATATATATATATATATATATATATATATATATATATATACCATTCAGTTCCGTACCATAGACGTATAGACCATTCCGTTATATCTATTGAGGTATGGAAGTCTAAAAATGTGAATTAGCGTTTGATTATATCAAAAATATTGTTTAAGCATTTAAATATTTTGTAAAATCTTTCCCAATGCGAATCCCATAAAAAATCGAGCATAAAACGTATTTTAAGCTTAAAATAAACTACTTAGCTAATTACGTACTGTCTGTCTATACGTCTGTGAGCAAGGACTTTTTGATTAATATATATTTTTAAGACATATTAGGCAGAGGGAACCTAGGGTTAAGGTAAGTAACGGTTCCTCACGTTCCAACACATTTTTTTAGGAAATAAAAACAATTCCCCCGAGCGAGAAGCGAACCCACAACAACTGTCACGTTTACAGACAGACGGACGCTGATGGCCGATGATTTATGATTATAATAATAATTAATTAGATATTCTTATAATAACAAAATAAACACTACTTTGATAAACTATGATAAAGTTTGATAAACTAAGAGTAGTCCATAATTAAATATTTATATTTGTACTGTTTTAAAAATAAAACCATATTTATTATGGAAGATATTATATTTTAATGCGTAATTAAAGCAACACTGTAAACAGAATATCACTAGAAATTACATAGTAACATATCAAAAATAATTTATATATATATATATATATATATATATATATATATATATATATATATATATATATATATATATATACATATATATATATATATATAAATTATTTTTGATATGTTGTTTGTTTTAAAATTAAGATGAATTTGAATTTCAACTTCAAAACCTACACACACACACACTCGCACGCATATATATATATATATATATATATATATATATATATATATATATATATATATATATATATTATATATATATATATATATATATATATATATATATATATATATATATATATATATATATATATATATATATATATATATATATATATATATACATACATACATTTACAAATATCCCCATAGAACAAAATCTTCGACGACACCACGTAGTCTCTTATCAACGTCTTCATTAAAGACAGTAGGGATTTCTGATAGCGTGAGCACTCTCAAATCGTGTCCACTTTCTGGTGCGAACAAGAACACTGAACAATAAACGACTACCATGAAGCCATAATCTAACCATTCAGAGTAAATTTGATCAAAATATTCTCTAGAGAAAACATTTTCTACATCTATATTGAAATATTTCAGATATTTCGTAAGTGTGTTGAAGTATAGGTCTTTCAGGGTATCTAGATGTTGCCTTCTGAACTCTTGGTCTGTGCTCGTGAAGATGAAGTAAATGAAATCTCGTATTGGACACCCATAGTCGATTAGCTGGTAATCGACCACTACTACTTCAGCTGGCTTGCCATCCTAGTTAGAAAAAGATATATATTTTAATATACTCGTAATATTTGCTGTGCTTGCTTTAAAAATCTATTTACAGAGATGTTAATAACGTAATCTGTTGTAAAAAGCATATAAGAATTTCGATGCAGCGTGATGAAGAACTCACGGCTTAGTTGACAGAGCGTTTTGACGATTTCCACGGCGATTTTTTAATTTTATTCACACAAATATCTACTGAGCAATAACGATTCCAAGGTATTATATAAAGTATATCTTTTATTTTCGATACTTTTAAATTACTCTTTAATTAATGTTACGCGACGGTTTGTGGGTTCGATTCCCACTCGGGGAGAATTAATTATTTTCATTTACCTCGCTCTGGCAACAAGGCAAAGCGCGGCGTTGAGTTCCGCCACTCAACACGCAATGCCTCGAAAGGCGGAAAGCGGGGAACGGAGTGTCTTAACAGTAGGTTCCTTCAACCCACGGTTCCTTCTGCCTACCCTGCCATGTGCGGGATACAGAGAAGTGAAGATAAATAATATTAATAATAATTCTAAAATGCAAAGAAATACTTACTTCCTCCTTCACTAAAACATTATTCATCCTGTAATCCATGTGAGATAATGCACATTTAACTGATGTTTGATCCCTATTAAGTCTTGGATACTTTTCTATGATGTAAGGTAAACTGTTCTCAAGCCTACGCTTAATGTCACCATCAAACAGATTAGCAATATATGTGCAGGAATTCTTCATCAATACTTTCCAATCATCGTCATAGTTAAAGGCATGTTCTAAAGTCTTTATTTTTTTATCGAAATATTCAGGCATTTTTTGTTCGATTACGAAAGAAAGTCCGTGGAATTTGGCCATTTCTATAACACTCAACTCTGCATATTTTAATGGTATACTTTTCATTCTGTCATAAGTTTTAAAACCTTTTTTAACCAAATTTTCAAGTATAATAGTATTGTCATCAGTTTCGTCATACGACTTGGGCATTCTGAACCTCTCCTCTTCAGGCACGTTGGCTTGATCTTGTAAAAACGTAAAAATTTTCGTTAGTTTACTATAAACAAACTCTTCTTTACAATACGCTTCGTTTATAGACAGGAATTGTAGATTTTCTAATAAAATTTTTTGTTTCACAAATATATTGTTTTCTTTATCACACTCAGCGGTTTCTCCCTTTATGTTTATTTCGTATAATTCAGCCAGAAAATTTCCACCGCCAGAGTTCAGGTCTTTAACTTCAACATTACATAGAATATAGCCTTCCCTTCTTATAATTTTTTTAAGTGAATTCTGTAATTGTGGCGAGAGGTCTTGAAATCCTTTGACAGAATCACTTGTGTTGCATGAACAGCAATTGATAGTTGACTGCATTTTGACTGTTAGTTACATACAAATCAATGCACTAAGTTCAGTAGTTAATATTCCGTTTTATACTGAATGAATTATTGTAAAGGCTCGTTTATAATAAATAAAATATTATTATTATCTGATTTTTTCCAAATTTTTATATAGTACTATTTTCTCACACATTCTCTCTACATCTTTTAATGGCTAACGCGTCAATAACAAGAATGTTAAACACATAACTGTTGTTTTTGCAGTTTGTCAAATAAAACATAATAATATATAAATAAGTTATCTACTCCTAATCGAAATTGTGGACATTAAGGCGGTACCCACCATTACTAGTACTTACCGAACCAGATCAGAATAATTATAAAAAAAATTATCAACACTTACATAAATTGAACAAAATAAGTGCCATATGGCGACATCTTTACTAAGGAAAAGTTAACTAAAATTCTGCAACTCAATACCACAATAAATATGCAAATAAGATAATATACCAGCAAATATTTATATTATCATCATTATTATCATCACATTCTATTTGCTTGTTCAATTTCTATATTTAATTATATTTTGTATGATTAAATATAAAAGTTAAATACAAAGGAGTCTATGAAAGGATGTCAACACGTGATCCATAATATTTGTTCTGCCGATGTCAAAGGCTTACAGTATACAGTATGCAGGTAGATAATTTCCATGACTTGTATTTTCTTTAAGCTGTGTAATGGAAAATGATGTTTTTATAGTTATCACTTTGATTTGCGCGATAGTTAAACGTTTATAATCTATACATATATAAAAAAGCTCCTTCCATAATCGCTCACTTAGATCTTTCAAACGGATTCACTATGAATGATATTGCGGTTTCTCTAACAAACTGAGTTATTTAAGAAAAAACTAGTATGCTGTTAAAGCAGGTGAAGCCGCGAGCTACCAGATTGCACGTATGGAGGCGTCACCGGCGTGCCACGACTGCAATGCGCCCGTGGATTCAGCGCATCATACCCTGGCCGAATGCCATGGGTAGAACCCTTTCAGTATCCAGTGTGGTGGGATCCATGCTGGATGGTGAGAGGTGCTGGGCTGCAATGGTGTCCTTCTGCGAATCTGTCATGACATTGAAGGAGGCCGCGGAGCGATTGCGAGAATCCAGCGCGATAGCAGGCTCACTCCGCCATCGGAGGCTAGGGAATAGGAGAAGGCAGTATGCGCTTCTCCAACTTCCTTTACCCTAGGCAGGGTTTTGCTTAAACCCTTAAGGCGACGGTTGCCCGCAAAAGGGCTTTCAACTGAGGCGTCGTAGTAGCATGCGCAAGCGATCCTGCGGCGTCTCCATGTAGGTGGAGAGGATTGTAGGTTTTAGTGGGTAGTATCGGCTTTATTTATCGATGAGTCCCACAGTACCGTTCGTATGAGCGGTCTGCATAAATCGCATTTCCCAGCGTAAAAAAAAAAAAGGTGAAGCCGCGAGCTGTATAAAAGTTACCAATACAAAAATTTCATAATCTCTTTGTAATAGTATAAATATTTCCCTAGAATAAATACATTGACATGTCCTCTGGCTTTACACATCTCCCGCATTTTAGGGAGAGACAATCTTGACAGTTAGTAACCTGTTCCATAGACACAGTGCGTGTGCGTGCAAAATGAAAATATTCAATAACTATAAGCTTTTTAGTGAAACTGGAATGGATAATAAGTAGTTTCAGTTAGTCAATGTTCTGCGATGGTATCAATATATCAATATTTCGATATGCAACTTTTTATTTCATGTAAAATGACATACTTTGGCCTGTACAATGTAAATATAAACAAATTTAAATTAAATTGTCGTATAAAGTACATAATATAATTTATCTCATAATAATTCTTAAAAAAAATACCTTCGAGTATATTCAAAATTTTACTGGGAAAATCTGAATTAAATAATAAACTTAGATCTATAAGTAACTTAACTACAAATAAATTGGATTTGTATATAACATTTGTCTTTTACAAATCACGTACTATACTCTTTAACGAGCTGTTTGTTAGTACTGGCTGCATGGCGATGACTCTTAATGTGATTAGCAAGGGACCGAAAACTGATTAGAATGTATAATGTTCAACTAGAATATCGCAAATTCAAAATAGAAATTAAAAAAAAATATATAGATCTTTTTCTTTGACACAGATAATGTAAATAAATAAATCTATAATTTGCCGCGCAACTCAACTCTTACTAATTTTCAATATAATTTATAACAAAGGCATAGCGCGGCGTTGAGTAAAGCAAGCTAAAAAAAAAACTAAATTAAATATTTTAAAAATAATTATTTCTCTATTATTTGGATCAAACGTGTAGTACGTTTGATCCAAATACAATAAATACTTTAACAATAATATTTATTTAAAGTTTAACCTGGCTGCGGATGATGAATCCTAATGTAATTAAGAAGGGACCGAAAACTGATTATAATGTGTCAATATGCCCAAACTGGATACAGGGGGTTCGAACTTATATAATATAATTAATGTAGAGATATGACGAAATATGATAAAGTAAGCTGAAAGTAACACCCAATGGTAATGTACTTTTAAGTATTAATCCATCCATATCTACTAGTAGTCATTGAGACTACTAGTGCCTCCAATGTAGGTGTAAGGAGGGGGAGGGGGCTTGGGTCCCTTTGAAAAGTTCTCCACAGTCCGCTCGAAAAATGCTATAATTTTATTTATTTTTTGTATATTATCACATATAAATAACATTGCTTGTTTATTATTTACTTATAGTATATCACTTAGCCAGTAACTAATAAAAACGTTTAAAAACTTTGATTTGTAGTTCCTTGTACAAAATAAGCCCTTGCCCAAGTCTATTTTTATGAGTAAAATTTCAACAAAGTAAAAAAAAAGCTTTAAAGATATCAAATAATGAAATAAGATTCTCAGAAAAAAATGTACCCACTTAATTCTAAATTGCTATTTCTTGAGAAATCATAATGGACTAAGAGATCAAATATTCACTTAAAAAAATGTAAATTATAAGTACTTGCCTCTCGTCTGTTTATTTTATTAATACTTTTCAAAATAATAGGCTTATATATCATATATACATATATATATAAAAAGTCAAATAATATATAAAATTACTATATGTCATACTGCTCTGAGTTGTTTTTCGCAAGATATCCGATTGTGATTTTGTATTGAAATCTGTAGGTAGCGAGATTTGTGCCTACAGCTTTAATATAATCGTCCAAAGTTAGTGTTTAAGCCTTTTTTGCTATATATTCACTCACTCAGAGTACTTGTTTAAATTAATAAAAACATATTAAGTATAAAAATAATATTGCAACTATATACGTGTTCAGTGTCTAGCTGTAAACATGATGGGTGCGGGTTCGATATCGAGTTAGGGTAATTATTTACAAAGTGCAGTATGAAGTGCCTTGACATTAGGTTCTCTATATATACCTTACGATATGAGAGATATAGTGTGAAATTGAAGAAAAAGAAGACTCTTCTGCCGGTTTTCAGGTAAGACACGTCTTGATTAAGACAAATTGAAAGTGAAGATAAGGATAGGATCATATAGGATCATATATATATATATATATATATATATATATATATATATATATATATATATATATATATATATATATATATATATATATATATATATATATATATATATATAAAAGCATGTAAAATAAAATTATGTCGGCAACGGTGGGCTTATTTTTAAAATAAATCTCTTCCAGCCAACCAGTGGAACTTTCCAAACAAATATCGGGAAGTGGGACAGTGCAAAAACAAAAAAAAAAAAAAAAAACAAGATTTAAAAACTAAAATATAAAATAAAACGTGAATACAAATATTAAATATATAATGAATATTTTAAAATATACACATACAAATATTATTAATATTATTATGTACATACACACATAGTAATTGCTATGCATATCTAAAAACAATGACAATTAAAACCAAACCAAATATATTACAATATCTTCTCGAAGTAAAACACATTCATCACGTAGGCTATAAAACGATCGGTGCGAGCGTAAGACCGTCTAATACGTCATTAGCGCCAGTTGGATTACTCGGGACTTTTCCCTAAATGTTTTCTCAGATTTGTTACGGCCAGGGTTCTCGGTATCGACTAAATATAAATTATCTATTTTATTCTGTGGAATACAAGTTTCTTATTTTTAAAGTTAGACTTTATTTTATATACGGAAGTGTAGTCATAGAGAATCTAGTGGCAAGATACTCCGTTCTCCGTTTTTTAACGGAATTGCTCAACTATATGCTATGTCTTGCCAGAATGAGAATATAAAAATCAATAATTTCACTACAGTTTCTATCGTAGGCACAATCATCGCGCTTTACCCACTGCGCCTTGTAGGCCCCGATAAGGTAATTATAATATATATTATAATAAATTAAAACATTCATATATAAAAAGTTTTACTTATTAATAGGTATCTATCTATATACCACTTCCAATTCATTTTGCTTTAAAAATATCATATATTTTACTTAATCTGACATTTTAAAAACTATCTTTAACCAGTCATGATATACGAAAGCTAAGCAATCAAATCTACAATAAAATACCATAGACAAATATAAACGTACAAACTTTTTTTTAGCTTCACGCTGTATCCCGCATATAGCAGGGGCCTACACTGCTGCAAAGGGAACCTATTGTTAAGACATTCAGTACTTTCCGCTTTTTGATACATTGCGTGTTGAGGCCGAACTCAACGCCACGCCTCGTCTTGATACCAGAGCGAGACTTGAACCTTGTCCCTGAGTGGGACTTGAACCCCCAAGCATTGTGTAAAAAGTCAGACGCCGTGCCGCTGCGCCACGATAGCCTACGGATACAAACCATTCTATTATATTCTATATAAAAGAAGCTAAATCATTTATTTTGACCGGACAAAGGTAATTCCACCTAAATACAGCCCTATGTAATACTCCCGGGACGTTATCGCTCTAACACCAGTAGTGATTTATATCAGCGATCGTCGGATTAGAAGCTTCACGCGGTTTACAGCTCCTCGGGGATTCCCACGATAATGGTCTTTCGAGTATTTTCTAATCTGTTATATTGACTAGTAAGGATAAATAGGGGAAAAACCTTAAAACTAACAATAGCTTTAGAATAGTCCAATGGCGGTTTTTGAACGTATAGCTTGAAGTAGACGTTCGGTTCGCACTTTTATTTCCTCTCGTCAAAACACAACGTCGTACTATATTTTAAATATTATAAAATTATTGAGCAAAAGCATTATCCAGCTTATTTGCCATTGTA
This sequence comes from Dione juno, assembly GCA_037127375.1. Lineage (NCBI taxonomy): Eukaryota > Metazoa > Arthropoda > Insecta > Lepidoptera > Nymphalidae > Dione > Dione juno. The sequence goes on from JAXRJS010000050.1 coordinate 911,028, forward strand.
TATGAATATTATTGTAATTGTAAGAGTGCTTACATTAATTTCGTTTGCAAATAAAATGTACAACAATTCTTTGGCAGTAAGTTCAAATAATATAAAAAGTTATGAAATAAAAGTTCATATGAAGTGAAGTTTCTTTATATTTTAAAAGAATATATATGAGAAATTATATATGCAACAAATTTTTGTTTTTTTTTTCGATCATCAAACCCAAACTCACCCTACGTACTATTATTAAAATAATTCTAAATCGTCTAATACACGATTTCTAGAATACAAACTGAAAGTGGAGAAAGAAGTGTCTCAACACTAGGTTATTTCTGCTTACCCTGCTATAACCTAAGGGGAATAAACCGTAAAATATTTTTACATTGGCCATATAAAATTAGAACGCTCATTCATTTCATTTTAAAATAAAGTAAGAATATTTTACTCTGAACAGAAATGATATAATTTCAAGCATATTCATTAAATTTCTGCAAGGAGCTGATCTTAATTCAATGGCGAAGGAAGTGGGCAGACTATGGGCCCTCCTTTGTCATTATAACGATTTTACGCTAGAGATATTAAAAAAAAAGTTGCGTCACATAATTGAACTTTGTATTTTGCAAGTTTTGTCTAAATAAAATAATAGATTTGCTTTAGTAGGTTAAAAACGTCAGTAAAGTGTAGTGAAACCTTTTTCGTCACTCACGAGTAACGCCGCTAGCAGAACATGTCTTTTGTTTTAAGCTTTCAACATGATACCTTTTTCAAGAAAAATGTACTTCAAAATTTAAATATAAAAAATATTAGATTGTATACAATTTATTATGGACCCTTTAATATTGTACTTGTAATAAAAACTGCTTGTCTGGTGTTTTTTTTCTTTTTTCCAATATAAAAGTATACAAAACTCATCTAGCACTTAAGCATCTAGTATAGGAGCTCCATGTACAATGTCGCCGCCTAGGCGTCGTAAATCTGCGCGTGCGCATTGTCCATTCAATGAGCCTAACGTATCCCGCTTTGTTTTCATGATAATATACTATGATTATTATACATGATTTGTGTTCTACTAAGGTAGGCTATATGAGACATATTAGATTCATTTATATATGTTGAACTGGATTTATAAAGGTTATATATTAATTCTAAAAGAAGTTCACATTAGAAATAGAATCATTTTAAATATTTTTACGTTACATTAAACCTGGAACACCCAAATTTTAGCTAAATGACCAAGAGCCCAGAGGAGACCAAAGCTCCGATGGATGGCCAGGAATCGAATATTGTGAAGAAATATGGACCAGGCCAAGGTCATCATTGAAGGTGTTGCCGCCCACTGGTCTACCCACTCATCACCCACTCTGCCTTTGACGATGATGATGATAAATTATAATCTTTAATATAAACCAATAAGCATATGTACGCACTTCTATACAATTCAAGTTATCTATGACAGGCATTCTATTACACGCATTCGTCTAGCACACTACATAATGGCTTGGTAAATTATAATCACGCGGATAATTACTCTAAGTAACGCAGTTTTGCAAGTATGCCTCTTGACCGAGTACCGTTAGTTGACATTTAAATGTATGGAAAAATACGTTTCATTTAGGTATATATGAGAATAATGGAGGAAGGAGGTGGGTAGCGCGACTCATGTCATTTATTCAGTATTTTTAGCGGCGTACAATAATGTTTAAGCTATATTTGTTTTTAAAATTGCGTTCACAATATTCGTAACTATTTTTCTACAAATTAAATACAATTTTATTAAAAAATGATTTTATAATGGCGCAATATGGCCACTAAGGCGCAAATGTTAAATGTCCGACAGCACAGAGTAGTCTTGTATTCAAACTCTTAAACTTACTTACTTAATCACTATATCACTAGGCTCTCTCATCTTACGCCATACATGGTTAATACATGTATGTAGGTACGTCATCTATGTTAGTAGTATCTCTTAAAATAAAGTCAGCTTATGTTGGCTTCATGAGGTCCTTTATAAATTGTAAAAAACTCTATTTGCGTCCCGCTTCGTATCTATCTGTTTTTTTTATAAAATGGTTGCGTAAGCATGCGAGGTTTTTCGTAGAAGGCGTTATATTTCTAGCTGTTGGCTAGAAATATAACGCCTTCTATACTTATTGATTGTTTGACCACGCTCAATACGCAATATCTCGAGAGACGTAAAGCGGAGAACGGAATGTTTTAACACTAAGATCCCTTTACCTACCCTGGCTATATACGGGATACAGCGTGGGCATGAAAAAAAAATTAAAAAAAAAATAAATAAATAAATAAAAAAAATATATATATATATATATATATATATATATATATATATATATATATATAACACTTTGAATCTGACCTCTATTTTGATACTGGCTTCAAAAGACCGAAAGAATAGCTGCCAATATCCTTAGGCCTGTAAACATGTAGTTTGTTCGGTCCCCAATATCGAAGCAATAAAGTCTAAGTCCAACTTTTCTTATTTGGTTAAACCTACGCCGAATGTTTTGCGTTCGAATGAGATTTTCGTATGAAACACTCATAACTACGTATATATATATATATATATATATATATATATATATATATATATATATATATATATATATATATATATATATAAGAATTACTTTCTTGACTTTACTTGCTAAATTATGATAATCTTACAATTTCTTTGGATTCGGCTTCACACATCTGTCGTATATGTCAGGGTATGATTACCCTGATGTGCGCACCAAGTGTTAAGACTGTCCATCCCATCAACAAAGAGATAAAAAATATTAAAATATATATTATACTTATATACTTAGAATTACATATTAAAGTATCGTAGATTTTTTTTAATGTATAGTGTATTCAAATACACGATTTCTAGCTAACCAGTACAATAGTACCTACATACTTAAACACATAACCCGTCAAGCCAAGCAAATTAAACATAATATATATCTTAGAAATAATGATTTCTATCCTTCCCTATATCGTAAAAGTCAGAAATAATAAAAAAAAACAATATATTCTTGCAATCATCGGACCGTTCAGACCGGGGTGGTCACATCCGAAATAACAAGGTGCACTTTTATACCCTTAAGGGTTTTCCTTTGGAATATACGTGTATGGAAAAAAAAGTTGATACGTGTATAGATTCTTCGTATCACTTTGCCTTAAGGGCATTTATAAATTAGATTTTTGTATATTGTATATTTGAAATGATAAAGTTTTTGTAAAGTTTATACGCGACTTCATACTTTTATGGTAAAATTCGATTGCACATATGCTTTGTTTGAAGTAAAAACATACGTAAAGTGTGTATGAAAATATAATTAAACTTATTGTTAGTTCAATTCAGTTCTATATTAATGAAATCTATTATTATTTATATTTACAAAAAAGCTGTTAAAAGTTAATCAAAAACATATCTAATTAAATACTTAAAAAAAATCAACGTCACGGTTGTAAAGCAGTAGACGGGAAAAATTCGCCACTTGCAGTCCGAAATTGCAAAAAAATATCCATTCTCCCGAATGGGGATCGAACCCAGAACTACCACGTTTACAGACAGACGCTATTATCCAGCACGATGGCCTCAATCTCCTATAATATTGCGACTTTTATATTTAGTATATCTAAGGCTATGTTTACAACATTAGCACTAGCAAGCGGTTAAAAGCAAAATATCTACCCGTGACGTCACAATCCACCCCAAAAAATCCTGCCTCTACGTCGCAATTACCGCAACTTTATCAAACAAATATGAACGTTGTTTATATAAAACATGGCAAAGACTTAGAGAAATAGTCCCGACTCCCGAATGTTTCAGCGGATTTCACTCGCAATTACTGGGGCTCTCGGCTCTTCTTATTAACACAGTCTGTTGAGCTTTTAATTCGCTTCAGGAGGTAATGTTTTGGAATGATGCTGCAAGAAATATTAGTGGCACTGTGATTCGCATAGGTTTAATGGAATATAATTGAGCTTAAGTGATTTGTAAAAACGTAAGGCTTTCAGATAAGAATGTTGAATTAGTTCGCCTCTTTGCTATATAATTACTACCTTTGGAGAGGTCTATGGTCAGCAGTGGAAGAGGACGGGCTGATGATGGTTTATGATATATGTAACGCAACACGTCAAATTTAGACGGAAAGCGCTTAATTTTTATATATTACGGAGAAACGGAGAATGGCCGAGGACTATAAATGGAAAATGAAATAATCTATATCTAGATCCTCTCCGCATCTAAAAGAATACAAAATTACAATACTATATAATTGTATTTAACATAAATAAATTGTAAAAGCCCAGGGCCCTTAGATGGTTTCCGTTCCGTTTCCGAACCCGCACCGGGTTCAAATCATGCTGCATTAAATTTTTTAGTTTTTTCTTTGTGTGTATTTATCTATACTTAGTGATAATAAACTGTTTAAAAAAAAAACAAATTTAGTTAACCCTGTTACTACAACTATATTGATAAATTTTGCAATTCGAATTTATAACTCTTAAACTACAATTACAAAAATTTAATTGGGTATTTAAACCAAAACTAATCTTACTTTTAAACACAAACTATATAAAACAGGTAAGTACTTAGGTATAAGGTAAGGTAACGACACGTGACATAATCAAAGAGGCTGTGACCTCTTCGCCGCAGTCGTTAACCGAACCTTCGACCCCACTTGCAATTTCCGTCCGCATTATCATTTGCTTTGCCAAAATGTATCTCTATATGTAGTACTCTATACTAGTTAATGTCTATGACTTTGTTGCCATTTGCTCTGAGTATTATTTTTATTAAAACAATTAAATTATTTTATTGAGTTTTAAAATTTTAATCCACACTAAGAAAAGTTTATTGTACTATTGTACTGTACTTAACAAATAATTTTATTGTATTTAAAAAAGAAAACATATAAAAATTTGATATAAGAATTTCACGCAGCGTGAGAACGCACGGCTGGTCAGAGCGCTTGGACGGCTTCCACGAGGCGCGGGTTCAAATCCCGCTGCGTTCAAACTTTTATATGTATTTTTTTTTTTAAATTATATTTCAATTGTTACATCGAGCTGAGCTTGGAGCAATGAATTGGGGCAAGAAAGCTCTCAAAAGACAAGGTGCAGCTTTAAGTTCTGCCACCAACATACAATGACTTGACACTCTCTCTCTTTATTTCTCTTTATTCAGCCTGCTATACGCGATACTGAAAAACATTTAACTATATATAGTGAATTAAGGTAAATTATGGAGCTCTAGAAATGCCAAAATATGGAGCACAACGTCAAGAGGTTGTGGATTCGATTTCCGCTGCTAGAATTAACTATTTTCACTACCTCGCTCTGGTAAAAAAGACAAAGTGCGGCGTTGAGTTCCGCCATACAACACGCAATGTTACGTAGCGGCAAGCTATGGGCAAGCAATATATAATATTTTATATACCTATATAAAATATTGGTCAGTCGTACAATCAACGTTTACACCGCCATAACTAGACAACTTCTTAGCCATATTACAATCGTTAAGGTGCAGCTCGTTATAGTGAACTGTAAAGTTAGTATTAAAATTTTATATTCTTTGTTATTTCAGCTCGCTGCTAAGCCGAGTTGTTAAAAATGATTTAGTGACAGAAGACAGAAATAGTACAGTAAAAGTAATATAAAATGAAAATCTAGATTTAATTTGAAATTTAGATTTTTGTTACATTTATCTGCATAATAAATGTAATAAATGTTGTTATTTATTTAGATTTTCCATTTCTTTTTAATTGACACTGAAATGGAAGTTCCGCAGTCTTGTAAGAAGCTTTTCTAAGGTCTATTTGGACAATAGACTTTGGCCATCATATAGCCTTAGAGCAAAATGTAAAATAGAAAAAAAATCTATAATATTATTTATGTTTTAAATCATCTCATAGAAAGCAGGCCTTTATAGGCAATTAATAACAAGATACACCTTTCATCCGCACGCGTCGCTTGATTGATCTCCACTAATGTGCTAATGTACTATAATACGTTGACACTAGACTCTGTTACGACCTGATGATTTTTTAATTAACGTAATTAGTTTGTGAAACTACTCGCTTTTCTTTATGTAATTTTCTGTTATACCAATGGTTTTTCTATTACTGCATAAATTGTGATTCTGGTTAAATTTTCAAGTAGGAAATTTATCCCTTGGATATCTACCTTGGACCTCTACTAAAAAGAATGGACATCCACGAATTTGAACCTGTTACCAACTTTAACAATTGCGTCACATATTTAATATTTAAAGTTATCCTAATTATCCTTACAAATCTCCGTCTACATTACAGCTGTAAACATGCGCGATAAAATTCTAAGAGCACTCTGCGCGTCATTGTTCCCGGTCTTTTGTGACGCGGCCAGTATACGCTGACCCCTCTTAACTGTAACCCTTTTTACAACATTTATTCAAGACTACGTTGAGTTTGTGACGTCACTTATCTCCTGGAATTGTAAAGCTCTTTAAAATGACAGTTGTTAGATGACTTGTACTATATATGAACTAATTTTAAAACTTAGTTGAATTAAATTAAATTCAAATAGATTTAACAATGTCTATGTCAACGTTTAAAAATGGACATATGTGTATTTGTTACCGACAGACCGACATACAGTGGTGGTGGTATATTAAGGAAACAGTTCAAAAACTGTGAACGGAAACTTTTTTTAAATAAAATCTACTTATTATGTTATTATTTTATATATATATATATATATATATATATATATATATATATATATATATATATATATATATATATATATATATATATATATATATATATATATATATATATATATATATATATATTTAAGTAATTATTTTAACTAATAGCGTACATTTTTTAGTCATTTTTAGCGTTTATTTTTAGTCACATTTCAAATGTTATATAATCCAAACTGTACAATCCACAGTAACTCGAGGTGTTCAAAAAGATTTGCTGTCCTGCGAAATGCGGTCGTTAAAAATATTATGTAGATATATATTCTTATTCTTCTTATACAATATATATTTGAAGTGAAAAAAGTAATAAAGTGCTAACATAAAGAAACGACGTTTATTAAATTATATATATATATATATATATATATATATATATATATATATATATATATATATATATATATATATATATATATATATATATATATATATATATATATATATATATATATATATATATATATAAATATTTACAGATATTAAATGATGAAAACAACTCAACTGTCAGAATTCAGTGCCTCTTAAAATTGACTTATATTAAACGAGCTGTTGTCCGCCGTAAAATATTTTCCCGTTACCGTTGGAATTTCGAGGAATTCTCTCTTAGTACTCCCCAAGGACCCACTATCCCAAATTTCATATTTCAACTTCCCCATCCATTGCCCAAAATTTGGAGAATTTCGTCTGTGCGATGTCCATCAGTCACTAAGTAGCGGAGAGTTTTAAATGTATGCATTTAATGATTTTTTATTTGAATCCCATTTTCTACGGCAGTTTTATCAATTACGTTTTAAATAACAAATATATATCTACTAATAACCAATAACTGATCTAAATTTACGTAATCTAAAATCTAAAATTGCGTTATAATTCATGTATATGTGGATACTCGTAGATAAGGTACAGGGGTCTCAGTCCCTGGCCGGTACGCTCGAGCCTCTACAGAGCAAGTGGTGTAGGGCTTTGGAGAATTTTCGAGATATTTCCAATAAATGGCCGTATCTTTAACATATGAAAATTCGGAATAAAATTATGTAGTTGAACTGTTACGGTTGTGATCGTTTGTGAATGTATGTTAGCTTTATACGTAGTTTTATTAATAATATGAGAAAATGAACATTAGTCATATTAACTTTCGTTTTATTATATAAAAAGTAACATACAAATTACTTCTTATATATGTAAATATATATATATATATATATATATATATATATATATATATATATATATATATATATATATATATATATATATATATATATTTACAAATTGCTTAAGGTACAAGTCTTCTTAAAGAAAACGTAACTATAACATGGAAGAAGGGTATTTTTTGGTGAGTACCCGGAAATGAGGTGGCTAGGTAAATTGGTCTCTCTAATTATGCCGCAAAATGTAAAAATAGTAGCCATACTAAATACACTGAAGATACCATTGACCAGACTGACCGCACTTTGACCGTAGACAGAGTTGATTACATCGAAACTATATACATGAAACAACAGTTCCCGAGATTAGAGCTATCAACCAAACAAAATTTTCACTTCTACAATATGAGTAAGAAAAAACACAAGCAAATTAGATTAACAAGTATGTAATTCTAGTGGATAGCATTAATACATTTGATGGTATGATCGCTGTATCGCGTGCTTCCGGTCGTAAATAGTACGTAGTGTATTCGTAATATAAATATTAACGAGACTCACAAATGCTTATGAATTAGTATAATTTAGTTAAGTAGTCACTAGCGCCATGTTTGTTTATGCTATTAGTGCGTATTTGGAAATGTATACAAATTTTCATTTTTAAAACTGGGTACCATGGTAGAGTTGTAATGTGTTTAATTCTAGGATAGAGCTGTGGGTTCAGGTTCTAGGGCTTACAATGAATCGTATACTAGGCTATATGCCGAATATTCTAGGAGCTTCCAAGCCGAATAGCCGTATGTTATATATAAGTACTAGCCGGTGTGAGGCTGCGAAACTTGAATGGATAGGATTGTTTTGCATTCAATTGAATATATTGTTACCGAATAGTCGCCGATCATCAAGTATAACTAATTTAAATATAAAATTAAAATGCTATTTAATTTTTAATTGTCGAGTGACTACTTCACATTATTACAAATTATCAAACCTAATATACATATGTATGTAAGTAGAATATCTTACACTAGCTTTTGCCCACGTCTTCGTCTTTCGTCTACACAGATCGTTTTTAATTGTAATCCAAAACTTATATCTATAAACTCCCTATAAACTTTACACTCCATTTTATCACCCTTAGGGGTTGAATTTCCAAAAATCCTTTCTTAGTTCTTCATTACACACAATATAGTTATTAAAAAGCCAACCAAATGTTATAGAAAACTGAACACGATAAATAATGAATCGAACGGCAACCATAGACTGTTAGTTATAATTTTCTCATCTACCAGAAGGTGGATTGTATTTTTAATCGTTAAAATCAATAATCTGGGAGGACTAGGGAGAGATAGGAGGTTAAGATCGAATTTAGTATGAATATATACATATATATATATAATATATATATATATATATATATATATATATATATATATATATATATATATATATATATATATATATATATATATATATATATATATATATATATATATACTATATATACATATATATATATATATATATATATATATATATATATATATATATATATATATATATATATATATATATATATATATATATATATATATACATATATAGAGAACGACCTCTTAGTATTAAATGTTTGTTAATGTTTGTGTTTAGTCCCTTATATAATTATTTATGTAAATATATTGAATATAACAATACTAAACTATAAACTAACAACACTCATGTATCATCATCATTACTATCATATTTTTATTGGATCTCTATTAAACTTGCATTTTTTTATTGTGTAATGCTATCTCTTTCTTTTTCTATTTATTCTATTTTTTATAACTGCATTTTGAAAAGGCAAAGAATGAATTATAAGTATAAGAATTATTTTTGAATACAACGTTGGCTTCCTATTAAATAAATAAAAATAAATAAATCTCTTTTTAACCGTACAATCTCCATACAACGTGACATTGGCGCAGTGAATTGTGCTCAACTGGCACGCTCGAAACGCCATAACTAAAGAGAAAAACACAACATTATTGACAGCAACACAATATAATGTCAATGCTCAAGCGACAGTATATTCCATTTTACATCACCTCTTCTTCTTCTTCTTCTTGGCATTAGTCCTGGCTTTTGCCAAGGTCTGCCTTCCGACTAAGCCTACTCCACTTTGCATGGTCTTTAACATCCTCAGTGGACAATCTATTGGCTCTCTTGTCTTGTGTCACGACATCCAGCCATCGCTTCCTTGGGTGTCCAGGTGGTCTAACTCCAGGGACAGACATGTCAAGGCACTTCCTTCCGACATAGTTCTCAGATCGGCGCATAATATGGCCATACCATCTCAGGCGACGCTCTTGGAGCTTATCCGCTACGTCACGGACAGCGTAACGCCACACATCCATCTCAGCATCTTCATCTCCGTGATGTGAAGCTCCTGATTATGCCGAGATAATGTTAGCCAACATTCGCTGCCGTATAAAAGAACCGGTCGGATAATGCTCTTGTATATCAGTCCCTTGAGCTTGGGTGGTATTCTGCTATCGCAGACTACACCAGTGACCTCCCGCAATTTGGCCCAGGCAGCGTTTATACGGGCATAGATGTCGTAATCGATGCCTCCAGACTCATGCATAACGGATCCAAGGTACCTGAACTTCTCCGACTTAACGGCTGGCTCAGGCCCGATATGGATGGTGCTCGAGTCCGGGTTCCTGCAAGCCATGTACTCGGTCTTCGACACATCCAGTTTGAGACTACCGTTCTCAAGCGCACCCTTCCAGGCGTTCACTTTACGCTCCAGCATCAGTCGGTTCTCGTCGATGAGTACTAAGTCATCGGCATACATCATCAGCCACGGAGGCTTGCATTGGATGTGAGCCGAGACAGTATCCAGCACTACATTGAATAAGAACGAACTAAGAGCTGGAGCCCTGGTGAACCCCTACTGTAATCGGGAAGAACACCTATGCATATTGATTTAAAGTTTCAATATTCTTAAAATTTATTCTATAGCAATCTTACACAACTTAGAAGAATATTATCACTTACTCAGAACCGCGCTAGTGGTTACGAGGGTGTAGTAGTGTAGGGTATGGTGACAGAAGAGTAAATGAGGCTGAAAACACTGAGGATGCCTCGAGTAAAGATAAAATTATGAATTAAAAGAAACAGTAAAAGCTGCAAACTCACCAAACGAAAGTACTGATAAAGGTGAAGCATGAAAAGTCCAAGAGGGAAAGAGACGAAAGATTAACGAACAACTTCCGGGAAAACATGAAGCTTCTCTGGCGAGAAGTTAGTGATTTCCGGGTTTTTTTGTTAGAAGAAAAGAAGGGTGAAATATTAACAGGTTTATATTGAGATTGAAAATGGGTGACTTAAAGGTAAATATGCAGATGATGCAGTACTTATTGTATCAATAGAATGCGAGTTGCAATCATTGGTCACTATTCTGAAAGATGGGTGTGATATTAATGGTCTAAGCCTGAACGCAAGTAAGACAAAGGTTTTGGTGTTTGAGAGAGAAGAAGACAGGGCGGAATACAATATTTGTGTTAAATGTAAAGACAAGTTCATGTACGGGAAGTATGTTAAGTAGAAATGGGAAATACGAAATGGATTTGGATAGGCGTATTACTGCCGGTAACAGAATGAACGGTGCCTTATCTACATTGTTGAGACGGCAGAACGTTAGTGAAGCTGTACGGTTGGCCGTACACAACGCAGTTCTGGTGCCAACGCTGTTATATAGCAGTGAAACGTGGGTATTGCAGAAGAAGAATGAAAGAAAGATGAATGCTGTGGAGATGCGATCTTTTCGGAGAATATGCGAAATCAGTTTAATAGACCAAATCCGCAACGAAGAGTATAAGTAATGGAGGTACCAGCGAGGAGAATGAAGAAAATCGCCCTCAGAAGGTTTGGGCACTTCGAGACAATTAATAATGAAAGAATGGTAAAAAAGATATATAAAGTAAAAGTGAGTGGTAAGGGAGGTAAGGTGAGACCTCTGTTGACCTTCTGACTACTCCGCTAGGATTTAAGCGTAAAGTTATGTACGTAAATTGAATTATTGTAATATAAAATATGTTATATACTAAATAAATGATAAACATAAATTTTAGTTCCCTACACAAACTTATATTTGCAGTCCATTTCATACGAAATATACACATTCACCCGCAAATTTAGGTTTGTAATTTTTTTTTATTTAACCTCCCGTACGAGCCCTCAGTACGCGAGTCCGACTTGCACTTACCGATATTTTTAATCGATATCAATCCTAATGTAAAATGTCCTGAAAACTTGAAATCATTTTATACAGTAGTTTAACTTTATAAAATACCTAAGCAAGTATATTATAAAAAATTTAAAAAAAATGAATTTTTCATCAAGGAATTCTTAACTACTTTAGTTTTTTTTATCGTTTAATAGAGAGCGCTCGACTACGATCACTTGTAAGGAAACGTTGACGCAGCCTAAGATGGAGCGCACTTGCCGACTAGGCCTCTATTATGCACGACAGTACTACAGGTCCTTTAACGATTTTTATGGGTTCAAATCTTATTTAATGCAATCTAAGGTAACGCAAAACCTTTTTGAAGCAAAACTTTTTCTCATTATCCGTTTTATACTCTCTAAAACTAATGCCTCATGGAATTATTAGCTTTTTTTTTAATATTATTAGAAACAGATAACTGTGGCTGTAACTGTACCATGGCACAGTGGGACAGTCGACTGTAAGCGGAATTATTGCAGCTTCGATGGTCTCTCAGGGGAATTATTTATTATTAGTTCCCCGCTCTAGCCAGATAATATTCGCTTAAATCACTACAACAAGATATTTATTATTTTTAAATGTCATGTTACGTTCCATATGACAAAATAGGCAAAGAGAACTAAACTCTCTTTCTCCTGTCTCTGCCTGATAAGGTCAATGGCCGGTTTTTATATACCTATATGTTCCCATCCCAACTACACAATATATACTACTAAAAATCCAATCCACTGAGCTCAAACAGGCGTATATAGCGTGTTTAATAATAAAAATATATATTATGTAGAACGTAATACCATGATGTTGCTTATTAAAGTGGTCACGTGACAGTAATGCTGTTATAAAAGACACGCGCTGCTCCAAAAATGAAGGAAAACTAATATTTCCGACATATGAAGTGAATGTATGTTTTAATATTTTTTGTATGAGCAACTTTCATATGTTGGCGAGTGCGTTTAATGAATATTTTGGCATATTTGTAATGGTACTGGGTGAAAAATTATGGTTTTCGCTTAGCCACTTATAGAAGAAGAGCGTCGTGGCGCAGAGGGATAGCGTCTGCCTGTAAACGCGACGGTTTGTGGGTTCGATTCCCACTCGGGGAGAATTAATTATTTTCATTTTCCTCGCTCTGGCAACAAGGCATGGCACGGCGTTGCAACATGCAATGCCTGGAATAGCGGAAAGTGGGGAACGGAGTGTCTTAACGCTAGGTTCATTCAACCTACGGCTCCCTGTGCCTACCCTTCTATATACGTGAAGCTATATATAAATATAATAAACATAAAAAAAAAAAATATTATATGACGTTTCATACTGCATGATTATGCAAAACGCGGCGTAGAGCTCCGCAAAGTCTTCTTATTTAAATAAGTATAAAATAAAGAATGGAATTAGTATTCTTCTAGTTTTTAGTAAAATAAATAAAACCTTTGGCTAGTGCCTTCTCATTACTGTAATTAGATGCATCGTCAATAGGTTACGTAGAAAGTAAGGTTATGTAAGTAGTTAAGCGTTTGATTAGGCTGTACTAGACGAGTGCTCGGTAAGCTCAAGCTAAATTAAATATCTAACTATCGACTATCGACCGCCATGTTTAATTTAGAATAACCTCCATGTACAAAATATTATTGATAATCGCTATAATTCAAGTTAATATGTTAACATTATAGTTAGCTACATGATCATAATAGTTCTTCTTCTTCTTCTTCCACTTAGCATTATCCCGGCCTATTGCCAGGGTCTGCTTTCCTACTTAGTCTACTCCACTTTGCACTGTAGCATAATAGTTATCCTGCTTTATTTTAAAAATAGACCGTCATGGCGTAGAGGCACAGCGTTTGCTTGTAAACGCGACGGTTTGTGGGTTCGATTCGATTCGATTTTCTTCGCTCTGACAATGCAAAGCGCGGCGTTGAGCTCCGCCACTCAACACGCGAGGTTCCTTCTACCTACGGTAGCATCTGCTTATCTTTATATGCGGGATACAGCGTGACGCTAAAAAAAAAGTTGTCTATGGAACTTTGTGTGAACATTAAAGGCAAATAAAGATATAACTTTATGTGTTTTACATCTTTAATTGGATTACTTTAGTAACTTTTTTAGGGTATCTCAAAAGAAAAAAATCGTAACCTTAATAGCATGACTTTGTGTCCATCTGTCTGTCTGTCAAGATTATATTCTCCAAATCACGTGGAAGAAACAAGCTGAAATTGATATTAAATATCCAAGTCGATGACCGAGTAAAAGTCAACGCAATCAAAAGATATGAACGTTTGTTTATGGTTATTTTTTTGCATTTCGTATGAAAATCGTCGCGTGATCAAAACGTATAGAGTACTACCCGTCATCCTAGAGTTATGAAATTTGGCAATAAGTTTGAACTTATAGTACAACTAAAGGAAAATATCCAAAAAAAAAATTAATTTATACATATGTCCCAGAAAAAAACCAAAACAAACTTATACTGGAATTCATTTCGTACAAGATGAGTGCATACGACTGCAAATTTAAGTTTGTCAATTTCTATAAGAAGTATTTTCCTCAGCGAATACCCACAATCTTGAAATAAGTACAGAACCCTCGGTGCGCGAGTACTACTCGCACTTGACCGATATTTTTCATACTCAATTTATATTACAGGTTAATTACACAATAGCAATTTCATTTGCGTGTAGTTTATGATTTTGCATTTAGCATCTAAACTGTTAGAATTCCACAGGAGATGTTCCGGACCTTTGATTTTTATACGATATTGGAAAATGCTAAGCCACATATTTTTAATCTTTAATATCAATACTTACTATTAGTAGCTATACAATACCTTCTCGCAAATATGATTATTGATTAATTTGTATAAATTTTAATACAAATTCTAAAAATATCTAAAACAAAAAAGGTAATGTGACGAAAAAATAATTAAGATATTTACTCACCAGTTACAAGCAAAATCGTTTTATTTTCCATTATTTATCCACGTAACATTATTAAAAAAGCCACATTGTAGTAAAATAAATTAAACGTCAAAAATATTATACTCCATGCCTCAGGGGAAAATGGCGGGAAATTATTTTATACAATCTGTATTCTGTAACCATAGATACAAAAAGGTCCAAAGGCCCCGAGCAGATGCGCTGAAAGTTGTAAAGTCTGGACACAGACAGTGGACTGGGCCCGAGGGTAAAAGACAAAGGGGATACATTTTACAGCCAAATGGTAAAATATTTTATTTTCTACTTAATAATATAATGTACGTATTTTGGTCGTCTTTTTCTATTTCATTATTTTTTTATTCAAATTCAAAATACACTTTATTCATTAAAATTGATTTTTATAATCCGATTCGGAAGACAGTTCTTCTTTATTTAATAATGTATTTTTTTAGCTTCCAGCTATATCCCTTATATACTCGTAGCAGGGTAGACTTAGTGAACCTAGTGTTATAACACTGTGTTCCCCGCTTTTCATTTGTTTTCAGTAAATAAAAATAAATGAAAATAATTAATTGTCCTCTAGTGGGAATTAAACTCACAAAAACAACAACCGTCGCGTTTACAGTCAGACCTTGTACCGCTGCGTCACGACGGCTCTATTACGATGTACGAATATTTTTTGGCTAATTGTTTAATTAAACTCATACATTAATTTTAATTCAAAAAATTAACTAATCTAGCTAACCTTAGTACAATTAATTTGCTTTTTTTGTAACAATTCGAAAAAAAATCTTATATATATGCTACAAAACTTTTATATCTAACGTATGTCCTTCCTATAAGTTATAAAGAGAACATATAAGTAATATTACTCATATTCTACTATATTATTAAATAGTAATCAAAATGTTATGTCAACTGCTATATAAATCGATATATAACTGACCGGTGTTCCACAGAGGGAAAAATTTCTTCAATTTAGCTTTTTTACAAAAAGGGATCTTCTTGTCATGACTAATAAATGTCACTCGTCTACCATACATGAACAACATTATTATAACTATTTATTTTATTAGTATTATGTGAAAGTTATATTAAATATTTAAAAAAGACTGAAAATTACAATTATTTTTATATTCTATTATTTTATTTTTTAAATCGATCACAGATAATAAAAAAAGACTTAAGATTTCTTCCATTTTCATTAAACGTGGTGTTCAATTTAAATCGACACCCGCGAAATTGGCGCGCGTGCCGTGAATACGCACTGTGCCACGTTCGGAAACGTTTTACATAAGAATCCAAATTTACAAGCCACTGACTCGGATAATAGTTAGGATAATGTAAGTAGGGAAACCAATTATTAGCATTTTCAACCTATTTATTTATTATTTTAAACTAATTAAATATTCTTGTATTTCTTCTTATTAAATATTCTTGTAATTCTTATATATACGTTTTTAAATTACTCTCGTATCATGTGGGATATAGAACAGAGGGGATTTTGACTGGGAACGGAGTGTCTGAACACAAGGTTAGCACGGTTCCCTCTGCCTGCCCTGCCATGTGCGGGATACAGCGTGAAGCTAATTTAATTTAATTTTCTATTTTTGACCATCTGCTCACGTTACATAAAATGCGTGTTGTGTAGTGGACAATGTCGTACTTTGATGCAAATTAATTATTAATAATATTATTTTGATAGTATCTGCTTGTTTTACTTTATAACAGATCGAGAAATCCTTATCGAGGAAATTAACATTAACATCTTAACATTAGGTTCCTTGAGCCTACGGTTCTCTCTGCCTACCCTGTTATGTGAGGTATACAGCGTGAAGCTAAAAAAAAATTATATAAAATTTGTCTCATAGACTACATAGAAGGCAAAGTATGACGAAGTTCTTACTGTGCTTCTAGGACAGTATAAGCTAAGATACCGACTAAGAGGAAGACTTTTTATATCAAAAAAAAAATAAAAATACTAAGCAACTTTTTAAAAGTAAAACAAATAAAGTCTATCGTGGTACTTATGTATATTTATATATTTAATTTTTGGTAGTATATGGTAAATTTACTTTAATAATAATTGAATGACCTTCAATTCCTTTTTTGATATGTCATTTTATATATTACGATTAAATAACTGTAAACATAGTTTTTTGGAGCATATCGGGAAAATAAAATAAATAAATGTAATATAATCTTAAATGAGGGTACAAAAAAACCCACAATCGTCTCAAGTACTATTAGATTGTACTTATTTCCGCCACGATACAGTTTAGTTTTCCTTTTTTAAAAAATGGTATAACATTCTAGAGTTATATAGAAAAAAATAAACACATCATCATTATTTCAACATCACCCGGAAAAAAAACCGGTGGCTTTTCTGAATTATCAATTTTAACTAGATTAATGGGAACATACTCAAATAAAAGCAATTAATCCGATCAAAATAGATCTGTCGATAAATCTATGGCTTCATACAAATTTAATACGTATCTAATTTGGTAACCCTACATGGAGTGAATATGCAGGATCACTGTACGCTTGATTTCAACGCCTTTGCTATGTGAACGAGCGGAAAATCGAATTAATCTACTCAATGGAAATTGGAGCAATATGTCAAAAGGCACTGAACGTTCCTCACACGGCCACTTATATCTTGTGCCTGTCATTGACTAGTTTCAAATACTCACGGATAGTCGGTTTATGGTTTTTTTTCTTTTACAAAGATTTACTTGTTCACTTGTGCAGTACATAAATGTATTTAATATTCAGATTTTCCTTAAAAAACTAAAACTCTAACTAAAACAAATCGTTATATGAGTATAAGTAAGTCAACCTTCTTTTTTTGAAGAAATAAATAAAGTAAAACAATGGCGGACAAACGATAGAACACAAAGACTTTTCTCTAAAGCTAGCTGGAGGAACTTTTAGACAAACAAGTACATAATGCGCTTTAACGTTATAATAGTTCAGAAAACGACGCTTATTAAATATATTCATGTCAACATTTCGCAATGCGATTGCTGAAAACGATATTTCAAGCGAAGGACGCGATAAAAATACACAGACTATTTATTTTCACCAAATACATCTTAAAAATCGTAGCAACAGATAGATAAGTGTGAACAAGATTAATTTATATAGCAGAATAAACCTAAGTCCTTGCCTATTTCCGGCTCCTTGCGCTCAGAAACGAAGACGAAGACGAATCAAAAGGATTTATCCTTATCGATACCAATGAATTTCACAATTTCCTTGTGGCCATGACTTTTCAATAATTTTAGTAAGTTTTTAACTTTTTATTTTCAGTAAACACTAAATAAGGTTTGAAGTATTTTGTTTTAGAAAGACATATAAGTAAATGTCAAACGTCATTAAATATATTATCTATATTACTTTAAGTATACAGTATTATAGATAATATATTTAATGACGTTTGATTAGTTATTACATTAGTAGTATTGCCTACTAAAAAATAGCTTAGTAACGTTTGTGATATATTTTATGTGTTTAATTTTTACAGAGACATCGTTTATCTAATGGCTTTATAAGCTCTAGTATCCTCTCGAACTGCGGAAAATTTGCCTGTCTGCAATCTTGTTCTATACCCAGCCATTGTTAGTTTAATTTTACCAAAAACTTAGTTAAAATTACAAATCTTAATATAATATCGTTATATGTATGTGCTTTATTTATTTTTTGTTATAGCGGCAACGGAAATACATAAATTTAATTTGTGAAAATTTCAGCTTTCTAGTTATCACGGTTGATATATAGCCTGGTGACATACAAATGGCCAGCCAGACAGCGGAGCCTTAGTCCCGTTTAGGGTAACCTTTAGGGTACGAAATCCTAAAAACAAAAAATATTATATAATACGTTTATTAAAATATTATTGCAAAATATTTTAGAAATGCATAAAAATTTTCATTTACACGAACTGTGCGGGTTTTGTATACCATCCAAGCGCCAAAACCATATGTTTTATTAAGCCTAGTCAAAATTCTAATATTTATTTTCAACTGCTCTTTGAAAATAATAACTAACGAAACGATAAATAATAATAAAATACAGATAAAATAAGTTGAACTCATTAATAATGTTTTTTATAAAAACGGTCATATATCTGCTTAGTACATAAAAATTTACAAACATAACTGAAATCTGAAACCCAGACACATAAATCTTCAACGACAAACATTTACTAATACCTACGCTTAGTTGCATTTTATGAACAACATGGATTTAAAATTGGGAAATTTACTTTATTATTTATTCATCTATGTATAAAGGCATATATTATTCGACCATATTCTTTTAGAGGATCTGTTTAAAAAAAAGTGTCACACTTTCCCTTTAACCAATAGAAAATGGACCTTGCTAAATAATTTAAAAAAAATCTCATAGCAAGGCATGGAGAGAAACTGGAGTTATGACACTCTGAGTGACTCTACATGTACATGTCGAGACCGGAACTTGTAGATATTCAAGAAAAATTAAGAAATATATATATTTTTTTTATTTTCTAATATAATAACTTTTAAATATTAAAGAATTCAGCACACTTTACAATCGCAAGTAGCTATAACCCGTACACCAGACACATAAATCTCCCACGAACTATTAGCTGAGACTATCTCTTGATAGCAAATTAAATTCGTTCGCTTTCACATCACGTAGTGACGTTGAGAATAGAGAATACCTTCTACCCTGGCTAATGGTTGGAGCAATTTGGACGCTTTGTTCCGCCGAAACATGGTGAAATATGAAGATTTTTCATATCTAAAAACAAAATTGATGAATAACGTTATTTACCTTTACCTTAATGTTATTTACCTCAATAATTTAGTACTGAACGAAGTCAAATGGAATAATTCTATGATTTATGTTTGACACAAGATATATTCTAATTGCCCTGGTAACTCTGACCGCAGGTGCTGTGGGTTATATTCCAAACGATCAACGTGATATAATATAGCCTATAGACTATAGCCTTCCTAAATAAATAAACTGTCGAACAAAGAAGATTTTTTCACTCGGAACCAGTCATTCTTGTCAATAGCGCGTTGAAACAGGCAATTTCTTCATTTTTACATAATTAAAAACAATATGAATATGATATATTGACTTTCTATGAATAAAATTCTATGAATCATTCTATGAATCAAAATAGATTTTAACAGTAACATTTAAATATAAGAATAATTAAATTTAATAATTGACAATTGAATCAATATCGACCAGCACTGCGCAGCAAAAATTACGAAATTATTACCTGAAATTTGTCACAAAAAATGACATGTAAAGAAAAAACTGGATTTTGTGTTATACAACCCACGCAAAATAAATGGCGGACTACAGCTCGTTATCACATTTATATAATATTCTTTGAAATAGTTTAATCTGAAATGCAATTTGTAGCGGACAACGCCATTGTACTACTCTCCACAGCAGCTATCCAATTACGAAATCATTTAAAAATCCCAACTGTGTAACGGACAGACAAAAAACGAAACGCAGGTGCCGATTTCATTAGTAAAGTGTATTCGCCAATTAGTTGAGTTTTCTTCGGCCAGACAAATAGCGATGGTAATTAAGTTTGAAATAAGGCTTGGCTCTCCTTCATTGTACGGGTTGTATGTATGTTTCATATGGTATATATAATATGGGTTTGATTCGTCTTTGAATTTGCCTCCACCTATATTAGAGTACTTTTATAACATGGCTTCTAAAAAAATTAAATATGCTAATAATTTTTTTTTTTAAATAAACAATTAACTATTTCGTAAGTGTTGATTTAAAATAATTTATCATGGCAGATTTTTTTATTTTCCAATATCGTTGTGACGTAGAGGCGACAGCGTATGCCTGTAAAGGCGACTGAAAAGGTGCGTGGGTTCGATTCTTGGATAGAATGAATTATTTTAATTTTTTTAGCTCAGGTAAAAAGGTAAAAGCGCAGCGGAGTTCCACCACAAAGACACAATGTCCCGGAAGGCGGAAAGCGGGGAATGGCTTCTTAACACTAGGTTTCCCTCTGCCTACGAGCTAATGCTATGAGGGGGACATAGCATGAAACTACAAAAAATCATGTTATTAGACATACTAAATACACGTAAATCCATATTAAAATCAGAAAAAATATTAAGTATAATTTTATTGACAATTTAAAACTAAACTATAATTATAAAAAAACGTCCTAAGAAAATCTCCATACAATCACCATTACAATCCAACATTCGTCGTAACGAAACTTTGAATAGAAACTGATACAAATAAAACCAAAAAACCGAAACAGATCGAAAATTTCCGCCAAAGAGTCTTTATTTAACATTCAAAATGCGTTTTCCAATGTCTTCCAATCAAAGTTTTCACGTAAAATAACCTAAAAGTCGACAAATAGAGGCTCAGCGTCACGTAAAGGACCCGACACTCGTCTGAACGGATTACACCAGCTTTTTTCATGTCTGCCAAATGTAATTCGCTGAATTCATATGTAAAAACTTTCAATGGAGCAGCGGGGACGGTGTTGGGGTGGTGGGGTGGGAGGAATACTCCTTGCGAGGGTCGTGACTTCAAATTCAGATGGATATTTATACAGGTATATTGGATCTTCAATTTAGATATTAAATTATTTTAAGCAAAACAGTGTGAATTGTGAATATGTTGCAAAGTCTTAATCGGAATAAATAATTATAATATAATGGTTTATCTGTGTACTTTGTACTTCAAAAAATTTTAGTTATTTTAAGTGTGTAATATGGATTTTTTAACTAAAAAATGAAGCCAAATGTATAGGCATTAATAAAGCAGTTTATTTATTTCATTACAAAGAAAATCTTTAAAAAGAAAAGAATATATAAATGATTAAATATATATATGATGATGCAATAATCTTTGGGTAGCGGAAATTTGTGAAAACGCGAGGTTTTTTCAAATTTCCGAAATACAGAGATGCTAACAATGTAAGAAGTTGTTGAAATCGCAGTGGCTTAGTGGTCAGAGTGCTTAGACGGTACGGACGGACCATGAGGTGCGGGTTTAATTTCCGCTGCATTCAAAATTTTATATGATTTCTTTAAGTATTCTTTCCATCCTTAGTGTGGATTACCACTTAAAAAAATCATAAAAACAATTAATTAAAAAATAATTAACTGAAATAAATTAAGTACGCGTTTTAAAATATTATGCAAATTCCAAAAACGCATTATACAATCAACCCACGTCCCAAACTTTTATAGATAATCTGTGCGAAATTAAAAAAATAATCAATTCCAATTCTTACCGGTCGCACTTGGGGTGATGTCGATCGAAAACTTGGCCCATAACATGCAAATGGGGAAAGTTTTGGCTAATTGCTTGCAACACTGTGGTCTCGCAACTTCCAGTTAATTAAATCTCTTTGAGGTATAATGTCCATTATATCTATAGATTCTTTAGTGGTTCAAAACTAATGTCATATATATATATATATATATATATATATATATATATATATATATATATATATATATATATATATATATATATATATATATATATATATATATATATATATATATATATATATATATATATATATATATATATATATATATATATAAAATGCTTATTTTTACATTATAACTTAATTATTTACCCTAGTATTGCAACGGTGCCATCTGATCTAAGGTGGCATCCGCTAAAAGTTTTAATTCTACTGATAATTTTTTTTCTAAATCCTAAATTAACATAACCTTTCTTTTTACGTGAGGAAATCCTGTTACCGATACCGGAACGAGTGGGGACTCGAACGGGTTAATTGGGATTCGTGGACTGGCAGATATAGGCCAGTCCACAAACCCACTAAAACCTCACGGTGCTCCTCCTTAACCGCCTTCGGCCATGAGACAGGGGAACCAAAATCTTCCGTGAATCACGGCGGCGGGAGCCTGCTAGGCACGTCGCGGAGTCAGGGGCGGTGGAACACCCCCGACGGCCTGCTCGGAGTAGCGCGCGAGAGCAACTTGCGAAATTAACGTAACCTAAACTCCTAAAACTACAAATAATGACGAATAGCTTTTTTTGTCATTATTTATATACCAAAATCTAAATTTTTAAATAGCGGTGTGAAATAAATAATGATATGTATGAGGATTGAGGCAGCAATATCGTCAAGACGGTATTTGTCGTTCAAAAAGGTTTACAATGTTATTATACTTTTCAGACAATTTTTTTTTAACTTCACGCCTGATGTCCTGGACATAGCACAGTAGCCAGAGAGAACCGTAGGCTCAAGGCACCTCGTATTAAGACATTCCGTTCCCTGCTTTCCGCCTTTTGAGGCCTTGCGTGTTGGAGTGGCGGAACTCAACGCCGCGCTTTGCCATCTAGCCAGAGCGAAGAAAGTGAAAATATCTCATTCTCCCCGAGTGGGAATCGAACCCACAAAACCGTCGCGTTTCCAGGCTGACGCTATGCCTCTGCGCCACGACGGTCTTACTGGCTAGCGGTCACGAATTACTATTATTATTCTGAAATTTGTTATCCATTAAAAAATCCATTCTTTGTCCAAGGAATAGAAGGATACATGATTTTATCAAGAAAGCCTTAAATGTATATATATAAATAATGAACTTTATAATATATTCGATTTTATTCCTATGAAAAGGTGTTTTGACAAGACGAAAAGATATCAACGTTTGAATATATAAAAAAATTAAAGGCAATGTACTCGTATACTTATGCCATCTTATTCGTTGCATTTATTATAGATGGAAAACCATAGGCGTACCCACCCGGTACGCGTGCCCACCCCAGAATCATCTGGTGCCCATCAAATTCAAATGGACTAAGTTAACCTAAGTATGAAAAATAGGTAATTTTCGTGATAGTTTAATACCTATTTTCTTTTTTTTTTGTGAAAACAATACTTTTTTCCTTGTTGAGACATTTAAGAATTGTGATTTATTTTATAATATCTATTTTGACCATATAAGTTTCTTTTATATAAATAAAATTTTATGTGACTTTTTTCTTGTAGTGATAATTACAATTACACAGACATAGTAAGTATACCTATTATTTCATTTCAAATATAAATAAAATAAAACTTCTGAAATCATAAGTAGCTGAAAATAAAATTGAAGCTTATCTATGGGTACTTCGTTACTATATCAAATTTATACTACGGCGTATCCCATTTCGTCACACTATAGCTAATGCTAAAAATCAAATGCCTTTGAGCAAACTTAGCAATTATTAATAGGTGGTAACGGACCTTTTATTTTATAAGAACAGAATGCGTTCATAGTCTAAAGAAACATTTAAAAACTATAGCCTATAGAAAGTTCGAGCGTAAAAAAACTGCCGCCAAATTATGACACGTGACACAGAATACTTCAAATCTTCAGTTTGTGCTATATCTAAAATAAAATGTGTATTTTAAAGTAATATTAAGTATATCCATGTAAAATAAATATAAATAATTTTATATTTATATTTATCTAATAACATATTGTAAAACTTTTTGCTTTTTATTGCTTACTATTCTATGTAACGGAACGCAACTTATATTAGCGTTCAGAAATGGCAAGTTGCAATAGCAAGTAAAATTTGTAGTTGAATTTATATTAAGAATTTAAGATTAATTAAACTCAAGTAAAGGAGATATTAAAAATTATAAATTTGAAATAAAAAAATATGATAAATATATAACATTTGACGTCAATGATGCAGCACCTGCGTACGTGTGACGCAGTTTTTAAACAGTAAATGTCACTCGTCAAAATCATTAATTGCGTGTGTCTATCTTAAAATTTACTAAGTTTATTGTATTTTTAATTAAAAAATACATAATTCTGTGACGACCAGTGATGGCTGGGAAATTGAACAAATTCGAAACACCCAGTTCGGCTAGCTCGGATAGGTAACGCGTGTGTGCTAACCTTAATTATTGTTTGTTTGCACAGCTGTCTCGTGTCAACAAATTTTTTGCTTGAAAAGGCTAGTATTTAGCGTAGTCACGGGAGCTGCTGCGCTATTATTTCACGTGCTGTGATTTAGTGGTGTAGAACAACATTGCCGTGTGTGCTTTAATTCAACTCTGCTGACTAGAGTCATAACCTCTGCATATACACATTGTGGTTTATTTTTAGACTTTCGTGTAGTACATTGGCATCTTATTTTACGTTATACGATCACACCGTAAAATAGACACGTGCTCGGATCCGGTTATCATCTATGTTATTCTAATATACATGATAAAGAATATTACTTAGAAAATATGGATGAAAGTTCCATAATCTTCGCCCCTGCGTAAGACATTTGTATAATTATATCTTTCGCTGTCATCGGGATTGTAAATAAGCTTTTTATTATGCTGGCTTTATTTCATTTATTTTTTGCATGTATGTGTTCTAGATTATAATTAAAAATACTTTAAAAGACATGTAACCTTTAAAAGTAAAAGTCATATATTGCCATTGAAAAAATTGTAAACAAATCATATAAACACAAACATGCAAATGTAAGAGATAAGATATAAATTATCAGCTCTTAGGCCTATCTACATACTTACGGGAAAAAGATAAATGCATTTAAATTTATTGAGTACAAAACTTTAAATGTAGTATATATAAATATATGCTAAAAAAATAATTGTAAAATACATTACATTTTGTGTTATGATCATTAAACTTGTGTAAGCCTTGAGTCTTAAAGATATCATTGTGTTAGTGAGAAAATAAACTTCTATAACTTCGTGTAATAAATATATCACAATATTTGCTGCTTCTTTATAGTTATAATGTATTACCTTCAAGAACATTGATATTAATAAAGGGAAAATATTTATATTATATACAAGTAAAAATTAGTAAGAGTAAAAAAAAGCCCTTGACATTTTTTAGTACAAGTGTCAAAATTAAACAATTATTAACCTTAATATGCAGTAACAGTAACCTTGATTTTGCTTTATGATTCATTTTGTTGTTATTTTGTTTATAATATATAAGTATTGTATATGGAAACTTTTTATCTATCAGAGATAACAAAATTAACAGAGATTCGGAAATGATACTAAATTGCCTGGAATTACAATATAAATAATAGATTATTTAATTTATTATTTGATTTATTTTTCGTCTTCATTGACATATGACATTGATTTATTACAATTTTCCAAGAAAATAATACTTGGTACATTTCAAAGGTTGCATACAAAGAAAGTTATTTTAAGAAACAATGTGGGAGGTCAGCTTTGTTTTGCTCTCAATAAATTAATAATGAGATATGTCTTTAATGAGTTGCAATTATTATTTAAGATAAGTGGTATCTTACTCATTTTAATGAATATTTTTTTCGTTTTTTCCGTATATATCTAGATTGTATAGATTATTGTTAGATACATACATTGTTGTAAAATATCATGGCGTTTAAGTTTATTTTAAACTTTTAATACTATATGACTAAATGTAATGTAAAATGTCATGAAATTATGAATTTACTATTTAAATATTTTAATTATTCAATATGTCCATCCGTCCTAATAGCATTAACCTTGTTAAGTGGACTTAATATTTTTAAATACGACTGAAACCTTGTGTAGACATTTAAAAGTTGCAAATAGAATCACAGATAAGATAAAATATGTAATTAAATAAATAAAAGAAGTTTTCTTTTTTTTTGTACACATTGACAAATGTTTTTGTTTTGTTTTTTAAGACTAGACTTTACTATAGACATCGATTTAATATGAGATAGTATTAGCATTATTGGTTTAACTTTAATATCCTGCTGTGCCATGATCATGGTGCATCCCACCAGTGAGATATAATTATTTTTATTAATGAAATTTTATTATATATTACTGATTATACAAAATACAGTGTCCGATATATCGCTCTATTTAAGTTTTTGCAGAAAGTAAAAATGTTTTGGTCTCACTAAATACTCATTTAAATTAGATTTCATATTGAATATAATAAATTATTATTCAAAATATTACATATATGTTTTGGCTTGATATCTTCACAGAACGCCTGCTTTTTATTTCGCAATGTAAACCTAATGTAGTAATGTCCAATCTTGACTTGACTTTTCTTTAATTTTTTTTTAGCTTCTTGCTGTATCGGACACGTAGCAGGGTATGCAAAGGGAACCTAGTGTTAAGATACTCCGTTTCCCGCTTTCCACCTTTTGAGGCATTGCGTATAGACTGACTCAACTCGACACCGCGCTTTGTCTTGTTACCAGAGCGTAGAAAATGAAAATATCTAAATCTTTTAGGGGAAAATGCGCCCCGAGTGGGAATCGAACCCACAAACCGTCACGTTTACAGGCAAACGCTGTACCCCTGCGCCACGACGGTCCTCGTTACTTATTTTTTTACTTTAATCATACAAATTCATAAATCTCCATTTCAATTACAGTGACACAGAACTCGCGTTGGAAATAAATGAGCAAGTGTTCATAGACGAGGATGACTACTCGCGCGCGCCGGCCTCGCCCACTACAGTGCCCAATGTTAGGCCGTACCGACCTCCGTCTACCGGTAAGAGATTAAACCCTATATTTAAAAAAAATTTATGTGACAGAGCTGTTAAATTTTAGGAATATATATTTTTTATATTGTAGTTTAGTAAAGTGAACAAAAATAAGCTGTAACGAAAAGGCGACGAGCACTCGAACGGTTTCTTAGGGACGTGGGTTCGGGTCCCGGTTTAACGTTTTTTATTATGTTATGTTATGTTTTATAGTTGGTTTTTTTTTTTTTAATTTCTCTTATAAGTAAGATATGTGTGTTGATTTATTTATGGTTTTATTATAATTAATTAACTTATTTGATTTGTAAGTTATCAATTAAGTATATTTTTTAAATAGTCAATACAAAATCCAAAATTTTCATTTAAATTAGGTAAAATAAATAAATGCAATATACTTTAAATAATAAATGTGAATTACAATCTCTTCTTTCCGCCTAACCAGCGAAACAAGCTTTAAATTAACAAACACAAGAGCGCATCAGAAATGATAAATATGAATATTTCCAAGTCCCACTTAACAGCGCAATTAAGATTAATAATGAACGGGCTGGGTGACCAGGTTCAAACGTGCTCAAGTCGCCCCGCGCCCGCCGCGTCCGCACCGCGTCCATGTCGCAGTCCAACAAGAGGACCGCCGAGAGCATCCTGCACGCGGACCGGCGCACCATATACACGGCGGGGAGACCGCCCTGGTACAATTGTACGGGGGGCCAAGAGGTTGAGCCCTTCCTTATCGGTATGTCCTGGATTTTGGTCTTATTTCTAGGATGATAAGGGATTTTTAAGCCGTTGTGGCGCAGCGTCTGACTGTAGAATATGACGTTTGTGGGGTCGATTATCACTTGGGAAGAATAAATTATTATTATTTTCCTCGCTCTGTTAACAAGTCAAAGCGCGGCGTTGAGTTCCGCCACTTCATATCGCTATTAACACACAATGTCAAAAAAAGCGGAAAGCCTAGAACGGAGTGTCCTAACACTAGGTTTCCTTAAACTAATTTTAAGTAATTATTTTGTATACTGAATTTCCCACAACAGACGAAATATTCACTCAGCAAGCCCACTGTAGCACAATTGTATTGGAAGACAACCATTTTGTCTAAACATATGTCTGAATCAGGAATAAAAGGAAGTAGTTATAGAATGGTTTAAGTAAAGGCTGTGGTGATGGTGTGGGTTCGATCCCCACTGTGGAAAATAAATTATATTGATTTTCCCACACTGGTAAAACAATGTCGGTGTTGTTTCAAGCTTGTTCGGAAAGCGAAGGAGAGTCTTGACACTATGTTTCCCCTCTGGCATATTCAAAAACGTTTATTTCCTCAATTGAGTGAGTTAGCATTTAAGATTCACTTTATAACGTAAGTAATGGTGTAAACAAAACAATTATCAGATGATATCACTCTTGTAAGCCATTTCTAATAATTATTTATAAATAACATGCTGTTAAATTTATTATTGGTAATTATAAAATTGCTTATATATATATATATATATATATATATATATATATATATATATATATATATATATATATATATATATATATATATATATATATATATATATATATATATATATATATATATATATATGTGTACATTTTTTCATTCTGGAAAAACAAGTGCATCGTTTAGATCCATAAGTAGTTTCTAATTTAACCGGAAATTGGTGAACGGAGTGTCTGGACACTAGGTTCTCTGCTATATGCGGGATAAAGGGAGAAATTGTGTTATATATAGTTTCCTTCCAGGCGTCGGTGGCGCCAGTGCCTCGGGGAAGACCACAGTGGCCACTAAGATTATAGAGTCTCTGAACATACCGTGGGTCACTATCGTCAGTATGGACTCGTTTTACAAGGTACGAGCTGTAACCTGCCCTGCAATTTCATTTTCTTCATTTTTTTTTTCCCATTCTCCCGTTAATATTTGGATAAATTCTCCCCCAGGGCTCCCCCACACTCCCCAAGGACCCTTAATGTCAAATTTCAATCAATTTTTATTTTTGTTTTTTTTTTTTGTCAAATACTGTATAATGAATATTAGTGCTATACTGACTTCGAGTTGAATTGGATTTAAATTTTATAATACTTGTTTTTTTATATTAATTTCTTAATAAAATATATATTGGGGCAGTGATACATTTGAGTCTCAATGTAAATGCGACGGTTGAGTGTTCGATTCCCATGAGGGGGGACGAATTAGATTAATTTCCCTGATCTGGTAAGACAAGTGCGATTTTTCTCTGCTTATCCTGTCATATGCGGAATACAGATAGAAAAAAAAATATTTAAAAAATTACAGAGTGACGTTATTAATATGAAATATTTGAATGTTAATTTAAAATAATAAGTATTTATCCAGGTACTGAACGAGAAACAACACCAAGCGGCGATGCGCAACGAGTACAACTTCGACCACCCGGACGCGTTCGACATCGAGCTCCTCATCAGCGTGCTGCAGCGCCTCAAGGAGGGCAAGAAGGTGGAGGTGCCCATCTACAACTACGTCACGCACTCCAGGGAGAACCGGACGGTGAGACCTGATCCTTTGTTTATATATATATATATATATATATATATATATATATATATATATATATATATATATATATATATATATATATATATATATATATATATATATATATATATATATATATATATATATATATTTATATATATATATATATATATATATCTCTAAAATGAACAAAAGTCGCATCTATAGGGTGTTTTTACTTAACAGCTTTAAAATATGAATTTTATTTTGTTTCCAAATTCCATAGAAAACAATGTACGGAGCGAATGTGATAATATTCGAAGGTATTCTGGCGTTTTACAACGCGGATGTGCTCAAGATGCTGGACATGAAGGTGTTCGTGGACACGGACGCGGACATACGGCTCGCCAGACGACTCAGGAGGTGACTCTTATTATTATGTTTTACATTTTTAGGATTCCGTAGCTCAAAAAGAAAGAGGCGGAACCAAAAAAAAAGTGAATAAAAAACTACAAGCTTATTATATACTTATTAGTTTTTTTCTTATTTTGTATGAAATTTGACGCGTAATTAATACCTGTAGAGTACTTCCAGTCGATCTAGAGTTATGGGATTTGGTTAAAAGTTAGAACTTATTGTACAAACAAAACAAAAATACCGAAATTATTTAATTTTAAAATATATATGACAGAAAAAACACGTTACAAATTTATATGTGCAGTTAGTTTCATGCTAATTGAGCGCATACGACCGCATAATTAAGTTTGTTAAACTTTTATTAAGTTTTAATTTTAGTGTGTAAATATTCCAATTATATCAAATTCATTATTGTACCACGATTTTATATCAAAATGTCATGTCATGTCATGTCTTTACATAAAAACTACACATCGTAGAAATCTGAAATTCTGCACGTTTTAATAATTCGGGGAATGTACTAGAACTAAGAGAAACGCACGCGCACACAAAACTCTTACGGGAACGGGATAAATGGAAAAAAGCTGGTTCAATATAATTTAGTTCAATTTTTTTTACAGCATAGTGCAATAAACGTATACGCTAATATTTTCATTCTTTATCCAAATATGTGTAAATTTAAATAAATATAAGGTCATTTTCATTAATTTTGTAAGAGCGTAAGAGCATTTCTCTGTAAGAGTGATACGCGATTTGTATTGATAACATTTACTAATACCGTTTTGATCATTATCTGATAATATACTTTAAATTTATGAAATTTATATATGTTTCGGTTCTTCCTTAAAAATAATTGTATCGAACTGAATACAAAATGGACGTACAGTATTTGCGTGCCCTTGCGCCGCCAGGGACATCGTGCAGCGCGGGCGCGAGCTGGAGGGCGTGCTGAAGCAGTACCTGCGCCACGTGAAGCCCGCCTACCAGAGCTACATCGCGCCCAGCATGGCGCACGCCGACATCATCGTGCCGCGCGGCGGGGAGAACCTCGTCGCCATCGCGCTCATCGTGCAGCACGTGCACAAGCAGCTGCAGCTGGTGAGACCACCGCCTCCCCGCCTCCCCACCTCCCCACCTCCCCGCCTCCCCGCCTCCCCACCTCCCCGCCGCCCCGGCCCCGTCGCAGCCGCCCGCTTCTATACGCGGCGAACTTGTGTTTGCAGCGCGGCTTCAAGGTGCGCGAGAAGCTGGCCGTGGCGCACATCGGGCAGCCGCTGCCGGACTCCCTGTACGTGCTCAAAGATACCCCGCAGGTGAGCGAGTTTGACTTACTTTTTATTTGAACTTTCTTCTTCTACTTAGCATTATTAGGCCGGGGCCTATCGTCAGGGTCTGCTCCTACTTAATCGACTCCACTTTGCACGGTCATGAACATCCACAGTGGTTAGTCCATTGACTCTCGTGCCCTGCATCACGACGTCCAGCTATCGCTTTTTTGGCGTCCGGGGGGTCTCACTCCAGGGACAGATATATCAAGGCATTTTCGTCCGACATAGTTCCTAAGCCGGTGCAAAACTTGGCCATACCATCTCAGGCGACGCTCTTGGAGCTTATCCGCTACGTCACGGACCCCAAGACTACCTCGAATGAATGTGTTGCGTATGCGGTTGGACCGCGTAACGCCGCACATCCATCTCAGCATCTTCATCTCCGTGACGTGAAGCTCCTGAATGTGCCGAGATAATGTTGGCCAACATTCGCTGCCGTATAATAACACTGATCGGATAATGCTCTTGTATGACTTATGGCATTATACTTTGGGGTAATGCAGCCGCGATCAATACAGTTTCTGTCCTGCAGAAGCGAGCTGTTCGCTCAATCTGTAACTTAAGCCCTAAAGAATCGTTAAGAGACAAATTTAAGGAAGTTAATATAATGACAGTTGCGTCTCAATATATCCTCGAAAATGTTTTATATCCAAAAAATTATATTAATGATTTTACTAAAATTGGCGATGTACACAATATTAATACTAGAAATAGGTTGAAACTTACCGCGCATATGACTCGATTGCATCGAGTCCGCAATTCCTTCATGGGACAGAGTGTACGCTTTTACAATAGGATCCCAGAAAACGTCCGAGAATGTTCTATATCACAATTAAAAAAAAATGTGAAACTACGTTTGTGTGTTATTAGGGTTATTACCTAATTAATGATTTTGTAAATGATAACACACCTTGAGAATGAAGTGCTCGCTCCAGCCTATCTCAAGCGTATCATTGTCAACAATGAATAATTGTATAATAATATTATATAAAAAATAAAAAAAGTCCCGCTGAGTTTCTTGCGCCGGTTCTTCTCAGGTCTGAGGCATTAATTTTAGTGAGCCGGTGGTAATGTATTTGACGTTCAAAAAATGAATCATGTAGTCTTACTTTGAATATAATTATTTGAATTTAAATTTTGTATATCAGCTCCTTGAGTTTGGGTTGGTAACATAGAGGCGTTCGGTTACACCTTTCAACACGCCATATATCACAATTCGTTCACAGGCTCGTTGGGAATGGAGTGTTAACGCTAAGTTCTCTCTGTGTACCCTGCGGGATACAGCGTGAAGCTAAAAAATAGTACTATACGATCTAAGCATACAAATAATGAATACTGAGACCATATCGTTTGTACGATTCCAGGTCCAAGGCCTCCATACGTTCATCCGCAACAAGGACACGCCGCGGGATGAATTCATTTTCTACTCCAAGCGGCTGATGCGGCTCGTCATAGAGTTCGCGCTGTCGCTGCTGCCCTACTCGCCGCACGCCGTCGACACGCCGCAGGGCTTCTCCTACGGCGGTGCGTGTCCGGCTTGCTGTGCGCGGAGTCCCGTCTGTACCCGTGAGTGACCCTCGCTGCTGTTGCAGGCCGCAAGTGCGACGTGGAGAAGGTCTGCGGCGTGTCCATCCTGCGCGCCGGCGAGACCATGGAGCAGGCCGTGTGCGACGTCTGCAAGGACATCCGCATCGGGAAGATACTCATCCAGACCAACCAGCAGACCGACGAGCCGGAGGTACTCGGCCGTTACGTCTACCACCGACCAATTTTCCTTTACTTTTTATCTATATTATTAATATACTACGTCTTCCTCTCCAGCTCTACTACCTGCGCCTCCCGAAGGACATCAAGGACTACCGCGTGATCCTCATGGACGCCACCGTGGCGACGGGCGCCGCCGCCATCATGGCCATCCGCGTGCTCCTCGACCACGACGTGCCGGAGCGCCACATCGCGCTCGTGTCGCTGCTCATGGCGGAGATCGGGGTGCACTCCATCGCGTACGCCTTCCCCAAGGTGAGTGCATCCAAAATGTGCCCCTTAAGCTTAATTAAATCCACAATTATCTTAATTATACTTTTTTCACTTTTTAGGTGAAAATAATAACATCAGCTCTAGATCCAGAAATTAATGAAAAGTTCTACGTAATCCCCGGCATAGGCAACTTTGGTGACCGATATTTCGGCACCGAGCCTTCAGATGACGAGTAATGTATTGCCATGGTTTATTTGTTACCCTATTAGGATTATTTTAATATATACGTATGTATGTCTATGAACACAATAATATATATATATATATATATATATTGTAGGTTCGTGATTTTGATTTTAATGAACAGTGTTGCCAGGAACAAATAATTATTTTAAAAATCATATAAAAAATACCCTGCAAACATGCTATTAAAGTACAAAATTTTAAGAATGTCTAACTTAATTTGTTAGCTCATAGATGCTAGTTTTTCGATTTTCTATCTAATTTCAATTTTATTTTCCATGAAGCAACATTTAAAATTTATATTTGCTTGTGGCAACATTGTTAACACACTTTTTATAGAAACATTAGCGATATAGCTTGAGCTTTCAAGTATTCAACCAAAATTATTATTTTTATTATATAACATTTAACGTCATATCGCTAATATAATCTATAAAAACTAATATGGCGGAAATAGACTGAAATGTACGACGAGAGTTTGCCCTTTGGCTGACTAATTATTATTACTTAAACTATACATATATGTATATAAAACCTGTATGTATAAATGTGTAAGCATTTTATTAGGTATTTATTAAGCAAAAAAATATTTAAAAAAATAACACCCAGAATCGTCTGTCGATTTAGGTAAAATTAGATAATTTTTGTTTTCATCTACCAGATAATTGGTAAATAATATTTATTTTTATTAAGTCTCAGACAAAAGAAAATGTGAGAGAACAATGCTATGGATGTGTACGATATATATCGAAATTGACCATAATAATGTATTCATATAAATATAATGTAACTTACTAATATTAGTTCTTTATATACTTTTATTTGTTCTAATAGAAACATTATTTAGCTTAATTTAAAATCTAGTCAAATGTTAGTTATTTAAATGACGACAGTACTTACTTTTGTTAAATGTATAAAAATATTTATGCGAAAAATGGAAAATGGCGTCGCTTTTTTATTATCCCAATATATAGGTAATTATTTAATGGACTGCCAAAGAAATTATTGTTCCTATATTATTCGTAGCACAAACACGTAAAATCTTAATTAACACTAAATAAAACGTCAGTTCAAAAGAGCGCCATTTTATTTCTTTTTCTCCATACAATGACACAATGGTAAAAATATATTCAGCCACAAAATTATAAAATAATATTTTTTATTACATTATTTTTTCACTGCTGTCATAATATTACAAGTTTTTAAATCAGTTACATTTTGCCAAAGCTGTTTTTGACTTTTATAAATAATTTAATTTACAATAATATTGACACGTCCATAGCAATATTAAATGAACTGCGTATACAACTTTCTTTAGTAATTAAAGATTGCTTAATAGTTTTACTTTTACAATTACTTACTGTAATATTATTTAATTGCTTGAAGCAAAGCTGTGAGCCCCAAATAGTGTAAGGTAATTTATGTCTTTATACAAAAAACCATAAAAAAACAACATGATTTGACACAAACATTTTTTCTTCATATAAACATATAATTTACTGTAAACACAAATTAAGCACAATATATATATTTAAATGTCATAACATATATGTAATTATGTTAACAAAACATTTTCAAATAATAAGGATTTGTATTTTATAAAAAAAAAGACTTGCATGAATTTGATTTATTTTCTTATGTCATTTACTGAACACAATGCTTTTATATACATATTGATGTCGTGCGTTTTATACTTAATTAAATGTAAGGGATATTCACACTCAAAATGTATTTAATATTTAAAAACCGTTCTGTCTGATAAGCCAGGGATGTTTTATTTTTTAAATTATGGTTATTACTATACATATATGTATTTTCTCGTACTTCCTTTCAAATCAAAACCAGTGCACTTATAAATCGTAATATGTAATATAAACGAAAATGCCTTTTTATATACTATTTTTCCAAAAACCAGCTTCCAAGCTAAATTATATATATATATATATATATATATATATATATATATATATATATATATATATATATATATATATATATGTATGTATGTAATGAATAGTAAACCGTGGTGCTTTTATGACGAAATTATACAAATGTGTTCCAAATACCTAGCAATAGTGTACGTCATTCCGACATAAGCTGCCATTTTGGTTAATTCAATGATTTTTTTTATTATACTGTTCCCAGTATTAAACATATTTTATTATGCCAAATTCGAAAATTGATTGAATAAATTAAGATCTTTCTGTATATAAGAATATTGGTTTTTATTCTTTTTAACTATAAGGCTTGCTTTTAAGTTTACAATTTTAGTTTAGATATAATTTTTTATACTTAATTACTACTATTTATTAGAAAAAAATGGTTTTGCTATAAAATTAAGAGTATTTTCTCAGTTCTTCAATAAATTGTCAAGTGCTTAATGTTTATTTATTTCTAATACTGTAGTATAGATGTAAGATTTAAATGTTGGTAATATGTAAGAAATTTAAAAAAGAACTTCACCATAATATCTCCTTGATAACATTTATTATTATATAAAATTCTCGCTTACGTTCTAAAATAATATTTGGTCACAAATGTCTAGTTAAAAAATTAATTTAACTTGTTAATATTTTTTTATGTTATGTGCAATTTTTCTCTAAGCATAATATGAAGAAGGCTGTCATATTTATAATTTTATATATACTGTGACTTATTTATTTTTCATTTATTTTGAATCTGTGACAAAAGTGGAGTTTAAATTTAATAACATTGTACGTTCCTAGAGAATGATGTAATATATGTATTTATTTATATATAAAAACCTGACTTGTATTGATACTTGTAATATTTAGCACAAGCAGTGTATGTAAATGTAAAAGTTGTGAATATATAAAAATATATACAAAAAAACGACAAAACCTAATGAATAAAGTGAATTATGAAAGTATGGTGTCTTTTATTTATTTTTTTTAATTTATTTATTGAGGCTTAATTTAATATTATAATTATTAATTAATCAATCATATCATATATTAAGTAAGACTTATAAAGAAGCTGAGAAATGAGTATAAAATTATAATTAAAAAGTAATTAATAAGTAATAAAGCAAGTAATGGAAAATATCTATGGTTGGTATCACAGAGTAATAATGCGAGGTTATTATATTGAATATATAATATATAATCAATTTGTAGATAATATATAAATAATAATATTGCTTTATAACAGAAACAATACATTCTTAAAAATAATATTAATTGATCTTTTAAGTAGGATTTCTTTACTAAAATCTTCTGAATTGAAATTCAATGGACTCTAGATTGTATTTGTAAACGTATTTCGTTTGTTTTATCATTGAAATGACGTAAGATCAACCCCACTCAGAAAAATGAATTAACAGTTTAATTGAAATATACCACAATCTAAAAATATGTATACTTAAATGTTTTATACGATTTAAATTTCTTTAAATACAATAAGAACTGAAATAATACTTACATACTATCATATTATAAACATCTTTATATATATATATATATATATAGTATATATATATATATATATAATATATATATATATATATATATATATATATATATATATATATATATCTATATATATATATATATATATATATATATATATATATATATATTATATATATATATATATATATATATATATATATATATATATATATATATATATATATATATATATATATATATATATATATATATATATATAAATTATTTCTCAAGATGACTCGATTAGGTAACTAATAAACCTACCAACTACATTAAAAAACAAAATGACATTCATCCGTGATCTGTGCCCTAGATGGGAATCGAAGCTACATCCTTAAACTTAATAGAATAGTTAACCACTTATTTAAAAAATATTAAGATCATTTGAAATGTAATATTATTAAATATTATATTTATTAGTAAATGACAGTAAAAAAATAAAACTTCAAACTATAACAATATTGCTTATTGATTCTTTCCCTATTTCTACGAAACTCGTTTGCCTTTATAAAACAAAATAGGCAAAAATAGCCTAGTCCTAAAAAACTAATTTCCATATATATATATATTTAATTATAACAACCTCTTGAGAATGATTAAAGTTTGATTTTGTGGAGGCAAAAGAGCTATGTAGGTGATACAGCGTGAAGCTATGTATGTATGTATGTATCTATTATTTTTATTGGTACATATTTAAAATTCGAAATGACAGAGGAATCTCGATTTAATTGAAATTTCTTTAAATAGTAGAATTTCTTCTTTTTTATTTTCATCCTCTAGGGATCCTAAGTCGAAAACCTCCTACAATATATGCCTAAATATCTATAGTTAAATATTTTTCTGTGAAGTTGATAATACATTTTGAATATTCCATAACTCATTTAAATACATAAATACTCATAATAATAGGCTACGTTATTAAAACCTATTTACTTAGTAAAATATATCTACAGTTTAATAATATAAATTTAAACAAACTACAACAAGCTGATGTGAGTGAGCGATACATTTATAAATTTTATTTAAAAATAAAAAAAAGACATGCTAAATATGATCACAAGTGTCCAAATAACGTTGAAACACCATGTTATAATGCTCCACTTTTGTACAGGCTACTTCGTGACCGTGATTTTTCCTGAAAAAACAATAAAAGTGTTAAGAAAGTTTTGTTTATATATATATATATATATATATATATATATATATATATATATATATATATATATATATATATATATATATATATATATATATATATATATATATAAATATATTTAAAGTATATACTTGTATACACAAACGTATATGTACATACTTGTAAAACTCTTCGCACTCCTCAATAGACACGTCGCCGGTCACAACGCGAGATCCGAACCCGCTACTATACGAAGAGTACCGTTGCTGCAACAAAACCAATGGGGCTATGCGTTCATTACAATAGTTTCTCCATAACACATATTTGTAATACGTCATACGATAAGCAACAGTGATAATATTTACCATTTAGTTGAAATTAGGTTTGAGAGTGAATTTGTCATAAAAATGTTAAAATTAATATATATATCAAAATTTTGAAGGTACTTTTTGGGATCTAGACGTTTCTATATAATACTTCTTCAACGTTAAAGCACTTATTTTCATTAAAATTGAATTGAATTGGACTATTTTCAATCATTATATATATTATATTTTATACATATATATTAAAGCTTTAATTATATAAAAGTTTTTTTGTAAAAACATACCTGTATATGTTTAGTAAACACCTGTTCGGCGACCAGGTTGCACGAAACCCGCAAGCCCTTCGCAAACACGTCCATGTAACTTATGCATGACGTGAAAAGATCACGCAGATCACTGTCTCTTTTGGGGACTATCCTCAAATTGATACCGCCAATTGGCACTGATCCCTAAAACATATTCAAATAATATTAGCACTGTAATAGTACTTGTTATGATTATCACAAATTTAAATATAATATTTTCATTTATTCGCTCTGTTAACAATACAAAGCGCGGCGTTGAGTTCCGCCACTCAACATGCCTCAAAAATTTCATAGAAATCGGGGAATGGAGTGTCTTAACTCTAGGCTCTCTGCGTTCTCTTAACACTATGTCACTCAACCTACTGTAAAGCTATTCATTAATTTTAAGCCACAGTTTAAAACTATTTTACTATAAAGAACAAGTACCTTCATCAAAAGCTACATGTATAATATATCTAAAATAAACAACTTTATGAAATTTCATATAAAAAATTCAGAAGAACATATTAACAATTTGTAACTTAACCTACTTACTTGGTGGCGGAAAGTGAGGAACTGAGTGTCTTAACACTAGGTTCCTGCAGCCTACCCTGCTATGTGCGGGATACAGCGTGAAGCTAAATATAATGTAAATATATAACTTACCTGGTCAGCTATACACTTCACCATGAGTGTAGCAGTTTTGATGTCGGAACAATCAAATCTATTAGTTATAGTGATCCCACCGAACATATTGTACCTGCAATCAATATATTAGAATATCAATATCGGTCAAGTGCGAGTAGTAACCGCGCACTGTGGCTTCCGTATCTATTTCATGATTGCAGTTATTCCGCTGACGATATATTTTTTGTTTATTTTTAGCAT
Source organism: Dione juno (assembly GCA_037127375.1). Lineage (NCBI taxonomy): Eukaryota > Metazoa > Arthropoda > Insecta > Lepidoptera > Nymphalidae > Dione > Dione juno. Next base: position 951,216 of record JAXRJS010000050.1, read on the forward strand.
TTATTGTTATAGCGGCAACAGACATATATAATCTGTGAAAATTTCAGCTTTCTAGCTGTAAGCGTATATGGGATACAGCCGTATTATGAGATACGGCATCTCATAATACGGCTGTATCCCATATACGCTTAGTATTAGTTTAGGCCTAAAAATGTATGAAACAAGTCATGTCTTTCACAATTGCGGACCTTGACGAGAAATTGTAATAAAAATTATTTTTCTTTTTGAAGAAGTTATTATTTGAACATAAACGGTGAATCCAACCCACATCTCTCATATGTTACACTTTCAGTTTGCGCTACGATAGCGTCCATGCCAATATACTTAACAAGCTTTTACTTGTGACTTCGCCAGCGTAGTCAGGTAGTTTTAATTATATTGATGACATAAGACATGACATAAGTAAGGCAATTCTGACATAACAGTCTTCTTTGGTGAATGGACTAACTATTCATTCCTGAGATTAGCGCATTGAAACAATACAAACATTCAGGTTTTCATAATTAATATACATACATATCTTCCCACTTTATCCCTAGCGGGGCACTCAAAGAGAACGGAGCGACAAACCCTGCGGTCTCAGCATACCTCTTTCGCCTCGTCCACTGGCATTAACCTCTTCATACATGCTCTCCGGGGGATCCTCATGATTTTTACGTAATCTTCCTCCAGTATCTTCGACACTGTGTTTCGAAGGTCAACCAAGGTCTTCCATTATCCATCCACCATCTCTTACCATTCACTTTTGCTTCATATATCCTTTTACCATTCTGTCATCACTCATTCTCTCGAAACCCAAACCACCTGAGCACGGCCTTACTGTTATATATATATATATATATATATATATATATATATATATATATATATATATATATATATATATATATATATATATATATATATATATATATATATATATATATATATATATATATATATATATATATATAGAATAAATTAATAAATAATGTAACTTACACACAAGCCATATACATGTGGTGTCCGGGCGGAGTGCACACCTTGTAATACTTGTCCAAATTGTGATTTTTCAAAAAATACAAACAACTGGTCACATCCCACATATATCTGTACAAAATATCTCCATCGAAACTTTGGGGTTGCCATGTCAAACTAAAACTACTGTAACGACGACTGAAATCGCTAGAATACGGCATAATTAACAATTGACATTTAAAATTCAATCTATCTTTGTATTCGGCGGTAATTTTGAGCAATTTGGCGAATAATTTGATCTCTCTGGTCACGTCGGTTTGGAATATTGCCTCGTAGCCCTCTCTGTAGGGCCATAGAAGGATACACTCAGCACTCAGACGTTGGGACATTTCTATACACTTTTTAATTTGCGTCGCAGCTTGCACAAATGTTGAAGCTTCGTTACTTGTGAAAGCTCCTGTAGAATATCTGGATAATAAAAGAAAATGTACTCTAATTAACAGGTGGTACTCAACTCCGCACTTTCGCCGTCCTATCAGAGCGAAGAACTTGAAATAATTCATTCCCTCTAATGGGAATCGATACCACAACCACCGTGTTTACATACACTCGCTGTGTCACCCGTTTAATTTTTTTTAATAATACCTGGTAATCATTATTAATAAAATGTTCTTAACAAAAATAGATCCTATATTTATAAATAGCCAGACCAAAAAGCTATATGATTTGGCTGATTTAATATATATACTAAAATATTGGTTTAAAGAGAACAGGTCACTCACCTGGGATGTGAATGTAAGTCTGGTGACAACCACAAAAGTTTCATTTGATATCTTTGCGAGCTTTCACATATGAACTCTATAATATCCTCCCAATTTGATTTATTTTCCTCCCAGTTTTCAGTCTGTGGAACTAAGTCTGTGTCAAAGGCCGTCCAGTATTTGACTCCTAGCTTGTGGCAAAAGTCATAGAAAGCTTTTATACAGCGCTTGTAATTATCTATGGAATTGGAGTGGTCGTCCCAGGTTCGATTTAATGTGGGTCTGCCTTGGCTGTCTGATCCTAGGATTCAGAAATAATATATTTAGATTTATTTAATTATATATTTAAAATTGTATGTATTATTTTTTTAAGCTTTAATTAAAAATAAAGAAAAGAACTCCTTGTTGCTAGAGCTAATTTATTCCCCTCTGTGAGGATCGAATCTCGAATATTCATAAGCTGTCACACTGCGACTCAAAGGCCTCGTATAAATAATATATATGTAATAAAACATTTTAAAGATTTATAGCGGAAATTTTCAGTCATGTATGTAATTTTTTTGATTTTAAATAAACTGTGCCAGAAATGCATTATTTTGAAAGCTAAGATGGCAAATATAATATTATCATAAGAAAATCTTGTAGAGACACCAAAGCGTTCATAAGCATATATTTTATGTATATATATGTTATATATGTATAATATATATTTTTTATTAAATTTCAGTAATACTTTAAATGTTTCTTATTAATTTAGAATAGAAATCTGCCATTTACACACCATTACTCCTAAACTCGGTGAGCGACACACTGAACCTAAGCCATTCCTCCATGCTTCGATTGTGAACTCTCTCAGCACAGTTGTAATATCGGAAGCTGTGCACGTCGGTGGAAGTCGCTAAATTGTTATAGTCAATTTTGTCTATGCCTGAAAAATTAATAAAAATCAAGGAGGAAATATATGTTCCGCTTAGTTTAGTGCGCCGGTTCTTTTTAGGTCTGAGGCATTAACTTTCGTGAACTGGTGGTAAATTATTCAAAATAAAAAAAAAATTATCATGTATTTTTAATTTGAATATATATATTTTTTTATAAAATGCTTTTGCTTATTGCCGTTTTAAAGCAGATTTTCGTATTTTTGCTTCAATATTTCTAACATTATTTACTTGGAAGAGGCAAGAGAGGATAAGTCTTTGTCTAACCTAACCAAACCGTGAGAATATCTACATTTTTTATTATAATTATTTCTCTGAATTGTAATTTACTCTCAAATCATAATCTAATGTAGATAAGACTTAATTACGTATGACACAGTCACATACGCAACGGTTTAATTTAAAAAAAAGAACAAAAAGCAGTATACTTCTAATTTACAAATTAAAGACTATAATATTATATTTATAAGTTGATAAATTCTAAGAAAATATTTAGTTTTTAAGAGAAATATGATTGCCATCTATTTGGCAATATATTTGACTCTACCACTTAATTCACAACTTCTCAAACTGCATTTCATCTAAAAGAAAAGTGCATAAGGCAATGATTAGGACATTTAATGCCAAAAAATAACTAAAGCTTAGAAATATATAGTATATAATACTCGTACCTTGAAAATAATCAATATTGTCCGTCCCACGAGCCTCCCTCACCTTCTGACGCTTCCCTCCCGGTCCGTACGACATGTTTCAATTAAAACCTCCTTGACAATACCTATGAATTTTTAAAAAAAAAAAATTTTTAAATTTTATAAATACTTTAAAACACTTTATTCCCACTTGTATATGCAAATCGACTGATGGACAGACGGATGCGAAGTAATCTTATATAATATCGCGTGAATAGAACCACTAGAGCGGAATTGTGTCGAGCTGGTCATTGTTTTAAACCTGATGCTATTTGTATGAGTTTCACCAAACAATTGTTATATGGAACGTTGTAATTTAAGAATGTATTTGAAGGAATATACTTTTTTAGACATAATTAGTACCGCGCCTTGCGGAGCTGGCAGTTATAATGAAAATAAGCATATTGCATATTAGTCTACAGTCTACAACATTGCGCGTAAAATGCAAATATAATTCGTCAACGAGGCTAGCTTTACTTTTTACTACATTTTGTATATTTAGTTTTATGTTAATATTTATATTTATATATTTAGCTTTACGCTGTATCCCGCACATACCAGGATAGGCAGAAGGAACTGTAGGTTGAAGGAACCTAGTGTTAAGACAATCCGTTCCCCGCTTTCCGCCATCGAGGCATTGCGTGTTGAGTGGCGGAACTCAATGTCGCGCTTTACCTTGTAGCCAGAGCAAAGAAAATGGAAATAATTCATTTTCCCCGAGTGGGAAACGAACCCACAAACAGCCGCGTTTACAGGCAGACGCTGTGCCTCTGCGCCACGATGGTCCTCAATTTTATATTAATGATTAATTCTATTTATTATTTTTTTAAACATTTCAATTTCTTAATTCAACTTGCCAAATATCGGATTATTATTATATATATATATATATATATATATATATATATATATATATATATATATATATATATATATATATATATGAATAAGAGAGGTAAGGAGAGTGACCTTCGAAAACCCAGTGTCGAAGATAGCGGAGGAAGGTCACGTAAAAAGCATGAGGACCTCCCGGAGGGCATGTATGAAGTGGCAGTGGACTAGGCGAAAGAGGTATGCAAGGACCGCAGCGTTTGGCGCTCCTTTCTCTCCGAGTACCCCGCTAGGGTTAAAGCTTAAAGTTATGTATGTATGTATGTAACATATATTTCCGAATCCCGACAATGATGAAATCAAATATAGGTATTTCGGTGGTAGTTTCTCCATATTAAGTTCTCTAATCAAAGCTTTTGCGTGCTAAGACTTATTCACAGAATTAATTGTGAAAAAAATATAATAATATTAACTAATATAATAATATTAAATAATACTACTGTAACGCTAATCATATTTTTTTATAATAAAAGAAATACGTAGCTTTTATTAGATTTCCTTCATTTATATGGTTTATTATTATTATTAGTGCTTACTGGACTAATAATAATAATAATAAACCATACCAGAACGCGTAGAAGTAACAATCTCATAATTAATTTAAACTAATAAAATTGAATGCATAGGACCGGAAATTTATATTAAAACTTTTATAACTTATAGATACTCCTTTGACCTAATATAATCATGGAATTGGCACAGAACAATCTAATAGGTCTACCATTACAAAATGAAAGTAAAACAAAAACCTTTAAAATATTTATTCACATATTTTAAAATAAAACGTCATTATTACTAAAAATATTGTATTTACAAAAACATCCACAAAATCCTCAACACGATCACTAAAACAAGCCAAAAAGACAATGGGAGCTTCGTTTTGTTGACATTCTTCACCTTCTCCAGGCCTGACACCTCACCTTTCTTCAATGGAGAAGTCAGACCCGGCATTTTGGGTTTCTCTATAGGTTCACCAATCATGGAGAACTTGGTGGCCTCTATTATTTTAACAACGAGCATCTTCCCCATATACTCATCCCTCTTCGGTACTAGAACTTGCTCGTAGAATTCATTGTGTGAAACAAAATAATTTTTATCATGAGATATGTCCGTGACTAAAACCTCTTGTGTTTCATTTAATTTATGCCCGTACGGTTCGTACGATCTGAAGAATTCCGACAGCTTTTTCGTACGCTTCTTCACTTCTTGGCCGGGGACCTGTGGAGAAAATGGATATGTCAAAGAAATCAATCTATGCCGCTGAGTTTCTTGCGCCGGTCTTCTCAGAACTGTGGCGTCAACTTTAGTAGACCAGTGGTAAAATTTTTGACATTCAAAAACGAATCATATACTGTTATTTCGACGAAAATTATTCGAATTTAAATTTATCCACATATTATGTATATATTATAGGTTCACAATTGGACGTAATATTCTTCGTTAGATTGTAATCTATCGAACTGAAACTAATTTAATGAAATCTGTCGCTGGTTAGATTGCCAACTGTCGATTTAGCTGTTGGATGTCCTATAGTCATAAGTTTTTAATTCAATCAAAATTATATTTTTTTTATTTTTAATTAATTTATATATTCGTCAAATAAAACAGATCAAAGTGACTACGCATAAGAAATCGACGCGTATACTATATATAACAGAGAACCGGGTCACTGGCACAAATGAAAGAAAATCACTCACTTTTGGCATTTTAGCGGCTGGTGTGCCAGGTCTTGGGAAGAACTGGTTTATAAAGAGCGACGGGAACTTGTACTTTTCGCATAGACTCATGGTCTGCCGGAAGTCGTCTTCCGTTTCCGTTGGGAAGCCACAGATGATGTCCGTCGCTATGGTGATGCCGGACACTCTGGGAAATTGGGAGGAAATTTTGCAGATGTTGTTCATATTGGGGTATATGTGACGCTATAACGATGAGATATAGGTTCGATTCTCGGTTTTTTATAATTTAAAATAGTTAATACAATGACGATTCTTAATTATTATATCAACAGTTATTTTTAGCTTTAGTGTGCAGAATGGGCAGAGGGAACCGAATATGCTCAAGTGTTACCCAAGTTAAGACACACCGTCAACCCAGTCAACCCAGTGTTAAGACACACCGTTCCCCCGCTTTTGACCTTTTGATATAATGCGTTTTGAGTGGCGGAACTCAACGCCGAACTTTGCCTTGGTGCCAGAGCGAGGAAAATTAAAATATTTCATTATCCCCTTATGCGAATCGAACCCACAAGCCGCCGCCGCGTTTACAGGCATACCACTGAGGAGGCTAAATCTCCGAAGCCAGCAACTATTTTCATTTGTTCTACTAAAGTAAGGTAAGGTTGTCTGTTACGAAGACGAATGCAGCATTGAGCACGGCTCCCCTTGCTATTGCTAACCTGCCATATACGAGGAATAGCGCGAGATATGTATGTATGTACATATGTTAGTGAGTATGACAGACAGTTACATTATTATTATTATACTTACTTTTCCCTTAAAAAATTTACAACTTCTTCGAAGTCAGCTCTAGTGTACTCCCTCTTCATGTCTGATAGCACCATGTCGCTACCGGACTGGACGGGGACGTGGAGGAATCTGCAAAAAATACCACAGGTTATAAATATATTGATTATTTAGTTCAGTGGCCGGAGGGAACCTGGTGTTAAGACATTGCACGTCGAGTGGCGGAACTCAACGCCGCGCTTTGTCTTGTTACCAGAGCGAGGAAAATAAATTCATTCATTCTCCAACCACCATGTTTACAGGCCATATATATTATATAAGATATAATAGTAATATATAGTTTATAGTTACAATATAGTATATAGTATATAGTTAATATACAGTATATAAGATATTTGACTTGGAATAAAAGCCACATCAATATTTCCATACGTATTTAGTTTTACTATTGTTGTTAAAAACCTTATAACTTTTGCTAATTTTCATTGTTTTTATTTCTTTATGTGTGTAAATAAAAGTAAAGACGATTGGTTCAACAGATTCGTTGAACAATTAACTTCTATTGATACTAAAGTGGCGGTCGGTACGTCGTCTATTCTTCAGCTTACTTAAATATTATATGATTGTATATATATACTAGCTTACACCCGCATGTTCATCCGCGAACAGTTACTTGGGGAAAAATAATCCCCCGATTTTAAAACATTCTTCATTGGTACTCCGCTCCTATTAGTCTTAGCGTGATGATATATATCCTATAGCTTTCCTAAATAAATGGGCTATCCAACACTGAAAGATTTTTGCAAATCGGACCAGCAGTTCCTGAGATTAGCGCCTTAACAAACAAACGGCGTTTAGTTTTGTCCATTTATTAATAAAAAAACAGAAATGATACACACTTATAAACCCTGGGGTGATGCATAATCTTGGCAACTTCCTCCAAATGTTCCAGAATGTACGGTGGGTTGGTCATTCCGAGCCTCAGTCTGCAGCCTTCGGGTATTACTTTAACTAATTTCCATAATAACTCCGGTAGAGACGTCCCTATGTCCCTTCCATATGTTCCTAGAAGATAATGGTTTATTATAAAATAAAATTATTTTTTCATATATGTATATCATAACAAGTATTTATTGGATTAAAGAAGCTTAGAATTATTTTTTTTACTATAAGTTAAGTAAAAAGGTTATGAACTACTGGATAGTATTCAATGATCTCATACATCAATAAGGCACCGTACAATTAATTAATTCCCTTTCCTTATATTTTTTATACACAATCTATATCCCACACACGGCAACACAGAGAGAACCACCAGAAACACAATCTGTTCAAGATTTTAAATGTTTGTTTTGCCAGAGCAAAATAATTAAAATAATTAAAAATAAAAGGGGAATCCCTTGATCCCTATCGAAAATCATTTTTCTTATAGATAGCAATTTTTTTCTAAAAACAATATATTACCAGTATCCTCGCTAGTCAACCATATTTCACAGACACCCTCTTTAAACGATTGTCTTGCTCTTTCAACAATTTCTTCTGGAGGATAACTTCCCAGTTCGCCTCTAGCATGTTTAGTTTTACAATAAGTACATTGATTTAAGCATCCTGTGTTAATTGGTATTATTTCAATCAAAGGATTTTTTCTCACTTTAGGTAGCAAGAGGGAGGCACCTCCTGCTTTTCGACCTTGCTCAGTTTTCTTTTGACCGAACAGACGGACTGTGTGACCTGAGTGTAAAATAGATGTTGTTATAATATGTTTATATATAATTTTTTTTTAATGCCATACATTACAATATCAAAAGATATAGATATAGATAGATAAACCATAAATAAGTAAACAAGCAGATCTAAGCACACCATCAAGTTCTTTTTTTGAAATAGAACATCAATTATAAAAGTAATATAAAAAATATATACAGTTTCAAAATATTCTACAGTATATATTGAAACTTTTACATATAATACAATATTTAATTATCTATCCACAACCCATTTGTATTTCATTATTACAATTAATCAAATTAGTCTATGTAAATACTAATTAGAAATAACAAGAACAGGCAAAAATCCATAACTTACCTTTCAAAGTCTCTTCAACAATTTCTACAATCCTATCAATTTGTTGCACACCCACTACACTTAAACCTTGCAAGTAGTTCGCCCTTGGTGCTCCTTGAGGTACGCAGCCAGCAACTACAATATGTATGCCGCGGCTTTGTCCTAGCTCTATTTCATTTCTGTAACAAATAATTAATGATTAATATATGATTTAGGTTTTTTTTTTGGGATTATTTTAATGTTGTGTATAATAGTTCTATTTGATATTGATCCAATTTCTATTGTATATAATTTGATAGCAAAGTTTCTATATGTTTAGAACTTAATTACACTATAATGCTCTAAGAAGCAGTAGTACTGAATAGCTTTACTTTAAATTTAATTTAATATTGAGTTTATGTATAGCTCTTACTTAAAATGATCTTCAGATGGACTTTTCACAGTGCAAGAGTTAAGTAACCACAACTGGGATTGCCATTTGTCTTCCGTCAGTTTATAACCATGAGCTGCTAACAAACCTGCCATATACTCTGAATCTGAGTTGTTGTGGGCGCATCCCCATGTTTTAACATATATTGTTTGAGTCCCTGTAATATGTCATGAAATAATTAAAATTAAGAATTTTATACTCCTACGTTAGTTAAATAAGTATAAATAGATGTACATCGGTTTTTGTATTTATTAAAAGAAACATTACAAATTTAGGTTATACCTGGCACAACACTTTCCAAAATTATCTTTTCCACGGTCTCAACTTCCTTATTTTCACGTTTTCTTGAGCGTACACTAACATTTTTTCGACTCGCATATCTCTCTTTAGGTGTTATATCTTGTGAAGATATCAAATCTTCAATATCATCAATAAATTCTGAAACGGCGCCTGGCATGATCACAATTTGTTTTGGTTGAGATTATTCGTTATCTGTAATATTTGACGTACTATGACGTATAAGGTAACGTTTAAGAATAAATTATAACTTTAACAAATTAGGACAAAATAACAATATAATTCATTTGCATAAAATATTTTTATTATTTTTTCAACAACACACTATAGCAGGGTTTGCAGGAAAAACCTGTGACAGACATTTCACTTTCGCCCAAATTCGAGACTCATTTCTCATACTATATTCGATTGTGGATCGACGCCGCAATACATCTTAATATAAAGTTAATAAAGAGTGACCTTTTCAAATTTAATTAATTGTATTCAAAATAAGAATACTTGATTAATTTTTTAATTTAATTCAAAATTTTACCACCGGTTCACTAAAGTTAGTGCCTCAGACCTGAAAAGAACTCAGCGGAACATTTTTTTATATAGTCATTCACAGGTTTACAATTGTTGACAATGATACGTTTGAAATAGACTGGATCGAGCATTTCATTCTATCGTTTATAAGATCATTAAGTGACTGACTGTAAAAGCGATGGTTGTGAGTTTGATTGCCACCCAGAGTAATTATTTCAGTTCCTCGCTTTAGTAAAAAGACAAAGCACTGCATTGAGCCCGCCATTTACCACGTCTCGAAAATTAGATGGAAAGTGGGGAACGGAGTGTACGTTCTGTCTAGCCTACCATAAAGCGGGATACAGCGTGAAGTGACAATAGAATAATCAAATAAAAGAAATTAACCTAAATAAATAAGATTATAACGGAACGGGTTTATACACAATAATTATAATTTATTATATTAATACGTGCTTGATGAAAAAATGTTTGAATTGAAATGTTACAATTTTTGATAATACTTTTTTTAATTGTATTGATAGCTAGACGGTATGCAGGTTCATCCTTAGCCTAATCCATATATTTTGACAACATGAGTATATCTTTTAAACCATCAATTTTATTTCATAATTTATCGAGTTTGTTCACGTGTTCATAGCTAAAATTTTGCTTATCAATTATTTGATCACAAGAAGTGCCTAGTTTAGAACCAGATAAGACCGGATGTTCGACTACGTCATTGTGAAGAAATATTACTACTAAATACTAAAACCTTATATACATATACGTTTGCCACAACTTATTAGAGAACATTTAAACATAATAATTAAAAAGATGCATATAAAAAGATTCATTACAATAGGCCCCCAATAAAATTGTGGCTTCCGATTAATAATAGCATAAACTTCATTCGAAATGTTCATAATTGATTTGTATTTTGAGCTTTAATTCAAGTGAATAAGAAATATAATTACACGCCATATTATATAAGTATTATAGGTGTTTTGTATGTGACAATAGGTCGTACAGCTGCTATGGATACCCTTGGCCTTACTGATCAACTTTGGCGCCTTTATCCTGTTCAATCGTTGAATATATAAATAATATTTATTTGATATACAAATGTCATACTATATAGATGATATATTAGAATCATTTAGCATAAATATAGATAATCTAAATTGAGTTACCAAATTACGACTGTATGTTTTTAAACAAGTAAGTTAAAATTTCTTGTAAATAAATACAATATATACTATACTAATATTATGAAACTAAAGAATTAGTTTGATTTTTGGGTTGGACAGTCCCTTTGTCGAGGAAGGCTACATTAAATCAAGTTAATCGATGTAACCCAATGTACCCGCGGCCAGAGTCATCTAGGGTACTCAGAAATCAGAATGTGTGCACCATTTCTTTGTACACAAACAAAAAATTGGAATCGAAATCGAAACAAAGCCGCCGGTAAAAGGTATCAACTGTTTTTAACTTAAAATAATAGACAAACAAAAAAAGTAGAACAAATTATTAATATATTTTTTGTCAATTTCATAATTTCATTGTGTAATTCGAGCTTAGTCGTGAATTCACTGATCAAATGCATATTATGAAATATTATTGCATCGATCACAATAATTTATTATTAAAATAAGGTTTTATAATTTAGTAATTTACGTTGAATTCCAGTTCCTAACCCTATAACGTCATAGCCATTGCTACGCTTTCCCGCCTTTTACTGTTTGCCAGTTAGTTGTGCACGGAACTTCGTCGAAAGTGGGTGTGTTCTTTGTTTATAATTAACTGTGCCGTGTTACGTGAAGACTGTTTAAAACTGTGTCTGTGTTGTATTTAAAACTATTTAATAATAAAAATGTAAGTAAATATGATTTTAATAAATTACTCCATGCTTAATACACATTCTAGATGTAAAATAATTTTAGTTTTAAAAAATTAAGTTTCGTTCATCTAATATTTTGCCTTCCAAAACTTTAATTATCTACGTGTTTCGATTTGTATTGTAAACAAAAATATAATAACAAAAACATATACATACTTGCCAAATTATACAGTGGTTTTACTAAGTATCGAGATTTTGTTCTAGTGTTTTTGAGAGTATACATATTTTTTAATGAATACCCTATTGTCTTTTTTTAGCATAAAGAAGGATGTTGTTAGTTTCTTCACATTTTGAGTGACTTATCTTAGTCATTATCTTTCTAGTAAGTTTGAATTTACACGATCGTGTCTACTTAGCAAATTACTAAATTACTTACAAATTTAAGCTTTATTATTAAGGATGGGCAACACTCATGTTTAAACGCTAAGTTATGCATTTATGGACTTATTTTCAAAGATAATCGTTAAAAATTTCTACAATTTAAATCTAGGTCATTCTGTTTATCGGCACATAGTATAAAAAGTACTTTTTTAAAAAAATATCGTGTAAACAATTGTCGCTTTACATATTATAAGACAAAAGAGGTATTATTACTAACTAAAGAAATCATATTTATTTTATAATTTACCTTACCATGAATTTATTACTATGAACGTAATAATATTTATAAATTATATGATTTAATTTACGACATAAACAAATGATTTGCGTTTTTATAATTTCATTTTAAGGCTGCTACACACAAGAGAACACATTGGCACGCATGATAGATATTTGGCCCCTTTTTTCGTTTCTTAAAAAAAATAAACGGTCTCCGCACGCGCCACGGCCACCTGCCGTCACTGTCTATTACGATGCATTTCCCAAAATGTAAAAAAACTTAATCACATACGCGTCCTTTATCTACTTATTTATAGATAAGCTAAAACTATATATATTATTTTTATAGGCGCCATTTCTATTCGTGTTTTATATATCCCTGCATCAGGTTTTTGTAAAAATATTCCATGTACAGAAACAATATTTTTATTGTTTTATTATAGTATAAATATTGAGAAACATAAACAAAAATGAGACGAAAGAAAGTTTAAAATGAGATTCGATCCAAAGCCATAATTTGTAATCACACGAACTTAAATATCTTCGAAAGAGCATTATTATAAATAAATATATGTATATATAAATGAAATTCCTAGGTTACTGACAGACAGACAGCGCAAGAGGATTTCCCCAAATTCCAACGGAATATATACGTAACGTAAATAAAGTTTTAGGTCTACAGCTTGTTAAATATAAGAAAAAAAAAGACGATAATGAAACACGTGTAACTAAAACGAACAAACATATAAACATTTATATTAAATATAGAACATATGAGCAAGCAGTTCAGTAATAGCGCCTACAAAGCTCTGTTTACTAAAAGTGGGCGATATTGACAAAAAAATCGATTATTATATTAATAGCTTCATATCGATGTTTTATTACATGGTTATTTTCCTTTTAATACTTTCGAGGCTTACTTTTTTTATTATTATAGTGAAGCGTAATATTATTAAATATGTATAAATTACTACTAAAAATTATCTAAAATCTAAATAAAATATTCCACTATTGTTTGTGTATTTATTGTTAGGATTTAGAAATACAATATCGCTCATTCGTTAAGTTGGTTCATGAAAATAAATATAGGACTGATTTTAGTGACATGCTTGATCTGAATGTATAATATCAAATATTTTGATAATTTTTAAAGTGTTAGTCCACACTAAGGATAGAAAAAATGCTTAAAAGAAAAATAGTATTATCTCTTGCCAAATGTTTGTTCTTTGCAATAATCTTTGCGTAGCGGAAATTTGTAAAAATCTCCCTACAGAGATGCTAACAACGTAATAAGTTGTATAAAGCACGAGCGTGAAGACGCAGCGTGAGCGAGAACGCCTGGCTTAGTGGTCAGAGCGCTTGGACGGTTTTCATAAGGCGCGGGTTCGAATCCCGCTGCGTTCAAATTTTTATATGTTTTCTTTAAATATGTATAATATCTTGTATAAAGTTTAATTCCAATGAAATAATGCTTTACAGTACGTAATATATCTATTTTACCTTTGAATTTGCCCGCGTTGTAAAATGGAAATTACATATAGTCCACACAGGCTAAGCCTAGGTGAAAGTGCACTCTGACATAAAAATGATTGACATGATGTATCATAAAATGTAGCCTTTCTCCATAAATGGACTATCCCACACAAAATAATTTTTAAATTTGATCAAGTAGTTCCAGAGATAAGCGCGTACAGACAAGCTCTTCAGAAATATACCTAAAGGCAAAAGACATGACGAAACTACTCAATATTCGGTTGCGATTTTAGGAGGAAATTTTATCACGGGTCGAAAGTTATCTCATGTGACCCAAATACATGTGCGAATATGAACATAACCCAATCAAGTTTATCAACGCTGTTTATTTAACAACATCGATTATATTAATTATAAGAGAATATTATAAGAACAGAATGGTTTTCTAACTCGGCGTTGAGTGGGTTAGAGACTGCTAGGTACCTTTAGATTAGTCCAGTCGTTCCTTCAGGTCGCGGCTGGTTTGTTTAGAATAGGGAACATCCCCTAGTCCGCTTGTCGGCCGCATGGCTCGAGTCTCGCAGGGGACGCTTCCACCGACGTTTTCTCTACATCTCAGGAACAGAGTACCCTCTTCCCTCCCCAACTGGTATCGCTGTCAAGGCCAATAGGGCTAACAGCATTAACATCACAACAAAATAAAGGCATTGAGTTCCCCTACTCAACGCGGAATGTTTCGAAAATTGAGCGTGGTGTCATAATCTAAGGTTCGCTCACTCTTCACCCACCGTCCTATATGCAGGATACAGCGTGAAGCTATTTAATTTAAATTAAATAAATGCTCACTATTTAAAAAAGATGTGTTAGTCATAAGAACGTCATTTTCTTATGCTTTTTTAGTCCTGTGTTGATATTAAACTATTTTTATAATATATTTTCTTATGACAATGCCAATGTAACTAGTAGTTTTTAATCTATTTAAAGAACTGCAACTTTGCAAGAACTTTTTAGGTATATTATATTCAGTATCTCTTCATCTCATCTCCTGTAGTAAGTTGCAGAAAGTAGAGAAAAAGTGAGGTCTTCTCTCTTTTTCTTAGTGTTAAAATTACCAAGCTCGTGGGGAAACATCAAATGTACCCAGAAGAGGTGAAGACTCTCACAGCAAAGATAATACTGCAATTTTTTGCAGATATCAATCTTGACTGTGAACTGTAGTGTGCGGAGATCACAATAGATCAACAATGGTCGCAGTGATACTGGGCTGCATAGCCCTGCAAAGCCGTAACTAGGAACTAAAATACTCCATACCCCAATTTAGAAATTATAAATTTAAATAACTCCTTGGTTAGGAAGAGCAAACAAAAATTTCTAAATAACATCGCTAATTACATTTACATTATAGCTTAATTCTACATTTCTTAGATAATCGTCTCTGATTCTTTCGTTATATATATATATATATATATATATATATATATATAATATATATATATATATATATATATATATATATATATATATATATATATACATATATATATATACATATATATATATATATATATATATATATATATATATATATATATATATATATATATATATATATATTCATTTCATTTGCTTCATGCTGTAATCTACCAGAACACGTTAAAGTTGTCAATTGCTAGAATTTTTTTGCCTTTGGATTACGCGTACTACTTAAGCACAATGCGCCATTGGGTTCCGATACCTGATACGCGATGTAAATGGTGGAAAGTGCAAAGTGAGACCCATTGTGGGGAAAATACATAGAATAAAAAAACCATTAATTTTAAATTGGATATCCTAGCCTTATTAACATATAGCATATGTTTAATAAAACAATAAAAAAAAAATAAAGATGTTATTGAGTAGTTTGGCAGAATGTTCAGATACTTTAATCATATTTTTACAACGTGGTCCATATTATGACGTGGGACGGAACTTCATACGATGATGACTTAACAGATGATTCAGACCAAAAAAAAAATATCTATTTTTACCACACGACTATAAAATATGTATTTATTTATTTAGCTTCGCGCTGTATACCGCGCATAGCAGGGTAGGCAGAGGGAACCGTAGGAACCTAGTGTTCAGACACTCCGTTCCCCAATTTCCGCCATTCAAGGCATTGCTTGTTGAGTGGCGGAAGTCAACGCCACGCTTTGCCATGTTGCCGGAGTGAAGAAAATGAAAAAAATTCATTCTCCCCGAATGGGATGGACTCACCGTCCCACTCACCGTCGCGTTTACAAGCAAACCCTGTGCCTCTGCGCCACGACCCCTTCAAAATAATTTTAAAAATTATAGCTTTTATTGATATGAATCACTTTTTTCTTCTTTGCATATTTTATGGAGATAATATACTGAGCAGTCAGGTAGACACACTCAGTCAGGTAGACACACGTACATTCCAATATTTTAAATATGTTTTTTTTTTTTTATTTCAAACAATTTTATTTCTTTCATGTAAGTAAGACAAAGTATAGTGAAAGATAGGCCAATTAACATGAAACGTGCGGAAAATTGGGATAAGAACGAACTTTTTTACGCCTATCCCGTAATGAGAGCGTGAAGAAAAAAAAACCGAGTTATATTTATTTTTGTTGTGATTTTAGGAATTTAGGTCAATATGACCACTTGCCACTTAGGTATAGGCTTACACAATTATCTCCTACACAATTATCTGTTACTGAGAATATGTTAACCATTGCGTCATATTACACTAATTACTAGACGGGTAAGTGGCCTAGATGTACTAATTACTCGCTTTGTACGTTTATTACTTACATAATGTATGAAAAATCTATTAGTATTTAAAATATATATATATATATATATATATATATATATATATATATATATATATATATATATATATATATAGATATATTATATATATATATATGTATATATATATATGTATATATATATATATATATATATATATATATATTCCGTTGTCCAATCAGTCCATATGAGAGGCGAAGTGGTTTTTAGTGGAGCGATTGCCATCTGACCTCCAAACCCATTACTGGGAGAAACCAAGAAAGGAAAGGGAATAAGAGGCAGAAAGACTTGGATATAGGGGAGGGACACCACTTACATGGATTGGATCGGGTTATGAAAGTGGTGGCTCGAGGTCCCGGGGTCGCGTACCCGTATGCCGGAAACCAAATATCGGACAGATAATTGGCTAGAGTTAGACCACCCGGACGCCCAAGGAAGCGATGGCTGGATGTCGTGACACAAGACATGAGAGCCAATAGATTGTCCACTGAGAATGTTAAAGACCGTGCAAAGTGGAGTAGGCTTAGTCGGAAGGCAGACCCTGGCAAAAGCCGGGACTAATGCCAGGAAGAAGAAGAAGAAGATATATATTCCGTTGTAATTACGAGAAATCCTTTTTAAATCCTCCGCTTCCCAAGGATCCATGACATGACAAATGTTCAGGTTTCTACACAACGTGTCTTGTCAGCTTCGGCGGTGTATTGTCTGTCAGTTGAGGGCTGAGGCACACGGTCATATGGTCTGTATATAATTATTCATTTAAGTTACACGTGTCTTATTTCTAATGGAGGAGTTTTTAATATATAAATTATTGGTTATTGTATATAATCACAAGTCTCCGGCATAGGCAGGTAGGGTGGCAGGCAAAGAAAACCTATAGACTCCATTCCCGATTAATTTTAGATTACGTTTAGAACATCCATTTAATTGTTAATGGCCTTTTGAGAACTATGAGTTCAGTTGCTGATCTCAACATCGAAACTAGTCTTTCTAAACCGAAAAAAGAACACACATGTGACCATACACATATATTTTATACACACAAGATTGCTCTCACAATAATTGCGCTTAGTCATGTCTTAAAAACGTTACGTAGGCGTGCTTACATAATACAGCTATACCTACGGACAAATAAAAAAATTATATTATATATATATATATATATATATATATATATATATATATATATATATATATATATATATATATATATATATATATATATATATATATATATATATATATATTCAAACGTATAATATAATTAATATGTCCAAGCACATGATGCACATAGCAAGAGAGGTGGAGGAGGCCTCGGTCAACCTTCGAATACACTAGGATCGAAGATATGCTGGGCTATACGTAAAAAGCATGAAGAGGTTAATGATAGTGGACCAGGCGAAAGAGTTTGGCACTCTTTTCTTTCTCTCGGCTTCTGTCGTTCCTCTCTGGCTACCCCGCTAGGGATAAAGCGTGAAGCTATGTATGTATGTACATGTATGTTATATTTGGTGAGTTACCAATTATTCATTAAAATAAATATATTTTTTCCTCAGACTATTGCGGTTGAATATGAGAAACAAAGTGAATTAATTCTCGATTCTATCTTCTTAGCAAAAACTTCTTAATGTATATATACGTCATAATAAAAATAATAAAAAAAACCTAGTAAACTTAGCAGCTTAACCTCGACACTGTCCATCGTAACGTCGATCAGAACGTTTCATTTGCCCGGCTAACCTTAAATAAGCGTAGGGTGTTTACCCAAGGCGATAAAATGCACATAAAATAGGGGATGGGGGACGATAAGGGAAGTCGTCTCAAGGGACGATTTGGCAATCAATAAATTGCATGTTTAATGACTGTTCCGATCGCATTTACGTCTGTGTGTTTATTTGTTTTTGTAGCACGTTTGTGTTTCTAATAGCCTGATCTGGCACCTTGCAATGGTAAAATTCTCATTAATTAGTTGGTTTTACATACGTTTCACGTACATTTTAGTTTCTTTGCGCTGGTACAAAGACAAAGCGCGGCGTTGAGTTCCGCTACTCATCACGCAGTCTTCAAAATTAGGCAGAAAGTGGGGAACGGAGTGTCATAGCATTAGGTTCCCTCTGCCTGCCTTGCTATAGGTATGCGGGAGACAGCGTGAAGGTTTTTCAAAAGTATATCATGAAATAATATCAATATTTTTTTATTGAAGAAAGCTTTAAATTAATTATCTAGACTAAAGTAGTTGAAAACATAAAATTGTTATATATTATTTAAGTACATAATAGCTCAATGATAAACTTAAAGTGAAGATACTCCGTTCTCAACTTTCCATCTAGTATATTAAAGGCATTGGTGTTGGGTATTATATATATATATATATATATATATATATATATATATATATATATATATATATATATATATATATATATATAACTAAACCCATAACCAATGCAATTACTATCAGACTATCCCCAATTTCGCCTCTAAAGCATAATAGATTACATATGTGAAAGTAAATATTTGATCTGCACATTATTCCTAGATAGTAATAATAAATGGTAAGTTTTCTTTAAATATATAAAATTAAATTTGTTTATGAAACGAGCCGATGTTTCTGCTCAAGTGCAGAGATCGATACGTATGTACATAGGTACTTATACTAAAATACAGGCACTCATTGAACGTCGAGCTGTCTATTACGTCAAACGTCTATCATCAGTTTTATTGAATCTTCAATCGCTACACTACAATACACTAGTGCAAAAAGTAGAGAAAAGTTAGTGCCGGGACACTCCGTTCGCAACTCTCCACTTATTTAGACACTATGGTGGCTTCGTCCTCATCAAATGGAAATAACTAAAAACTGTGCTCTAAGTGCCAATGTAAGGCATACACGTCCAGAATGTTACTAAAACCTATATTATATGACACCTATGACAAGTTTGAACCAGTGACAACAAGTGTAGCACATCTCGACTATCCTACAATGACTCGAATGCTAATTTTAAAATTACTAAATACTACTTACTTAAAAATATTTATCAATTACAATTAGATGAAAGAAACGTTGAACATATTTTATATAGTGTATACAAATTTAGGTCACTCCCGTACTGACTGAGGGATACTTGATCAACTTTGATTGATGTGGTGTGTTTGATGTATTAATATGAATTTTACTCATAAACAAAAAGGCCCTGAATCTAGCTAATGGTGTTTTCAATTTAGTTGGATTTTCTTTTAACATGTATGTATGTATGTATGTATGTAGATACAAACCTTGGTGAACATGTATCAATCGTTTGTTTTTAGCTTTCGGTAGATATTTTAGTGTAATACATGATTAGACATGTACCTACATACATATATCACATACAATTTTTTGTATTTTTTTTTCTCCATACATTACAAACAGACACTAACACGGTTCATACTTTTTATTAGGTATTTATTTATAATTTTTTTAAATTTTTATTTTGTGACTTAAAACTAGACTAGTTATTACAAGCTTTATTTGATGCTTCTTACGTTCTCTTCTAATGATTTTTTTTTTTTCATTTACCTCCTTCTGACAACATGATAAAGCGCAGTGAGTTTTGTCACTCAGAGTCTCCAAAGTCGGAAAGTGACGAACGGAGTGTCTTAACACTAGGGTCCTGCCTACTTATATACTTCTTGCAATCTATGGGTGGTCTCCCCCTGTCTTGTATTGTAAATTGGCGGTCAATCTTCTAATAAAATGAAAGAAACATGCAGATCTAACGATAGCATTACATAACTATTACTTAAAGAAAAAAATGTATATGTAATAGTCACATATAGTAGTAAACTAATCGCAACACGCAATAATGGACACAGCTCTTAACAAATTAGTGATGTTCGCAAACAGCGCGGCACTCGATGAAATTGAATTGACATCTGTCATTAACGATAACACGATCAGGTGTCGCTTTACGGAAACAGCCGCATCCCTTTTATGGTGGTAATTAATTGTTCTTTATAGTTTTTATTTTTTTTGTTATCTGTGACTTGTGACTTATAAAATAAAAATAAATAAAGATTAACATTTAAATGATTTCATTAAAAAGGAATATCTTTCAACGTTCTTTATTCGGAGAGGTCTTGGATTAATTGGAATAAAAAATATGTTCGTCTTCTAACTAAGCAGAATCTACAATTATATTGTTTTTTTAATAACAGCTTCGCTCCCTTCGTCAAATGGAAGGCTGCAGGCTAAGGTTACACTGAGAAAGATGAACTCGATGTAATCTTGCTTAAAGCCTATCTCGATAAATGACTATGGCTATACAACACAAAAATCATTTTTCAATTCGGACCAGTAGTTCCTTAGATAAATGCGTTCAACCAACCAACAACCATAGTTTTTTTATATTATAATAGATACGTCGTCTATGCTAGTACTATTATATATAATTTATATACACTTTTTTGTAATAAATCCACCACCCAAGACGCACCGTTGAATTTTGACTAAACAAACCAGTATTTTCTGATAAAATCGTTTTTTTTCATCTTTTAAACTCGTCCTACTTTTATTAATAAAAAAAATATTATTAAAATTGTTTCTTTAAAAATTTAAGCATTACGTACTTATGTAATATATATTAACAGTGCCAACATGGGACTCGAACCCTCAACCGTTTATTCATACCTCTTTCTAGAGCAGTACATTGTATATTTTTAATACACAATCATACAAACCTCGCATCAAGCCAAGGGCACAGCTTATCGAGGGCGGCCAACAATAGCTGAATACAAATGGCGGTTAATAAACTTATAATGAGCGACAAACTACATATAATGTCTACACATACTAATATCAGTCTTATTGTTTGGACTGATTCAAAGGAATTAAATTTTACATTTTTTTTAAAATGGCAAGTGTATTCTATATTTGAATTGTTTTTTTTTTCGCCCTAGTATACAAAGGGCGGCGTTCAGTTCCGCCAATTGGGCGGAAAGTTTCCAAATACTGGATCTGTTAGCGTGAAGCGGGTTTTTTTTAGAAATCTTATGCAATCTATACATTTTAGTACTTCCCTGGATATACCTATGTATATTTTTTTCATTATGTCACTAAAAAATCACGGAAAGTTTAATTCAAACTAATATATTAGTATCTCTTGCATGAAAAAAATACAATATGTAACTTTTTTCACGCTTTAACCTGCACAAAGCAGATTAGGCAGAGACAACCTAGTGATAAGACTTAAGACCCGCTTTCCGCTTGATACCAAAATAATTTATTCCCCAAAGGCGGATCGGAACCCACTAAGAAAATACAAATGTTTTCAAACCGTATCCCAATACTATTACAAATATATATATATATATATATATATATATATATATATATATATATATATATATATATATATATATATATATATATATATATATATATATATATATATATATATATATATATATACATTACATAAGAGTACAAATACTATTACGATCAAGGCGTAAGTAAATAAGTGTACATCCGCAAATAAATATAGACAGTTAGCTCGTT
This sequence comes from Dione juno, assembly GCA_037127375.1. Lineage (NCBI taxonomy): Eukaryota > Metazoa > Arthropoda > Insecta > Lepidoptera > Nymphalidae > Dione > Dione juno. Next base: position 973,529 of record JAXRJS010000050.1, read on the forward strand.
GAAAAGAGTTGAACGATTAATGAAACCAGCCTACGCTTTATCAAATTTATTACTCGAGTAATATATTACTGTTAGCATAATATGTTATTATAGATTACAAATATGGATAGTAATTCCAATTAAGTTTGTTTTCGCCACTATTACTGATAGCTAACTTGGGCCCTTCATAGTAAAGATAAATAAAATAAATAAATTAATATATAGAAAAAATACCTAAAGAAAACATATCAAAATTGCTGCGTTCAGCGGGATTCGAACCCGCATCTCATGAAAATTGTCGAAGCGCTGTGACCACTAAGCCATGCAATAGTCCCGCGCCTCATGGTGTAGGATTTTTTAATTATTTTTTTCCATCCTTAGTGTGGGTTAACACTAAAAATCATTTAAATAAATTAATATATAGTTTCACGTATTTTCCCGCATATGCACGCTTGACAGAGGGAACCTAGTGTTACACTCCTTTCCCCACTTCCCGCCCAATTCTCGAGACATTGTGAGATGAATTACACCGCGGGTGTACTCTACGCCACGCTTTAACTTCATATCTGTTTTTTTTTTAAGATTACCTCCTCTCTTTATGTAGAGATGGAGAGAAAAATGAATTAAGGACACTCCGCTATTATATTTTCTATTGGTGTTCATTTTTTAAATATTGATTTAATTTACGTGGACTGTGAAACGTAAAATGTCATTTTATTATATATTATGGCGGAGAGAATATTAAGATATGATACCAATGAGAGAGAGGGCTACCTATGATACTACATCCAAAGGTTGGCTGGAAGAGATCGCTTTTAGCGATAAGGCCGCCTTATTGTACATCTGTTCTTTTCTTAGCTCTTATGTAATGTATATATATATTTCTGTTGTGCAATAAAATATATTTGTATTATATTGTATTGTACATCTACATGCCATCCCAACCTTCTAACTCTTCTTCTTCTTCTCATGTCTCCTTTTCGTTCAGTAATTTCGGCTATATCACTGTCACTGGGTAACTAAAGAGTATTATATCATAACGGATTTTGAACGGATTATGTATGTCTTGTATTGATTTAGATACTATTTTTTTAAACCCGACGTTTCGAACACTTGTAGAAGTCCGTAGTCACGACTGACGGGTAGACTGAGGTGGAATTCGTCTGTCAGTTGATACAATTATTATGTCAAACTGCAACCACCGGTTTCTGGATTGCCTCACGCACTGCCTTAGATTCCTGCAGAATGAGCTGACTCTGTTTTCGGGTGTGGTGGGTTTGGGCCTTAAGATTTTTATGAATGGGTGGTAGAAAGGTATCAATCGTCTTCTTGAAAGATTTGGATATTTTTATTATTATTATTATTTACCTGTACTGTTAGTAATGTTAGATAAAGTAGACAGAGCGGAAAACGAAGTAGTGACTGTATTAACACTAGGTTACTTCTGTCCACTATGCTATATGCAGGATAAAGAGTAGGACAGTGCAGTGTGGGTTCGATCCTCATTTGGGAAAATGAATAATTATACCGCTAGAATCTATTCCTCTAACATAAGTATAGTCTTAATACTGTCCCATAGACATCTATGTCAATGGACTCCAGTAGTCTCGGCGTGATTGATTCCGATACACATGTAAATACATTTAAATCTCAATAACTGGGCGTTCGGATACGCAAGAACGTGGAATATTTTATAGTGGTAAGGTTCAACGAACTGTTCAACGAATAGTATAATAAAATATGTTGTTTTTACTGTGTTGTGTCATTTGTTAGAACATTTGGCATTGATGGTAGCAGGTTCTATTTCAAAAATACTAGTCATATTTGAAAAATGCGCTGAAAAATGTACGTAGCATTTAAATGAGATGTGTTTATACAATCGTACTAATTTAAACTTTGATTCTTTTTAAAAGTTGTTGTTTTTGACCCACTACTAAGGGGCAGTTAATAAACACAGGTTACTGTGTATAAATTCACATATATAATATATATATATATATATATATATATATATATATATATATATATATATATATATATATATATATTCACGCTTCTCTACACTCTTATTGCGGGAGGAGGGATAAGCGGAGGGAATGTACTGTCAAAATACTCCGAACTTCACTTTCCGCATTCAAATTCGAGATTTTGTCATGCGCCGAGTGTCAGAACTCAACGTACGTTGTGACTATTAATCAGAGTAAACGAAAACTAATCAATCTCCCGAACAGGAATCGAATCCACATTCACCATGCTTACATTTAGACTTCAGAGGCAATACCACTGCGCCGCGATGGTCTCTGCAAACCAAAGTTTCTGCATTACAAAACTAAAACTTGGGATTTTGTAAGACTATTTATCTCATCATCTCATCTCAGTCAACTATGCAGCTTATTCCAGCGTTCACCATCAATTCATACCTATGTATGTTACGTGTCTAATACCTGCTTATCAATACTTATTTTTGTTCCAGACTGATACTTCGCTACACCACTTCGAGAGACTTCATCTGCTCAATTTTCTAAATGGATTTTAAGCGCCTGTGCTTAATTGAAAACAAAATGAATAACTTAAATTCAATGTTAATGGCATGTTAAATAAGTAATAAACATGGATCTAGAAACAAGTAATTCTACGCTCGACACTATATATCCGCGCGAGGCGACTATATTGGCGGCGGCGTGTGCCTGTATATTTAGCATAGTTGGTGTGTTGGGTAAGTTTCTTTATGCTAGTAATATAAAGGTGTTCGAATTCCTATAGCCTATAGCCTTCTTCGATAAATGGACTATTAAACACAAAAATAATGTTTCATTTTTAAGCTAGCTCCTGAGTCAAGTGCATTTAACCAAACAAATTATATATATAATACGAGTATTATCATAATTTAATAATAATTTAAGCCTGATAGACAACCTCTCTCTAATTAATCTTGAAATACATAAAATTCGGAGTATTTATATATATATATATATATATATATATATATATATATATATATATATATATATATATATATATATATATATATATATATATTTATATATATTTATTTATATATATATATATATATATATATATATATATATATATATATATATATATATATATATATATATATATATATATATATATATATATGTATATATAAATGCTAGCGTCCAGCCCGTGGATTCGTCCGTTTGAACTACATTTACGTTTATTTATTAGTAAAGTGTGTTGAATTCCCTCATCATAAATTATAGCCCATATGTTATACTGATGTATAAATTATATTACTGCAAACTTTCATCAACATCTGTTTCGTAGTTATTGCTTGAATCCGGAACAAAGATCCATCGTCACAAACTTTCACATTTAAAATATAAGTAGGAAGTAGGATAGCTAGTAAACATATTGACATGCATTTTTTTACATTACAATCGAAGAAAAATGTTGAGAGATGCGTTTATGATTATTATTTTATATAAAATCACAAGAGCTAAGTTTTTTATTGTGAAACAAGATAGAGATTATATATAAGTTTGTGAGAAAAGTGGGGAACGTAGTGACGTAAGATCCCTCCCAACACTATATATATATATATATATATATATATATATATATATATATATATATATATATATAATATATATATATATATATATATATATATATATATATATATATATATATATATATATATATATATATATTCCGTAAAATTAATTCTAATCACTCAGCACTTGTTCCACATAATATAGCTAATACGAGTGTACTTGCCTTTAAATATTAGTCAGTTATTGACAGGACGATAACTTTTTATTTACTTTAACCTAATGGAGTATCAGTTTGTTTGTTTAATGCTTCACAGCAAGTGGATGATTACAATTTTGTAGTGTATAAACATGTCAATTTTTAATACCATTTACGTCATTTAAAAAATCTTAAGTGTTTTTTCATAGAAGAATGTCTAGACACCATCCTGATGCAGTTCGCGTTCGAGCCTGTCTTAGGGAAATGTGTATAAATATTTATATTCTTGTATGTTCCTGGTTTGGTATAACATAAGATGGTGGCACACAGCATGCAATGTGCCGAAATGAACAAAAGACATATATATGTAATGAGTTATGACTGTATTTAACATTATAATTAGAAAAAAAATAAGAAACGTGTAAGTCACAAACTTAGTTGTCAATGAAAATTTAAAAAAAGAAAAAAAAAGTATGGCTGGCATAAGTTACAGATAAGATATTAAGATATCTTCGACATTTTTGATTTTTTCAAAAGTGATAACTAGTGAGTTATCACTTAATTTTTACACGCTTTATTTTTTTATATATGATATATATATGATTTGACTTTACATAGTAATAATATGACATCAAAGTGAAAAAATAGTAAAATTTGATAAAAACGGCCCTATTTATGTTTACACAGTGCATCGCAAACATCGATATCAGTTTGCGTATCGATAAGGCTCATCACTACCGGTTCGTAGAAGGAAGCTTATTTATTGCGCAGGCGCATACGATATCGTCATAGCAATTGTTGTCTTACTGGTATTATTTTTTATTACGTCAGTGGCAACTTGTAGGTTATCTTATAAATTATAGATTTGTTTGTGCTTGTTATTATTTTTAGATATTTAAATAAATATATTTTAACTTTTTTATTAATTATTTTTTTTAAATTTGAAAGAAGGAGGCTAGAGGGTAACCTTTCTGTGTATTTAGAATGAATCAAATGGCATTTTATACTAAACTTTTATGTTGATAATTGATTTCATCCTTATCTCTTAGCTCGAAGCTGCCAATTAATGGCACTCACACATGGTCATTAACTTAAATGTGACTGTAAATTAAGATAACCTACAGCGTAGCGAGTGTCATTAGAACTTTAAGTTTGTCCGTCCGCTGTTGTCTATTGTATTCAAACAATAATAGCTATATATTAAAACTACGTAGCTTTTCCTGCAGCCTCGTCCGTGAGACGCAATCGATCAAATAAGCTCTTTTAAGTTCTATATTAGGTTAAAATCTTTTTATTTATATATAGCATTATCTAACTACATCAGGCTTCCGTTTATATAAAATTCTTTCTTTTTTTACACAAAATTGTAGAACTTGATTGCGGCCGTCGTTGCGCAGCGAGTCAGTCTGTAAACATGGTGATTGCGGGTTCAATCCACATACGGGTATAAAATACCAATGCGCTGCATACTCAATGTCGTTTGTGGGATGCGAAGTAGCGAGTATCTAAGCTCTAGGTATTCCCCAACCTACCCTATCATATATACGAGAATTGCCTGAGACTATTAAACGTAATATAAAATAATAATAACAAGTTTCTTACAAATCCCACTCAGATGACCAGGATCGGTACCAAAAGTCTCCGCTCTCCGTTCGCATACAATAATAACAATAATGGAAATATTATGTTTAACTTTATTATTTTACAATTTTTTTATTTTAATATTATATATTTCTTATAAAAACTCTAAAGAATTAAATTGAAACCAAATCTCCTCATCAGCGTCACGTGCAATGCTCAGAAGTCGTCGCTTTATTGAGGCGGTACGACCGTCAATATAGGATTTAAAATGTATAGTAATAGGCAAATGTATTCGTAGTTATATATATATATATATATATATATATATATATATATATATATATATATATATATATATATATATATATATATATATATATATATATATAAATATATAAATTAAGTTAATTATTATCTGTTTGCGTGTTTGCTATTTAACTTTTTGGTACAAGAACAAAGACAAGCAAAAAGGCATAGACAAAACAAAATTGAAAAATTGCTTTGGTTGTTATTTTTTTTTAAATTATATTTTAAAATATAACGCGCTTATGTTTTGTAAACAAATTGAAATTTAATACAAAAATAAGACTGATATGTGAAATCTTGATATTTTAAACATATGTTTATTCGAATTGCTCTTGCTTGAAAAGTCCATACACTCAAGCTCGTATGGTGACAGAAGACGTCCAAGCATGTCCATCAAGATCCCGAAAGTAGCTTCATGTTGAACTCGCATTCCCAGCTTAAAAGTTGATGGTCAATTTTATTATTTAACCGTAAGTGTTATTGCACACTAAGGAAATAATTTTTTTTTTGGTAAAGTACACACCTCAACGTACGGTACACATCTGTTTAAGTTACGTCGACTTAGACGATCCCCAAGAGGCGGGATCAAATACTGCTAGCTTTAAAGGAAACTTAATATGCTTATTTTTATTTATTTATACTTTATTGCACACACATACAAAATAACACAAAACGTAAGAATAAAATAAATTGACATAAAATGTATATGCAAAGGCGGTCTTATTGCTTCAAACAATCTCTTACAGACAACCTTTGGCAAATGCAGGGCTAATTGATTCAGGAATAGGCGAATAGGCGAATAAGGCACGGTGCAAATTAAAATAAAATAATAATAATAATATATAATATACAAATAACAAAACATAATATATACTAAAATAAAATAAATATATTTTACAATATAAAATAAATGATATCAATAATAAAATATGTTAAATATATACTATAAAATATAAGTACATATACGTTTCCAAAAACTTAATCATTGTAAAGTGCACACAGACGGAGTAAAAAATCATATCCACTAAATATACATATTTTTTCTACATACAGTATCTAATATATATAATTAAATTATTATGATAATGTATTATAAAAGTCTTTCACAGTTTATTACTTCATAAGAACCGAATGTAATAATAAAAATAATTGATAGATTCGATCAAAAAGGTTCGTTAGCGTGACCTCGCCTTCGATTAACAGATTGACGGATCAGTTTTTCATAAGGCACTCTGCTATTGGCTATTGCTGCTCTGCTATGGACTATTAAATTAAAAAAAAAATCTCAAAATCCGTTATGAAAGTACTAAATATACAATGCTATAGAAGTATTCTGTTTTAGTACAACATTTTGTATTGAATGATAAGCTAAGTTAAAAAAATTCGTTTGTTTTATGTATTGTTTAAAAAAAACAGGTCTATGCGAGATGCAGGTATTCAATTTCCTAATACATTGTATGTATGTATGTATGCATGATGTAGGTAAATGTGCTATACAAGAAACGTCCATTATGTGAAGTCAAAATTAAAGTCAAATAATTTTATTCAAAATAAGAAGTACGATTAGTTTTTTTGAACGTCAAAAACTTTACCACTTTGCTTAAAGAATACATGTGAGTAAGTACAGTAATAGTAAAGTACAGGTATAGTAAATTAAACCGTATTCAGATATCTACTGTTATCTTCGACGTTGTTTGGATGCACAGAAAACCAACCTTCTTTATTACAGTATTTCTACACTCAATATACAGCAAGTATTTGTAATTGCAATTATACTTATAAATGTAAGGCACAGTGATAATAATATATTAGGTCGTCTGCCCTGCAAGAGACGTGGACCTCTTCTGTCTTAGAAAATATATTATAAAAATTAAAAAAACTACAGTATATATAATATTAAAATATCTTCTGCTCGAGATAATTACTTAAACAAGATTAAGAACAATGCTGCCATTATTACAAATCCTATAGCACAACTAGTCAATAGAAATACTTTTTACCATAGGTAATTATAACATAAGGTGTCAGTTCCCTCTATATGATTTAGTAACGACATAATGTACAGTGCTGCCATAACAAGTCCACAGATATACGTAATACTACCGTTCAATATAAATATAAGTTAACACTATCTGTCAACTGAAAAAGTAATCTAGGTAAATTTGATATATCTCACAAAATTATTAATTAACTATAATTTATGAAGTGAAATCCAGAAATGCGTGGACATATTATCTCTAAAACTACTGTTTCAATTTTGATGAACATTGGGACTTTCCTAAGTATACTTGATTAGTTTAAAATTTAAATATATAAAGAGCTTCACGCTATTTTCTACGTATAGCAGGGTAGCCTCTAGGTAGGTAACTTATTGTTAAGACACTCCGTTCCCAACTTTCCGCCGAATTCGAAATATTGCGTGTTAAGTCGAGAACCTCAGCGCGGCACTTTGTATTTTTACTAGAGCGAAGAAATAAATATAAGGCGTTCCTCCGAGTGGGAATCGAACCCACAACAGACTCCTTCACATTTTAGGTACTATACAAACATATGTACATGCACTTTAACTAAAGCAATTCTATTTAATAGTGCCGAGTGACACGTGCGCCATTACCGAAAGCAATTAACCACCCCGCGGCCATCTTGTCCATTTGTGCTTATACACTATTTTCTTTGATAATATCAATTGTTCTTCGATTAATTTTACTGGTAAATTTCTCATAATTATATTTATCTCTATACATCTTGAAATCTAGGTTAGCTTTTTTTTTAGTTTTACGCTTTATCCTGCACAAAGCAGAGTAGGCAGAAAACCTCTCCACCGCTCTTCGCAAAGCCGCATTTTGCGTACAGTAACAGATAAAAAAAATTATAATTAATTTTCCTGATTCCGCCAGTGGAATTTCAAGTCTACTCGTTGCATGCAGCATGTCCTAACTGCACAACTATAGCATCAAACATCTGTTTGTTTAATTTATGTGGTGTGATAATACTCATATTTTTAATTTCTTTATTTACTTCTTTTTTATTTATCTTAGTACAAACAGTCTAATAAATTTACATTGGCAGAACAAAATTACTACCAAACAGACCTAGAGTTCTCTTAATTAATAAAAAACCTAATACTGTATGATATATATGAGCTATATTTTGTCATTGACTCTTCGAATATATTTTAAGATATATATCCAACATATACATCCTTCTGCCTAGTACTTATAAAAGCTTTTATAAAGTATAACATATATATTACTTAGTAAATATATCTCATATAGGAATATTCTGTGAACTATGGTACAGGACATCGGTATACTATAACATTAACAGTCTATTATAAGCTTACTTAAATAAATATGAAAACAAAATCTATAATTACAAAAGCTCCGCCAAATGACCCCTCAAGTGGGATAGACGCGATCGATCACAGTCGAAACTGTTTAAATACATGTAGTATAAATAAATACTAATGCGGTTTGGTCATTGGTCACGAAATTAATATATGTATGTATATTTTCTACATATAATAGAAATGGCTCATGGATTAAAAAGAGTGTAGATTTAAGTACTTCATTTTTCGCCTACAAACCTGACCATAAAAGCCTACATAGCGCAATGGAACGGTGACTGACTGTAAACTGACTGACGAGGGTTTTGTTTGTTTTGCACGATTACCATAGGATTACCTTTTGTAATTTTTATATTTATATATTACATAATTTGTTATAACTATTAGCAATAGAAACTGTCAAAAATTTGCTAAGAATACTACGTAAACTAAGCACAATTTTTATATTATCCTGATAGAATTTTTTTATTATTTGACATCGGCTTACCTTAAACTTATACTCTTCACAACTGCTCGATAGTATTCATCATTTTCAATTCCCCTCTGTGACTAAAAGAGGCGCGGCGTTGAATTACACCACTCAATTCACAGCATCTCTAATATAATTTAGCGCCAAAAGCAAAGAGCGGAGTGTCTTAACATTAAATTTTCTCTGCTTACCATAGTATATGCGGGATAAAGCGTACAACTTGACAAGTCTGACCCCATGTTTCACCTTAAAATCATACACAAATATATGATTCATTTACTTTTATGACATTGACCCTAGGATAGAAGTCATATTAGTTCAATGGCCACCCAAGAGATATCTGTCATATGGGCATGAGTATTCTTACACAGTCATCTCTAACAATAGACAAAATCAATCCAACAAAGCATGTTAGAGTTGATTATATAAGAATTATTTTCGAGAGTCCAATCTAGGAAGGCAAAGGTATTCAACAAGTTATGCCTTGAAATTATTGTCACAACACTTAGTTATCATTGCATACCCAGTAATATAGAAAAAACTCTTTCAGAAGTCTGATGACCGAAAAAATATATAATTTTGAACAAAACAAAAAATATTTGTATGACAAATAAAGTAATAATCTAACATCTTATCAACTATGAAAACTAATAATTAATATGGACATGAGGATCTAGCGTGTTCGGAGAAGTACACGGTATGGTGTGGTATCGATCAAGCTGTCAATTTATCAACCGAGGGACAAATGACCCCATGACGCTATGTGGGTAAATACAATCGATCATTTTATTCAATGCTGTGGCTAAAATCGTTTATTTTTATTATTCTCAATTTCGAGTTTTTTCTAATTAATATACTACGAGTATAAACAGATTATAAACAAATAAATATTTTGTTTATTAATTTGAAATATAAATTAAAAAAAAAATTATATGGCATTACCTATACAAATGAGCTCACCTAACGATAGCTTTTTCCTTCTACGTAATTTAAAATGAGCTAAAGTTGTAAGCTATTTGATCTACTTTCAAGGTCCTTAATCTATTTTAACGCTTAAATTATTTTTTTAATTACTAAACAAAACTGCAAGCAGCTTACAATATTTTTATCATACATTTCCTCACAGTTCAACACCCCGGATGCGATCAATCAGAAGGCGACAAGCTCACATTTAGCGCAAAAATTAAATATATTATCTCATTTTAATTATTTTCATTATAACAATTACGTGTTAACACTGTTGACACTTAAAGTTAATATCTCCGTAGCGTATATTGTAAACCAATATTATACAGAATTTTATACAGAATTTTAGTACCTAAATTGTCTAAAGTCATACCAAAATTGATATTGACATCTAAAAAAACAGGATAACTTCACATTATATATAACAGTTCTTATTAAAACATATGAAACTCCTAGCTTCATTAGCATATAAATTGTGTATTTTACGTTTTATATATATTTCATCCCCTTGTTATTGATAGCATGAACATTCTGTCTGTGTGTATTATAAAAGACATAGCAGATTTAGATGGTATATTAATTAAATAATGAAAAATGTTATGTAATACAACTTACAGGCCTATTCCAATGGTACCATGATGGAAACTCTACCAACATAAAAACATACAGATTAAAAATAAAAAAAAAAACCCTATCTCATGTAACCAAATATTAATACCAATAATCCGACTACCACAAGACTTCCAAGACTCCACTTAGAGATATTGAATCGATACAAATTTTAGCCAATCGTGTATTAGGTTTAATTGCGTACACAATTCACTGACCGCAACCGCTTCATGACTCACAGTCTCAACTGTTAACAAGATGCGCAGATTCATTGCAATTTGCTTGATAAGCTGGAGCTAGGCTGCATTGGTGACATCAGAATGCATTCTCGTGTATCCAGAGACCTATTGTTAAATTTCTTAAAGTTCTTGCAAGCTAGAAGAACATATTTCATCACTCACTTATTTCAGTATTCTATTAATAAACATATTATTCTATTAATTATATAATATTCTATTAATAAATTAATTGTATACCCATTTATAATGTCTTGTCCAACAATATATTGTACGTTATTTTAAAAAGAAATTTATTTTTCTGTACTAATTCTTAATTATGAAGCTGAAAAGTTCGTTTGACACCGTCGTGGCGCAGGGGCACAGCGTCTGCCTGTAAACGTGACGGTTTGTGGGTTCGATTCCTACTCGGGGAGGACGAATTATTTTCTTTCTTTCTCTGTTTTAATAAGTTAAAAACGCGGCGTCGCATTACCTCACTCGTTTACGTTCCCCCTGCCTACCCTGCTATGTGCGGGATACAGCGTGAAGCTATAAAAAAAATTTAAAAAGGTATTTGTTGGCTTAAACACGCCACTCTCTGAAATTGCTGGTTTGAAATTGAATAATTCAATTTGGAAAAAGGATTTAACGAAAAAGATTATGGACTAATAACGTTACATTAATCGTTGAGACGGAACCCAATGTACCTGGATATACTTATGAACCAAAACACTGAGCCTGTGGACTGTGTCATGTGTGTTAAACAACTCTCAGTCCAGTTCAATTCAGTTCTTAACATATGGCGTCTCGAGAGAAACCACTCCTATGTTAGTTATGTCAAATTGACAATGCGGTCGAAGCCTTAGGTCAAAGCTATAACAGTACTATATTATAGTATTGTATATCTATATACATATATAAAATGTAAGTGCCTGTCTGTCTGTGTTATATCAAACCAATTTTAAAGAGAAAAAATTAAGTTATAAACATTACATCGTACGTCGTATCGTACGTTCTTACCACACTCATATGAAGTCAGTAGGTAGCACACGTGCTGTTATCAATATTATTTACTTTTTTTCTTTTTAATTAAAACAATCCAATATATTACCATTTGATAATAGAGGTCACCAGTTCGATCTCTGAACAAATAAACGCGCAACAACTATAAATAAAAGCTTCTACGCTCTTTAAATAACTAAGTATAGTTAATAAGCGCTTTGGCTTTCGCAATTTTTTTTTTCAATTTAACTAAAAAGCAAAAGATTACAATATTCATTGCGTGTATTTCCAAAAAAAATAAGTACTATACAAAAATATGCACGATTAATCTGGTAAAAGAGGATTCATTTAAAAATATTAAAAAGCTTAGCATTTTTTTTAAATTAAAAAGTTATATATACCAGCATGTGTTTTTTTTCTTCAGGCAACTTCATCACAACAGTAGCACTCCTCATGCATCCAAAGCTCCGTGGTCATGTGACGACCATGTTTGTTTTGTCACTCTGCGTATCAGATCTCCTGTTCTGCAGCATCAATCTGCCATTGACGGCAAGCAGGTATAGAAACTATTCAATAAAAAAAATGCTTCACGTTATGTCACGCTCGTGTTCTTACCAGAGCGAGTAGTATAACAATAATTCATTCTCCCCTAGTAGGAATCGAACCCACAACCATCGCGTTTACAGTCAGACGCTGTGCCTCTGGGCCACGACGACCTATTAAAGTAGTAGTCATTTAATACTTATATCATATATAGTAGTAGTAATTTAAGTATATCTATTAATGGTGTAAGTAAACAACTATTATGTCATTGATCAACTTTTGTAGTCTATATACGTGTTATTGTAATTGAATGTCTAGTATGTAATTTAAATTTTTTATTTTTTTTTATTTTTACGTTGATTAATCAGGCTAAAACATTAAACTTAATATATTTAAATTACCTGTAATGAGCTTTTTTATTCGCAATCATCTAACTTTATAGTGAAATCAAGCATAAGAGGTAATATATCAAAAAATGTTGTTAATTTTGTTCCCTTTGCTTTAAGTTAACGAATACAATAAAAAAAATTAACTGTCAAAGCTACAAAAAAAAGTAATTTCACACTAATTTCTTTTTTTAAATAAAGCAAACAAACATTCCACACGACTCGCCCATAAAAATACATCAAAATGAATGCCCATTATTTTGATGACTTCACAAACTGTCAAAATGGATATGTTTAAAAATATGTACGAGGCACGCTCCCAAAACATATGTTAATTAATATAGAAACACAATCTTGTGTGAAACGCGACTCCAGCCAAAGCACATGTCAGCGAAACAAAAAATTATGAATTTATTGCTTACTTATGAACAAAAAATTGTTGGAAACTCAATATTATAGTAGTTGTTAATATATTTTCTTTGATTCACTATCACGCTTTATTCCTTATATAGAGAGAAAAGAGAGAGAACCAAGTGTGAAAACACTCTGTTTCTCTGCTTTCCGCCTATATTCGAGTCATTTCGTGCGCTGGCTGGAAACCCACTGTGTTGTTATTATGGAATTTTTTGTACTTTTTTCTTTTTTTCGCATAAAGAAGAGTGCTAGATAAAGGTTGATATTTTTAAACAGAATATTCGTGAGAATATCAATTTCTTATATTAGTAAGTGAAATCTAGAAAAATAGCAGATTCAAGCTTCTATCGGCACATACCGCGCTATAGGCAGAAGAAACCTAGTGCTACAACACTCCGCTCCAGTCTTTCCGTCCAACTATAGAGACATTGCGTGCTAAGCACAATGCTATGCAAGCAATAACATGAAGTCTCAACTTGCAAACTATAAATATAAAATATGAAATTCTATATATTTGTTTTTTTACCGCAGATATATAAAACAACAATGGGTGCTCGGTCCAAGCCTGTGTCAGATGTTCGCATTCGTGTTCTACGGCAACGAGGCTGTATCACTGTTGTCTATGGTCGCTATCACTATTAACAGGTAAGTTCCGTAGTAGCTCTTGATACATGGTATCCTCTCATATCACTTATTTGTCCTCTTTTCTTAAATAGATTCAGTAGCTTTTTTCTGTTTTGGAACCCAAACAAAAAACAATCAAAATATATGTATATAAGGAATAAAATCTCGAGAATAGTACACACGATTGCATTTGAAATGCAGACACAGCATACGCTTTTCGACTAATACTATACTAGTCGACAATAACAAGTGGGTAATAAAATTTTGAATTTAAAAAAACAATGGTATGTTTAGAAATATATATAAAAATACAAATACACAAAAATAAGTAATTAATACCTTAATTAAATTATTTATCTATTAAATTACACAATTTATTTTAATTTTTGACGAAGATGCTACTGTAGTATAGTATATTAATATTATATATTTATATTGTATTTGATAACGTTTTATTTTATTGGTATCTAGGAGAAAAAAAAACTATAATAAAGTATTTAAGAGACTATCTTACGTATCGAGAAAGCATCTTAATTTAAATTCAAACCTAAACAAAACTATTACGTTCTATTTCATACATATAAATAGCAAAAGTGGCACAGTGTCTGTCTGTGAACACGACAGTTGTCAGTTCGATTCCCATGAGGAGCCAAGAATGGTATTGACACTAGTTCCCAAATGATAAAGCATGTGACTTAAGAAAATGTCAAGTTCTCAAAACAACGTATATATAGAGAAACGTTACAAGGTATGAGACGTAAACAAAAGAGAAATCAAGAAACAAGATGAAAGGTGTTTATATGAGGTAAAAACATATATAAAAGTAAAATATTTTCGTATTTTTAAATTGATCCTGTCCAAATTCCGTGTAGGTTAAAAGCTATGCTTCTAATTACTGAGCCCTAATGTTTATAAACATGTCCAAAAATAAAAGGTTTTTTTCTAAAACATCTCTAGTGGTATAGCTATGAAGGCGTTATTGTAGGAGGCTTGCGTACGTTTCTGCCAGCTTTGAAACAAAGATAGAAAATATCATATTATTAAACAGTTTTTACTTAGTGGCAAAAATGTTTATTATTACGAATCTAAATTTTCGATTGCGCTTGTCATAATCATTTCATATATGATATGAGTAATCACAAGATTGTTTGAAATAAAAAAAAAATAAAGCTATATACATCGCACCTCCCGCTTAAGAAGCAGATACCTAGAAACCATCTGGACCATTTAAATACATTTTTTGCATCCAACGTGCGTGCTTGGTGCCTGCTGAGGTTTTCCCTGAGCAATATAATTTAGGGGTTTTCAAGCGTCATGTCTTCTCCAACATTAAGGTTGGCAACGCATCCACATCCTCTCAGGATGAATATGTCGATGGGAGAGGGTGTACACATAACATCAGGTGGCCCTTCTGCTTGTTTGCCTTCTTATAGTATAAAAAAAGCATGAAACATATAAACAAATATATCGTTATCCTCGTCTTCCATACAAAGATTAATTAAGTAATAGAGTAATAGAGTCTAAGTAATTAAATAACAAATAAAAAATAATTTAATAATGACCTTAGTTTTTTTTTCACATTAATATATTTGGATATATATATATATATATATATATATTATATATATATATATATATATATATATATATATATATATATATATATATATATATATATATAAAGAGAACGGAGCGACAAACCCTGCGGTCCCAGCATACCTCTTTCGCCTCGTCCACTGGCATTAACCTCTTCATACATGCTCTCCGGGGGGTTCATTCTCTCGACGTGCCCAAACCACCTGAGCACGGCCTTACTGCGAGATATATATATATATATATATATATATATATATATATATATATATATATATATATATATATATATATATATATATATATATATACAGAACCCTTCATTCTGTACTTAAAACCCACTCTTGTACCATTCAGCGTAACACAAAACATTACCATTAACCTATAAACATTCTTAAAGAAATTAAGTCATAAAAATGTCTTCCTTCCCGACGTCCGCGATACGAGACGCGAGATGCATTGCGTTTACAGCCCGGAAGAGATAAACATAAAAGGGGTTGAGGCTGAAGAAACGCACGCGTTACACTTACGTGACATTAATAAATATAATATCGATTATTTAAATAAAAAAAATCGATTCGATTAACGCTTAACAATGTTAAATATAGCGATAACCGTCTTTGGTGCGTCAATTGTGTTTCTTTCTCTCTTTCGAATTTATATAAATAGAATGTAAATAAATAACTAACGTTATAATAAAAATAGTCGTTACTTCACCGCTTTAGTGAGACAAATAGCTAGAATCGATATTGTAAATGTCTTTTAGATATTATTTGGACAATAATCGGAAAATGAATAAGTAATTCTCACAGATACCAGCAGATTTTCTCAGCTAGTAATAACAAAAATGATTACTTAATAGCACTTCTCTGATTTAGCGAAGTCAAGTCTTTACTTCTATGTTAAAATGGAGTAATTGGTTTGTTTGAACGCGCTAATCTCGGCAACTATTGATTCGTATATTAAAATCGATTTTGCCATTAAAAATCGATTTATCGAGAAAAACTAGAGCCTATACTAAATGACGTTAACCGTTTCGGATGTTATCCACTGTGCCTGAAGCCTGAGTTACTTTGGACACGTCGAATATATGCAAATTATTATTATAATGCAGATGCAACTGCGCGTAAAAGGTAGTAAAAAACAATTTAAAAAAATTAGCTTCACGCTATATCCCGCACACGGCAGGATAGACAGAAGGAACCGTAGGAACCTAGTGTACAACTCCCCGTTCTCCCGCTTACAGCTTTTCGAGGCATTGCGTGTTGAGTGGCGGAACTCAACGCCGCGCTCTGCCTTGTTACCAGTTACGAAGAAAATGAAAATTATTCATTCTCCTCGAGTGGGAATCAAACCCACAAACCGTCGCGTTTACTCGACGGTCCTTAAAAGGTAGTAATTTAATTTAAAAAAAACCGACCATCCATCTCCAGTTACATAAAGATATTGAGAATTGGCATACGGAACCCGACAACGTCTTCTTGGAAGAAGAATACGCAATCACAAATAGACTTACAGAGGAAATTAAACATAAAACGCTGAACTAGCATTGTTGAATACAAGTGGTTAAGAGTGTATCGTAAAATAAAATAGTACGTGGGAACACTCAGACAGTGTGTAAACGTCCGCGTGTTATTTACTGCCATCGTTTGGGGCGTGTCCATATTCTAAATAGTTACATTTTTATACTTAAAGAAAAAATATTAAACTTTTTTGTGGACGGTTTCTATGAAGCGCGGGTTCGAATCCCGCTGCGTTCAAATTTTTATATGTTTTCTTTAAGTTTTATACGTTTCCTTAGTGTGGATTAACACTTTTATCTTTATCTATTTTATTTAATGCACTTTTCGATTTTTTGAGATAGAGTCAACTTATATAGCTATATGACTGTACAATATAGTTAATACTACTTCCATATATATGTATATATCTAAATCTCTAAAGGATCGCATTTATAATATTAAATTTTAATTGTTTTTAATAATATATTCGGAATATGTTGGAAAGTGTGCTGTTGTGGACAATGAGTGCAGGTTCAAATTCCACTCGAGGGACTTATTTTTATAACTAATGAGAATATAAATAACTATAAATGTTTTGAACATATTAAACAGATTGTGACTTATGATTTCACCATAGAACAATAAATATAAGTAAGTAGAGATACAATTTTTTTTAATAAAATTTACATATAAGTTTCATATACAAACTTCACATACTTTAATTTGAATCCCATAAAATTGTTTATAATTTATGGTTTCAACATGTAAATTTCCTATAACACATACACCATTAAGGACCCCCGCTCTTAAATAACTTATTTAGATGCATTTCAATTTACAACTCCCATTGTTACACTCTAAAAGAATTTAAAGTGCATTGTGTAGAGGGATTTGAGCATTTTAAGTCGGTCGCCCTAAGTTTAACGTTGATAGACAAGGTAATCTACATTAGATATACAAAATTTGACTATTATTTATGTTATTGTTTTATTTTCACGCTTTAACCCGCTTTAACCCGCAGGATAGTCTAAGTGAACATAGTGTCGGGACACTCCGTTCCCCGCTTACAGCCCGAATTCGTGGCATTGCTTGTTGAGTGGCAGACCTCAATTCTACACTTTCTCTGACTCCCAAGATATACGAAATGTATGAAAATTAATTAAAGATCTAGTAAGAGTGTAAAACCAATTACAATGTATGTGCTTTATATTGATACGTTACCTAGAAGACAAGTTATGTCGCATTTTGTAAACGAAGACAGGACGAGACGCTAGTATCTGAAAATAAGCTAAATATAAATTATTATTTTCATGTCGTCACGTAGTTAAACACCCAAAACAAATACCCTTAGGTATATTAATAATTAGTTCTTCTATCTCAACCTTTATTCACCCACAATTGGGTAAAGATCTCCTCATTGGTATTCCAATCCAATTCTAAATTCTATTTTTTTATTTTTTTTTGCTATCTCCACTTTTGTTATTTTCTATTATGATGGTCTCATACTAAGAGATTTTTAACTTTTCAGGGTTCGTAACTCAAAAGCTAAACGGTATTATTATAGAATCACTTTTTTAGAGATGTTTGTTCGTCAGATAAGATCGTTATTTTGATGATTTTTAAAGGATAGATAAAATATTTAATTTATTTCCACACTAAGGATAGATAAAATATTTAAAGAAAACGTACAAAAAATTGCGTCGGTCCTACAGAGATGCTAACAACGTAATAAGTTAAATAAAGTATATAAGAATTTCGACGCAGCGTGAGGAAGAACACATGGCTTATTAGCCAGAGCGCTTGGACGGCTTTCGTAAGGCGCGGGTTCGAATCCCGCTGCGCTCAAATTTTTATATGTTTTCTCGAGGTAGATAAGATACTTCTTCTTTGAAACGTAAAGAGATATCAAGGTACCAATGTCACGTTACATGGAGAACACACAAAGGAGAGTGTACGGTAAAAAAAGATAATATTACACTATAGAAGAATGCATGTTTAGATATCAAGTTGGAATTCAAAAATAATTAGACACGCACCTGCGTGGCTAATTATTGTCAACTGTCACTAAATGTCTGTCAACTGTCATTAAACTGTCAACTGACAATTTACAGTAATATCAGTGCATTTTCTATCAAATTATTAGTTGGTAAATCTAAATTAGTTGGTAAAAATTGCTTAACGCTATTTCCCGTATATAGCAGGATAGTAAATGAAACCTAGCGTTAAGATATTCACCAGATTCATTCCAACTCTGAGACATTGCGTGGTTGGTGGCGGGCTTGTTACCAGAGCGAGGAAATGAAATCATTAATTCTTTCCGTGTGGGAATCGAACCCAAAACCGTCGCATTTACAATCAGACGCTGTGGCGCTACGTCACAAAGGCCTTTTTTAGTTATAACTTTTATGAGTTGTCATGCCCGTACTTCTCGTTTATCTACAATCATAAAATTTGTATGGAAGCTTCAATTGGCTAATCCGACTTGCACTTGACCTGTATTTTATTATATAATGCATTTTTATAGTTTATATTTCATGTAATGCTAATAGAAAAGGCTTTATATAATATATAATAAACAAGTAAATTTACGTAAGTACGT
This sequence comes from Dione juno, assembly GCA_037127375.1. Lineage (NCBI taxonomy): Eukaryota > Metazoa > Arthropoda > Insecta > Lepidoptera > Nymphalidae > Dione > Dione juno. Next base: position 993,401 of record JAXRJS010000050.1, read on the forward strand.
ACGTACGTAGCTACATGCTTACCTTTGACATTTGAACTATCTCGCGATTACAATACAAGTACCTTACAGTAATTAAATAGCAGTTTAACATTTATTCCCGAATAAGCAGAGGAAACCCAGTTTCAAGACACTTGATCACTTGAGACCAGACCAGACCAGAGCGAGGAAATAAATATAATCCCCCCAGTGGGAATGGAACTCAGAACCATCACGTGTACAGTCAGACATCCCCACTTCACCACTATGGCCAGTATACAGGATACAGTATATACAATGACAAGTGAAATAATATTTATATATTATAACTAAGGAAAGGTACAGCAAGCAACACAAACAGGAAGAAGATAACATCAGAACTACTAATGCATACAAATAATTCACTTGCTATTTAGAAATTGTAATTTTAAATCAGGACTTGTGTAGAAAATTTAATTTATAGAAATAATTAATGTATATACTATATTCTTATTCATTGTTCCTATATAATATATTAATTTGAAGTATATGATAAAATTGTAAATTATTAAAAAAAAAACTTCAGTTAAAATATAAATATTAATAAAGAGATAATTATGTATGAAATAATAATTATGTATCTATGAAATCTAAAAAACTACTAAACCGATTATAATGACACTTGTACCTACTGTTCTCTAAGTTGATTAATATATGATTTAAATGAAAATAACAATTTCGACTTGACTTCCAAGATATTTGTTATCAAATCTGTAAACATATATAAATATCTCATTATAGATACTGTATATATTATACATATAACCAATTTCAACAATACAAATATAAAACTTTAAAATTATTATTGTTTCAAAATTGTATAGAATGCGAAGATTAGTATTTGGTACCAATTTCGTATACTTATGTACAATTTTTCTACTGGCATTCTTCACACTCGCTTAATTTAGAGTGATGACTAGGTTAAGAAGCAAATGTGCCTATGTCCAAAATACTTGAAAATATGCATGAAAAATGACAATTATTAAAGCTTCTCAGAGTAAATGGTTATTCTTGGATGTAGATATATATGTACATATATAGTAAAAAAATAATTATAAACTTATACCTACTAGAGTTTACCGTTCTATATCGGTTCTTGTGAGCAAATGTAGTAAGTTATTAACAGATTCACCGATCTGGAGAAATTTTGCAAAAAAATAACGTTAGAAGACGAACAGTACAGTACATTGGTAAAAAATTAGATTTCTCTATTGTATAACGTCGAAGTATATATGTATATGTTTGTATGTGTAGTTCCTAAGTCAACATATTTTTATCTTTCAACTTCCCCTCTTTTTGGCATTTTTTTTTACGTTTGACGTACTCATTATATTTTGTATGTAAATTTCGCTTTAGTAGTTTTCAACGTAGAACTATTGAGTACATTCAGACAGTTTTCAATTATAAATTAAATATATCAAAAATTCCATCGGCATAGTGGTTGACTATAAGCTCGTGGTAGGTTAATTACCATTTTGGGGGAGGGCCAAATTTCATTTTCCCTCGTGCAATTTCACGTAGTGTCTGGACACCAGCTTTTTTCTGCTTTTTGTTGCAAAATCAACAGATGCATAATGTCAATTAAAATAAAATTGACTGCTCTATAACGTTACTTTAAAGCCTATAATCCGCTCGCCCGTCTTTATATGTATATACATGTAATATTTATTTGTGTTGCTGCAACGCGTCGTCCGTCTCACTTTTGCTTCGTATATATGTTTACATGGCAATAAAATTCGTGAACTGAATTCATAAGCTATCCATTGTCATATGTCCTAAGTTATAGATTAGAGGCGATATAAAAGAGAAATTAGTTTTATTTCTACTATATATGTACAAAATGCCAACATAGCACAGTGGTACTGTGTCTGGCTGTACGCGACAGATACTGGTTTAATTCCCACTCGGGAAACATGAGTTATTTTCCTCTGTAACTTCCTCCACTCACTACGGTATGTCTCAAAAGATTGAAAGCGGAGAGTGTCTTAACACTACGTTAGAAAAATAACGACATACATTGTGTATTTGCATATATATGCTAAAATCCTAAGTGGGATTTGAACCCACACTATCGTTTTCAATCACATTTAAACAATACGTGTCCTTAATACAACATAATAGTAGATTATACATATGAATACATCAATAACTTCCCATACATATATTATTTTTTAAACGCGCGATTAACAACAACGAGCTATACACAAAATACCATATATCTTTGTACCATACTCAATTTACCATAAAAATAAACTCATTCATGGCGGGTCAGTAGCCGCCGCATAAAGGCGCACTGTGGCATTGAGTTACTCTATTTGTGCATCTTCGCTTTCATCTCAGCAAGTGTTGATGATATCATCTGTAATAACACTTGAAAAAAAAACTCTATTTTTACCATTAAAATTTAGCACGCTATGTCGTTTGATGGACGGAATGTGGAGAATAGGTGATATCTCTCTGTCTCTCTGTCCTCGCTATTTACGAAATGCTCTCTACCTATATTAGAAATGTATTGCTAATATTACAAATATGAAATAACAATGTAACTGGATTCGAAGCCGCACTCGCTTTAATTAAATATTCTTACTATAATTAACTCATATATTACTGAATCTTATCGTTTACGGATACCAAGTAACTGGCACGCGATATATTCCCTGTGTTTATTTTCAAAGATTTTATGATGTGCTACGAATGTGCGGTGAATGAAGCTGTAAATTGTAACATTCCACGCGTAAGGTGATTTTACGCCTATAACAATCGTGTTGCAGGTGTTTAAGGAACGTTTATGTTAATTAATTAAAAATATAATTAATTAATAGCTTCACGCTGCATCCCGCACATGGCAGGGTAGGCAGAGGAAACCGTAGGAACCTAGTGTTATGACACTCCGTTCCCCGCTTTTCGCCTTTTGAGACATTACGTGTTGAGTGGCGGAGCTCAACGCCGCACTTTGCCTTGTTACCAGAGTGTAAGGAAATGAAAATTATTCATTCTCCCCGAATGGGAATCGAACCCACAAACCGTCGTGTTTACACGCAGACATTAATGTTATTGACAGATTTGTCAGCGGTTCCATTTAAACTGTAAAAGCACGCGAGGCCTGTGCTCAGGGACCTCTACTTTAAATCCCGACCATCTTGTATATAATTGCGACAAAATTACTGTGTGCCAAAGATTCCCTTAAACGGCACTCGGAGAGAATAATGATCATGATCATTAATTCTAAATCATTTTACTCAATATTTTATATATAGAAAAAAAACGTATCTATCTATATTCACAAATTTTACTAATATATATATAAACTCATCGAAACAGCCACAGACGCGTCAATAATAATACATCAATATAAGCTATTTATTCATCATTACTTGATCGATTCAGACAAAGTGTGACACGGCCTCGTCATAAGTAAAATGTGGATAAATCAGAGAAGAAACTCCTTAACGTTCTATGGACGGTTACAGGTAAAGGAGCGAGGACCAGTGACTGCCTCTTACGAGTTTCCCTTGTTTGGGCTTTTAGGCATTTTTAAAACATTCAAAATTAAAACTATCTAGATAAAAGAATATTAATTAATAAATATAAAGAATCACGATATTCCTCAAGCTTTTTTCTTCTTCTTAATCTGTTTATTGTTATAAAATATGATAAAGTTATACAGGATCGTTTGCAAAGTTAACCAAGATTACTTAACAACGGGGTGACATAACAAAATTATCTACTTCAAACACTTATTTCTCACGCTGAGTGCCTTTTAAATGATAACACCACTTTGACGAGTCGCTTGGCTGTCCCTTAATAAAAACCTTATCGGTCACATATATGGCCGATTAAATATTATTAACATATTAAATATCTATTAAAATATGGTTAATAAAATTTTTGTTACATATTTAAAGCCATAGTGGCGCAGTGCCACAGGATCTGACTGTACACGCGACATATGTGGATTCGATTCCATTCGATTTCATTCGCTCTGGTAACAAGATGAGAAAAGATACGAACCCACAATGCTTAACGTGTTCAAACAACAAGTGTTCGAGACATTTTATATTTTGTTTTACGCTTTTTTTTCCAAAGGGAAGAGGGGGGGGGCATAGTGTTAAGTGGCATAACTCAACGCCAAGCTTTATCTACCAGAGCAGGCAAAACAAAATAATTTACCATATCCACCCACCGCACACAGTCACAAAAGGTTAATTATAATCTAGTTAATTATTTAATTAAATCTAGCAACATTTTAAAATTTTCGTTGACATTACGTATTCATATGTTTTAGAATATTTTTTGTTCATGCTTAGGGTATATAAAGCGCGGCGTTAAGTTTCGCAACTGAAGACGCAATGTCTCAAAATTGTGCAGAAAGTGTGGAACAGAGTGTCTTAAGACTAGGTTCCATCTTTTATTTATTTATTTTTATAGTATGTATGCATATTTATTCTGTATTGCCTTTTGTGGACCACAAATCAGCAGAAAATGACTTTAAATAGTATTAGTATTACATTTGTGAGTCTTGTTCTTAAAGAATATCTCATTAAGCTTATTAGAGCTCAGCTTATTGAGCTTTAGTATTTAAAGAGATGATTGTACAAATAACGGCAAGCGTTTTGAATAAGCTTTTTATTCATACAACAAAGCAAGAGGCTTTGTTGTATGAATAAAAAGATTATTCAAAAAGCTTTTGATTTCATTTATTGTAAATACCGATGTAAAAAAGAAAAAAATTATAAGGCATATATTAATTATTAATAAGTCAATAAACTTTAATAAAATATTATTCAAATACATAAATATATTGAAATTTCATATAATTTTTGTATAAATAGCTTTAGCTAAAATACAAGTTTTACACAAAGAAGCTCAGTGATAATGTGTCCTAACAAGAACTGGCTGTATCGCTTCTTTACTAAGACAAGACACGGCTTCAAATCCTGATACGTAATTTTTTTTAACAAAATTATAATTATATATTAAAAAGGTCTAATAACCTTTTTGTAATCATACTCACAATCACTTTTTGTATGACAACTTTTTTACCGCTATGCGGGTATTTTTATGATATTAGTCTCGCTTAATATACTCTATTAAAAACAATTTTGGACAAAGCTCGTTTTCTTTACTTGTCTATGTATAAAAGACCAAAAAAAAAAACTAAATTATATCCATAATTTCATCGAATCCGTTAACAAATAATATGCTGCTATATCTATATATATTAATACGTGAAGCAAAAACTTTGGACCCCATTTTACAAAAATTGCGCGGACGAAGGAGTATGAAATTTGGCACTTACAGTTTATATGTAGAACACTAATATATTTCAATAATGCTTATAAATTAAATTAATTCAATTTATAAAACATTACAAACACTACCATATTATGTTTAACAATATAACTTTTGTATAAAGTGACATACTCGTTGCTATGGCAACGCGTATTTCACGCGTCAACGGGTCCTTTAGTAAAAATAATGGATAGATTTACTTTTTTGGTTTATACTTTATGTCATATGTGTATGGTCTCAGTTTGACAGTCAGTTACAGAGCTTTTCCGTGACCATTCAGTGAAATTGCAGACCCAACGCCGCGCTTTGAACCACTTGGGGGGCAAAACCCACTACCATTGACATACGCTGTACCACTGTGCCACTATAGCGTTGTTTTCTAGTAACTTATTTCTATTAGAATATAAATATGTCGGTTTTTCATTTCAGATATACATTGATAGCGTACTATGACATGTACTCGCAGATTTACACCACCATGAAGATATGGATTCAGTTGCTTCTTATATGGCTGGTGTCCTTCGGCTTGATGGTAAGATTTAAAAAAAAAGTTAAAGAAATATATTTATGAATTAAAGTAATAATTGTATATAATATATGTTGCGAGTATACCAAAATATACTCGTAATATATATATATATATATATATATATATATATATATATATATATATATATATATATATATATATATAAATCAAATTAAAAATCAAATAATATTCTTTATTCAAATAGGCTATTGCAAGCACTTTCGTATCGTCAATTAACATAAGTGTCAATATTGTCAGTCCTACTAGAAGCTACCACCAGCTCGGAGGGCAGTTCTGCTGAGATAAGCTGGCGAGAAACTCAACAGTTGCTCGTTTTTAATGTAATTTTACAATATATTTACAACTGGGGGTTAGCCTCCCGAATGAGCATCAACAGCACTTAACTCGTATAAAAATTAGCTCATTTAGCTAAAGCTTTTTTCAATTACTTTTTAGGGTTATCTGTGTTTTTCCTGTAGCCCCTATAACAACAAATACTAAAAACAGAATAAATTAAATATTTAAGAGGGGTTTTTTATAGAATGGTACGGAACACTTTGAGTGTGAGTCTGACTCGCACTTGACCGATATTTTTTTATAATTAAAAAATATCGCATGTAAATGTTATTTCATTTTATAGCTTCTATGAATCTCTACATTTAACTTGATTAAGAAAAAAAAATGGTTGTGACACATAGCAGGAAAAAAAAGTGAACAAGCCCAAGTGATTTCATGAAATTTTCATGGAATAAGTACCGAAAGGCACGTTCAAGCGAACGATGAACCATAGCTTACGTATCTGTTAATCTAACATATAATATATATATATATATATATATATATATATATATATATATATATATATATATATATATATATATATATATATATATATATATATATATATATATATATATATATATATATATATATATATATATATATATATATATATAATAAGATTCTAGATATACCTATTCCCAATATCTAAGTCTTTTCGAACTAAATTTGAAGGCAAATGTCTCAAATTTAAATCCTATATCGTTATAAATATAAATATGTACAATAATGAACATCAAAAGATAAATTGGACAATTAATTTGTTAGTGAAAAATAATATATGGTATTCGGTTTAGCTAAGTGATTTATTTTAAAAGCAAGAGGTTAGTAGTGACTTTTCACTGTTTAGTGACAAGACGGAGTGATGTATCACTAAAGATAAATAAAGATAAGTACGAAATTATACAATATATTATATATAATTATTCAACGTTTATTTTAAACAATCAAGCATTATGGAGGAAGTGGAATTAGTTCGTTGCACTTCAACACTCGTATGTATGGCCATAGTTAATTGCTACGAATTAGGCGCATCCGTGTATAGCCCGCTTTAAACTACGGCTTAATTGTCATAAACTTTTTATTGTATTTTTTTTTATAATCATTAACAGATGGCTTTATCTATTCTATTATAATTTATGTAAGGCCACATTTATTTATTTTTTATCTGTCATTTTATTATTAGTCATTAGTGTCGATAAGTATTTTTTTTAACCAAGTGACAAATTAAGTACAAGTATGTGCATTTTTATTCTTTAAATCTATACTAAATATAAATATCCGCTATTTAACTACATGCATATAAATATATATGTATACGGTACGTATACATTTAAATTTATTATTTTTATAATTTAAACATTTTACAATTACATTTCTTCATTTTAGTCGATCTGTCTGTTTATTCCGGCTAATCTCTGTAACGGCTTGACTAACTTTAACGGGACATTCACTGTGAAGTAGCTGGTGTTATAAGGAATAACTAAGGCAATTTTTATTTTTCATATTACTGAGTGTACTGAACAAGTACAGTGTGATTTCGTATAACATATCGAAACAAACGAAATTCAGTTAGTTTACCGGGCGAAGCCGCGAGCGGGTCGCTAGTTTTTTTATATGATTTTACTATGGCAAACTTTTCTTAGCTTATCATTATTATTTTTTTCATAATTTTTAGTAAATTCTTTACCAAGATACAAGGTTATAAGTATTTTATTTTAATTATTAACGTTCTTCAATAATATAAAAATATAGTTAAAATATTAAATATTTGTGTTTTATTTAAGTACTCAAAATCGTTCAAATTACAAACGGTAAACTTACTAGTGCGTAGAGAAAAAAATCGACTAAATATTCCCCTGAAAATCTAGATATTAGTGGTATCTAATATATCAATTTTTAAATATTATTATAATATATTAACAAATCGCTTTCACTTGTGCTTTAAACCCGTTAATTGCTGCCCACGTATAGCATTTCCGTAATCCAAACTAATAGTCGTCGATCATGTTGGAACAATTTCGACCAATTGTCTCTAACGCGTTTTAATAGCGGTGAAGTAATCGTGAATTGGTATTGAATAATGCAGTGCGTGAGGTCCCTATGTAATTGGAGTGATTTTTTTTATTCTACAAAAATATAGTAAACTAGTAAAAACTTTTTGAGTGAAACTTTTTTATTATCATTTAATGGCATATCTGGTCTATAATATAATAAAGATTGCTTCCAGTAGTTAAATGACATTTCCATGTTAATATTTAAAAGTAATGTAGTTCTATAAAAAAAGAAAGATATTGCCACATATTATGATAAAGATCTTTTTTGTAAAGCTTTAAATTTTTTTTGAAATATTTACCTTTGATTTTCATTTAACTATAACTGTATCATAAAATCTAAGGACTATAAAATCAGACCACTCTGGGGTGGGCACGAACTTACCCACCTAGCTTATTTTCTTACGCCCATGATTAGACCTGGGAAAGATATAGGAACAATAACCTTAACAGACCAGCCAATTTTTTTTATTTATTGGAGCTGAACTCCAATAAATAAAAAGGATGCCTCCGTAGCATCACTTATGCTTGCTTATTCAGCATTTTAAGCATCTTTAGAAACTGGATTATTGTATTCGATTATAGTATTTTATAGTCACATCATAATATATCTCTTACTTTATAAATATGGACGATGCTTACACTAAAATGAAAATTTTTCATCTGTAAATAATAAAGATGAATATGACAGTAAATTTATTAAATAAATATATTTAAATCGCCTTCGTCATCGTCGTCTTGAATACATCTCATATATAATTTAGTTTATAACAGTCTTCTTAATCCATTCAAATGCACTATAAAAATCCCTTCTTATTTTCTAGATACCACCTCTTCTAGGTGTTTGGGGTCGATTAGGTCTAGACCCAAACACATTTTCCTGTACAATCCTGCCAAAAGACGGCAGAAGCCCCAAGAAGTACCTCTTCGTGTTCGGCTTCGCTTTACCCTGCGTAGTGATCATAGTCTCCTACTCTTGCATATACTGGCGAGTGAGAGCGAGTAAGCGAAAGCTGGAAGGACGCAGGTGTGTATGTGGGTGAGCTATCGTTTGCATGTTTTGTATGTTAATTTAGATTTAAAAAAAAAATTAAATAACTTCACGTTTTCCCGTATATAGCAAGGGAGACCTAATGTTGTGATACTCCGTCCCCCACTTTCCCCCCAATTTTTGAGTCATCGCGTGTTAAGTGGCGTAACTCAACGCCACAATTAGTCCTTATACCGGAATGAGAAAGAAATCAGTCATTCCCTGAGTGGAGATCGAATCCACATACGATGGAATCAACTTACAATCAGATTGTGGAAAAGCAATTTTAATTTAAATTCATTATTAAACAGAAAATGGAAGGTCTAATATTTTTTTATTCGCTCTTTATATGGACTTAAAATCTTTACTGCGCTTGTCATTATTTATCATTATTTATGTTTATTGTTACAATTCATTTTAACATTTTTAAGCTGCTTCTAGCTCTCAACTTTAGAGTTAATTAAATTTAAAAAAAAAAAAATTTAACGCAGCGAGATTTCAAGCCGCGCCCGTAGCATTTTATATATATTATACATTATATATTATGTATATATATATAATATTATATTACATATTATATATATTATACATTATATTATTATACATATATAATATTTTAACAAGATATATATAATTATAATTATAACATATATATTTCGCTTTGTCCCCAGCAAATTGAGCGGCCAGACAGCCAGAGAGAAGGAAGAGGACTCTCGTCTAACAACGCTCATGCTTACAATATTTCTTTGCTTTCTAGCGTGTTTCCTTCCTTTGATGATAATGAATGTAGCTGACGACGGTATATCCTATCCATGGTTACATATAATAGCCTCCATCCTGGCGTGGGCCTCCAGTGTCATAAACCCGCTCATATATGCCGCAACTAATAGACAATATAGAGCTGCGTTTGTTAATTTACTTAAAATATGCAAAAATAGTCAAGTGGCGCGACGCACCACGTGGGGCAGCCGCACTGTGGGACAGTCCTCGAACTCGCCGCACTGTGTTGATAAGCGGAACTTGAAAGAGAAACCTACTAAATTGTAATTTAAACTTCTATAGAAAAGTGGTCGTAGTTGATTTTTTTTTTTCGGTCAATTAATAGTAAATTTGGTAAATTGGTCTAATTATAAAGCTATAAAGAAATTTATAAAATCTTTGGGCAAAATCTCTTAGTAAGAAACGTAGTACATCCGTACGTACGTAATGAAAAAGAATCAAAAGCATTTGTTTTTTTTTTCAATTAATAAGTTAATATGATATACACAAATTAAAGATGGTTCTAAATATGATTATACTTTATAATACTCAGTTATATTTTCTTGTAATATATCTTAGAGAAGTACCATGCTATTTTAAATACAAACTAGCGCCATCTTTATTAAAATGTTATAATTTCTATAATATCTGTGTAAATTACAAATATATAAAAGCTTTCCAAATAAATAAAACTTTGTTAGTATACGAATATAACTCTATAAATATATATTATAAGTTTTTTTTTCTTAAGTAATTCAATGCACTGGTTGCGTTTTGTAAATCCAAAGGAATTCTGGAGTGAATGTTTGCTATATTTTAAATGATATTGTATTATTTATTAAGGTATAATATTTTTATTACTTTTAAAAATAATGCTTTGTAGCAATGAATCGTTAATTATTTTTATTAATAACATTTTAAATGTAAATAATGTTTGTTTAAGATATGTAAATATAGATATAGGATGCTAGTAACAAATACGCGACCAAAGTAATTTATGTAGGTAAATTATAAATATATTTTTACAGCATTTGAATGTTTAAAAAATTAATTAAAAATAAATATGCCTGTTTTCATATATAAAAAATGAATGCTAGACTATATGTAATGGCAAAATAAAAATTATAATTTTTTTTTTAAAGAATGATATTAAAAATCTAAAATTGTAATTTTTAACGTACAAAAACATCTATTCTAATTCAGTCTTTAAAACATTCCCAATAATAATTATTTATTGAATAACAGTTTTTTTTAATAAAACACATTGAGTTATACCAAAAAAAAAATTGAATTTGTAAAAATATATATAGTTAATGCCACCAAGACTGATAATAAAAGTCAATTAGATTTATAGCAACTATAATCTTATGTAACGTATTGGCGGTTTGCGCCAAAATTAAAAAACTGAACTGAACTAAATAATGATATATTATAAATAATATATTATTATAATAATTGTAAGCCAGTGTTAAAAAGTCCCATCTTTGTTTATCATTAATATTATTTGCTTTAATCGAAATAATGATATAACATCGTTTTTATTTAATGGAAACGTTAATTCAAATATTTGATTGTATACAAGAAATATGTCAGTGTCAAGTAATAGGAAATACGTTGAAAATTTTCTTTTGTATAATTTGTGTATTTCATTGATTGCAGCACTGTGCCATTCATTTTATGTATGATTTATAAAAAGTTTAGGGATAATACGTACCAAAGTTTAAATAAATGTATTTTAAAATATGTCTTTGTTTTTATTGTGGAGATAAAATGAATTTATTTCTTTTAAAATGATAATTCCACTGCAAATAGTCGTATTATTTTACAAAATATTTTACTTTTTTTCAAAAAGAACTTGTACATAGCTATAGGCATACGGTAGGAACTAGAAATTCATAAATTCTTAATCCTTATATCTTTTTCTTGATGTAAAATATAAACTTTTCTTGATGTAAAATATAATTCTTATTATAAAATTGCATAGTTTTTTTTATAGTATGTAAACTTTACACAAGTTTCAATTATTTATTGATTTCTGAATTCTATGAACTTAATGTAAGTAGTAATTTGTCAGTATGCTTTCTGATCAATATATTCCAACATATAAATATTTGTTATCTGTACATTAAAAAGCATTATATAAATATTTGTATTATCTGTTCCCATAAGTACTAATTAGGTGACAACTGACACCTTCAAGTTGACAATATCCATTTGTCAAAACCCAGAGTGTAAATATTTTGCGTTTTCTAAATATATTTCTTTATTTTCCATTTGAAATTAAATAAAATGAATCGTATTAAAAGACACAAAGTAAAAAGCGAAGTGCCAGAAACCTCTTCTAAAGTAAAGCAGAATGAAGAGCATGATTTGGCTTATTACATCCACGATAGAGTGGAACTAATGCACCAAGTATTCTCTGTCATAAAGCCTAAGGAGCTAAAAGTAATGGCACCGGAGTGCGTGCAATATATATCGATTGACGATTTACAAGAGCTTTGTATGGAAGAGGTTAATTTTCCATTTATATTTTTCATAAATGTACTCTGTTTTACGAGCAATACCGACATTTCTGCTAGAACACAAGGAATTAACTAGAACTCATCGTCGCGTCGTCGTTGTGTAAACATATGAAGAATTTCCAAATATTTTTAATTATAAATATTGAATCAACAATGACGATGTTGTGTTTATTAATGCTAAACAAAAGTCTGGTTTTAAAAATTTACTAAGCATCTGATCATTGATATGCTCTAATTAATATTATTGTTTTGCTCCTTTTTTATAAAATGCCTAGAGTTGCTAACATCGTTTCTTTCCTAGTTACTAGGTATTAGTTCGAAACGGCTATGTGCTATATTGGACGGAGCTGATCCTCCTACAGACACCGAGTCGTCATGTTCAGAACAACTAGAAACTATATCTCTCGATAGTATATCTTCTGATGATGAAATTTTAAGTCAGCATAGTCGGAAAAGTAGAAAGGTGAGATAATACTTACAACAATAACAAAATCTTGATACTAAAACGACATACACTTATTAGCCTGAATACTTTACTATAATATAAGTAAATATCATCTATTTACTATTTATATTTTTATGTTCCTGAAACAAATTGGCATGTTGCAAAGTTTTTTAAACATCTATAATCTGGTGAAGAGAGTGAGTTGTCACTAGCAACTAAAAATAAATTATACAAAAACTTCCACTTCTTATTTTAGAAATTCCTATGGATATAACATCTAACAACTGTATATGTATGTCTGGATATAATATGTAACAACTGTACTTTTCTTTAAAATAGATTTATATTTATTAATTATATATAATATCATATATAATAAATTAACTGTATTTCAGCATAAACACAAAAAACATAGAAACAAAAATAAACACAAACGCAAAAACAGTGAAACTGATAAGGAGGAAGACAAATCTAAAGCCTCAAGAGCTGGTCTCACAGTGCTTGAACTGCTGGAACTACAAGCTAGGGCCAGAGCTATACGAGCTCAGTTGCAACAAGATGTTAACCGTAAGAAATTATTGAAGCTTAACACATCACATCTTTCTAAATAATTGAGTATTAATACTGCTAATTTTCTAAGAGCCATGTCCATTATTGTGTATTCTATTTAGTTTACTAGTTTATGTAATTATTTTTTTTTTAATTTATCATAATTAAGCGTTACAGTGCAAGTAAAATGAAAGTAACTCATTCACCCCGAGTCGGAATGGAACCCATAGCTGTCGAGTTTACAATAATGCCGCTGCGCCTCTATGGCCTATATAAGATAATCTTGCACTGCTATTTTGACCTAATTCTGCCTTTCATATATCATGTAAAAACAGTTAATTAAAAAACTTAGTGTCAACAGAAGTGGCGGGAGTGTCTACAGATAAAAAAGATTCTTCAGATGAAGTAGAAATCAAAGAGGAGCCAGCGGAAGTTGTAGAAATCAGTAGCGAAGATGAAAAACCAAGAATTGAAGATTTACCTGGTAGTCATAATTGGATTTCCTATAAATTTATACATTTTTAAACTTGACAGTGTATTTTGCATAATTAATCAATAACATATTTTTTTCTTAACATAAAATATACAAAATCATTAAAAGACTTAAAATAAAAAAAAATTTATTTAAATTATTACCAAAATCTTTATTTGATGTAGCAAACTGCTTAAATATATTAACATGAATTATAACAATTTCAGTAAAACCTCCATCGCCCGTTAAAGAAGTCTGTACTGAAACAACGTCTACAACAGTAACTAAAAGAATAAATGATTTAATTATAACAGTGCCACAGTCAAAACCCACGAGAAAAATTAAATTAAAAAGAAATATCATTAGCGCGCCAAGTACTTCTATTGCAACTACAACATCAAGTGTAAAATTAGACGAGAAAAAAGAAAATGCTAGTAGACTTGTAAGCAAAGTTGGTAAAGGTTTATCAGAACCAGAAGAAAGAAATAGTAAAACAAGTGAACACAAAGAGGAACATAAAACTGGAATAAAGAAGAAACAAAAGAAAATAAAGAAATCTAAAAATAAAGAAAAAGATGGAAGTGATCATGATGAAATAACTTTACAACTATCTGATACGGAAAAGATGGATTTGTTGGATTTTGATCGAAAAAACTACGACAATTTGACATCTTCCGGATCTGACGATTCAGAGAGTAGCTCCAATAGTGAAACTGAACATCATATAGATAACAAACAAATAGAAGATAAAATTATTGAAACTAAAGCTACTGTGCATGAGGCGAACGTGCAAACGAAAATTGATCTGGAGGTGCCAGCAGAAAAAGAAATTGAAAAAAATATTACCGAAGCTGCAAAAGAAGTAAACCCTAAAAGCTGTCAAAACGAAGAAAAATCTCAAGAAATTGGTACAGTAAAGGATAACATTGAAGATATATCAGAGATATGTATATCAGATAATCAAAACAAATTAGAATCTCAAGAAAAAAATGTAGAACTTACATTTGAAACTATAGAAAATAATGATAAAGAGGCAGAAACAAAAAATGTCGAAGACCAAATAGAAGATGGTGAAATAACAAATGAAGAAGATAAAAAATTATCAGAAGGAGAAATCTCGGAGCACGCATCAGAAATAGTTTGTATATCCGACGACGAGAACGTCAATAAAAAGAAAAAGAAAAAAGAAAAGAAATCTAAGAGAGATAAAAAGAGCAAAAAGACAAAGTCGGATTTTCGTGAGGACGGTGACCAAAACTTTTTCACAGAAAACCATAACTTGGAACAAAAATCACCAGAACAAGACAAGCATGTAGTTGACGATGATATATATGAAGTTTTAGAACTATCTGATGATTCATCTTGTTACGAAGTTGAAGGAGTTTCTATATCAAAAGAACCAACAAAGGCTGAGATAGAAGCTTTGTCAGCCAAAATAGATGAGCGAATACACACTGACACCACAGATGAATCTGAAAAAGCGGAAAATAATGAAGAGGTCGAAAACATCTCATGGCGAGACCGTTATTTAGATAGTAAGAAGGTCAAAAAAGTACTTTCAACCTCCAACATTTTAAATGCCCTAAGAAAAAAGAATAAAGAAATAAAAAAAAAATTAGAAGAATCTAAAAATGTAGCGGAAATGTCATCTAAATCAGATGAACCGGTTGATGTTCCTAAGGTATCTAATGATATAGTGGAAGGATCTATAGATCATTTTAATACTTTAGAAGCATCAACGAAATATGTAGATCCAGTAAGTAACGATAAAGCCGAAAGTGGTCAAGTGACAAAAGAATTGAAAATGGACGCTAAGAGACTGTTGAAGATGTATAAGAAGTTGCTTAAACACAATGACATGTACAAAGAAAAAGATCCAAACAAAAAGAAAAAGAAGAAACAAAAGAAAAGTAAAAATGCGGAAAAAATTATGAGTTAACAGCTTTATTATGCCCATATTGTTATAAGTTTATTAATGTTATCTATTAATTTAAAAAAAAGGAAATAAATTAATATAGACTTTTGAATCGAGGGAGTTTTATTTTTTATATCGATTACTGCAACTAATAATCTAATTTGGCAAATATTTCATGAAATATTTTAGTAAAATTTTGGAAAACAATGAATGGGCCTAAATAAATATTATCTGTTTTGGGAAAACTTACTTACTATATAATCAATATGCTGAATTTTAATGATAATAGCAACTGCAATCACCCGAAACACTGGAAATTATTGGTATATATTTTTTAATTTTTATCACCGAATCTCTAAATAAGAAAAGAAAGGAAAGAAAGAAGCGATGAGGCGTTAGTTTTTTTTAGAAAACATAAAAACTTAATCGTGTCGAGTAGTGAACCCGTACCTCTTGAAAACTGACCAAGCGCTCTGACCGTGTGTATATACGTTCTCGATCCATCAATTTTATTTTTATTTTGAATTACTAAATGCTGTTTACCGCATATGGTCTTTATAGCGACACCGGGCGTAGGGGAAATGAGCTTTATGCTAGCTCAGATGATGGTACATAGGGCCCCGGCCCACGTGCCGTGTCATAGGTGGGTCGCCGTCGCCTGCTATGCTGCGGCGTGTCTTAGGGACAGAAGAGTGTAACCTTTCGTTGTAGTGACGGTTGGCTACGGTGATGGGATCATCGGGGTCAAGAAGGACGCTACGAGGGCGTCGAAGTAATGGGTGTGGGTGGGGAGCGTATTTAGACGCTTCGACTATCAGGGGATTGGAGTGGGAGTCTGCGCGCTCGTAGTAGCGCTTGGCTAAGCCTTTGCAGAACTCTTTAATCGATTCTAATTCGAAGTTTTTATATAGGGCCACGTTACAAATATACCAAGTGCATCCGGATGCCATTCTAAGGAATTTATTTTGGACTCTCTGAAGATCTATCTTGGTGTGAGCGAACACCACACAAGCGTAAGTCATGATGGGACGATCCATCAAAATACGTTGAAGTTCTTATATGCTTATTTAAAATTATTAGGGTTGCTACAATCTAAAAAATCTCCATTTTTTACAAATTACCGCTATCTAAAGATCATTACTAAAAATGATCACTAAACAAGAGCAACTGTTAATTTGTTAATTAACAGTTGCTCCTAATTTTTTCCAGTTAAAATTTCATATAAATATCTTGTTAAGACTGGCATATTTTTTTAAAACAAGACTAGTTTTGAATAAATTCAAAGGAAATAGCTTAAGATTTTTTTTAAAATCTGGTAATAAAAGGTACAGACTGTGTGTCTGTATTGAATAATAAAAAAAATATATTTATACTATGTAATGCTTTTTTTTAAATAGTAAATCATAGAAACCATAGACGATTGCTGTCAAATCATATCTGAGTTAAACTGTCTATGGTTACTTGTAGTTGTCAGTGACGAGGTGGACCTTTACTGGAAAAATTTACCGTGAAAATGGCTTCAAAGAGGATCGCTCAGAGCTCTGTCAACTGGGCCGCTTTAGCCGAAAGGGTCCCCGTTGATCAGAAGGTAAACCTCACAGCTTTCAAAGCCAAGTCCGATGGCTACCTTCGCAGGTTAGTTCTGACAGTGTTACATAATTTTTACATTGATTATTCTTAATTGTCTTCTTGTAAACATGAAATTATTTAATGAAATAAGTCCTACTAAGTTGTTTGTCTAATATACATTAATATTTTATGATCAAAAGACAACGATAAAACGCAGATACATAATAACTTTTCAGGTTGCTGGCTAACCCCGCAGAGGCACCCAAAATCAATTGGGCTGTCTACAAACAAAAAGTCCCCATTCCCGGAATGGTCGACAACTTCCAAAAGCAATATGAGGCGTTGAAAATCCCATACCCTGCTGACACTATGACCGCCAAAGTTGAGGCCCAGTGGGTGGAGGTTAAGAAATCTATCGAAGTTTTCATTCAGCAGTCCAATGCTACCATTGCATCGTAAGTCAAACAATCTCAAGTCAAAAGTTCTAAACAATCAGTACAATAATTTTTTAATTTTTGCAAATTCGCATAACAGAATCTGGCAATCTTTTCTCTGATTAATTGACATATACTTTAAAGTAATCCAGTATTATTTTATGCTACTGTATACACAATAACATACGTTTTTTTTTAAATTTATATCTCTTACTTTCTATATACAAATTATTAATATCAGGTACCAAAAACAAATTGAAGAAACAAAGGCCATCCTTCCCTACGACCAGATGACCATGGAGGACTTCAAGGATGCTCACCCAGAGCTTGCCATGGACCTCCTCAACAAACCTACCTTCTGGCCCCACAACGAGGAGGAACAGCTTGATTATGTCAATCCTGACAAACAAGTCCATGCACACTAGACTTGCGACTAAATTCCAATAATTTTCTAATTATTTCAATAGATTTGGTCTAGAGACTTCCTTACAATGTTAATACAGTGTCATACCATCGTGATAACTTATGTAATTTATGATGTAGGAATAAAGTGAATTGTTTTCAAATGGAGTTTCTTTTTTTTTTCCTTTAAATTTTCCGAAACAGATGCAGTATTTTTTGTATAATAAATTGAATGCTACTGTTACATATATTATTCTACTTGGCAACAATTTAATAATGTCTCACAATATCTCTTTTATTAATTATTACAGTAATCAAAATCAAAATATTATTTACAGAATAACTTTTAGAAGAATTTTTATAGATTGAATATACATTTAGTTTTAACTATAATAAAGAAAAAAGAACTTTAAACTGGCATTCTTCTCAAATAAACATATTCCATCAAAAACAGTTAATTTCGAAACTAACTAATAATAAAGCAAGAGTGAAAAAGAGGCAGTACTACATATATTATTTATTTATTGAAATGCATTTTATGATTACACTATTATTATACCGGTGTCTAGATTGAATGTACTCACAAATAACCTTGAATGCTAAAACTACGGCAATTGCATACACATCTATTATAAATATTGTCTAGAGAAAAAAAAGTTTTTTGATACATTAATAAAAAATATATTAGTTTTATTTTCAATAACTTTAAGTTATTAATTCCCTTTCTAATGGTACTATGGGACTTATAGTTAATGTGATCAAATAAGAGCTGAAATTTAGTACTCTGGAGCATTTCAAACAAATTCCCACAAGTTCTCACTTTGACCTTTGCGTGCTCTATGGAAATTTCCAAGGTCAAATTCAAGGTTGAATTTTCTTGGATTCAGTACATTATCTCAAATAAGTAGATGAAACAAAATTATAAATCATTTGTAGACCATAATTTTGCACCAAAACTTCTTTTATTTATATATAAATTTATATATAAATTTTTGACAAGATAAATAGCTGCATTTTGCTATTAAAAATGTTAAACTAATTATTCGAGTATATTAACTATTTACGCGATGGTCGTGGGTTCTATTCCGATTACAAGAAATTTTCATATATAAAAAAAAGAAAATAACTGAAAGAATATATTAAAATGGTGATTAAATAGAATCCTAACTTCTACATGTAACTGTCATTATTTGTGCTACACTATTAGCTATGAAGTAAACGTTTATGTATTGTTAATTAAAATGTACTGTTTTTTACTTATATTTAATAATATATAGAAATTTGTATCAAACAATTGTCATTTTATATTATGTGCTGAAATTTGGATTAAGGCATAGCATCGTACTGCCAAAACGCGCTAGTAGTGGGTTCGATTCGGGATCGAAGGAATTAACTATTTTATTACTACGCTCTGGCACAAAGTTTAAAGCTGAAAAAAATATATATAAAAAACAGAAAATATAAAAAAAAATATAGTTGTTTTTAAATGTTCGATTACGTTAGAAGTTATTTTTGTCACAAAATGGTCTCTTAATCTCTAGAAACCTGACAACTAAAAAAACATTCTCACTGGCAACATAGCGAGCGATGTTGCCAAATATATAATATATTTTTTCAATGTTACAAATTTCTATAATATCAGTATATACTTGTGTGCTACCTACTATACTTGCTATTCGATATACTGTTCTTTTTTCTTTTTATTATCCATAGTTAAAATCTAACCACTTAGTTACTTTTTTGGTTGTGGTTATAACCACTTGGTAGTAATTAAAAAAAAGAAAAAATTAAAAATCAAACAAGCAAATCATTGAAGCAACGAAAAAAGATTACACATTCTTGAACTGATTATATAGGAAAATGTTAAGATTTCAATACAAACAGTTATTCATTTAATATTTAATCTGTTCTTGAATTAACAAAGCTGTATGCGTGTAGCCTCAGCCATGCTATGTACTAAGAAAATATATATAAAAAAAAACCAAAATGTAATTTATAATAACCTATAATATTATACCAGATTTACATAAATATTATATATATAATTATACATAAATTAATATATTCTTAAAAAAAAAAGAACTGATGTGTGTGTAAGTACAGTAAATAAACACAGTACTAAACAGCACTTGTTATTATTTTCATTATTAATATGTAAAGAAAGCCAACCATTTATTGAATTAATATTATTTATAACCATCTGTCTGATGTATTAACCTGTCGTCGTTTCGGTTGAACCATCAGCTTATTTAAATATATATATATATATATATATATATATATATATATATATATATATATATATATATATATATATATATATATATATATATATATATATATATATATATATATATATATATATATATATATATGTATATATGTATCAACCCATCAATGGGCAGACTATGTTTGCATTTGTGAGTACATGTAGTAACAATTATTTGATAAGTTGAACCCCTGCTTGTTTCGGTAGAACCTTTAGCTGGGCTATTTCTGTTATTTATTTTATTATATTATAATAAAAAGCAACTAATCCCATAATTATTCCGCTGCTGGTGGTTGCGAGTACATATTGTAATAACTACTGGCCCCCGAGTTGAACCCTTGGCTGGAGTGGTCGAACCCTTGGTAGCCTCTCCCGCGGCCTCTGCCTCGCCCTCTGAAGCTCCCCTCTCTCTCCCTAAAGTTAGGTCGGTAGCTCGACCCCTGGTCAAAGCTTGGACCGTTCGAATCGCTGTCCCATCTCGATCCTGCAGAACGAACATAATTATTAAGCTTTATACTAACTGTTATTAAAAATACATAGTACGAAATCGATCACAGATAAGATTTATGTACTAGTATCTTATGAGTATGTAGTAATCATAAATTTAAATACTAATATTATTTATTTTATAAAAAGACCTAAAGATTAAAAAAATATTTTATCAATAAAATACAAAACAAAGAATAACCTCTATCCCCCCCAAAGCGGGAGCCCCGGCCGCGCCCCCTCCCGCGGGACATGCTGTCGTCGCGCTCCCGGAACCGGCCGCGACCTGCCGTGTTACATAGTACACTTGCTTACATTCATACAATTCAACTAGTCGAAAGAAAAACTATAATTATAAATATATATATATATATATATATATATATATATATATATATATATATATATATATATATATATATATATATATATATATATATATTCATTACATATAAATTACAAATTTACCATATTTTCCTTTGAAGCCCATGCCGCATTGTGCCAGCTCTAGTAGCTTGGGATTCACCACTTGGTTAGCTTCCTGTAGCACTGACAATAGATCCTTGGCCTGGATGGAAACAGAGAGCGCGTTCATTTTATTACTTTGCAAGGTAGCTCGCTTGTTTATTGAATGGCGGGCGGTGCCTTACCTTGGCGGAGTTGTTGGGCGTGAACAGCGTGTAGGCGGTGCCGGTGTTGTGCGAGCGGCCGGTGCGGCCGATGCGGTGCACGTAGTCCTCCGAGTTGTTGGGATAGTCGTAGTTTATTACGAACTTCACGTCCTCCACATCTATGGGTTGGGTTCCGCATTCATATTTGGTACATTCGATGTTGGGTTCAAATATTAACGTATTTTTGTTATACAGGTCATTTTTTTTAAGGTATTATATTGATTGAATTCGGTTTTGGGGGAAGAAGCCTTTTGCACTAATGTTTTAATTCAATTGTCCAAAGCTTCAATATTAAAAACTTAATTGGTAATAAAGCTTACAGTTAACTAAAGTTGTATTAAAAACTTCACAAAAAATAAATAAGAAAATTTAGATCTAAGTTAGCTTTTTAACGAATAATTACGGCCAAGAAAAGAAAAAAAAACAATAATATTTCCTCAACACAAAAAATCATACTGCTAATTATAGCATATATATTAATATATTTTTATTAAAATTACAAACCAAGACAAAACTTAATAACCACCCCATAAACTAAAAAAAAAAAAACAAATCACCACCACACAAAAAAAAATGAAGATTTTTCCAAGGCATATTCCCCCAAAAATCCTTTAACGCATATCATATAATTACCTTCTCCACATCGGCGGTCATTTTTCGAGCTCCTTCTTTACTTTCTAACGTCAGTCAGTTGCGTAGCATTTAGTTTTGTTCGTTTATCAATAGAAAATCTCTCATGACAGTTAACCAAGCAAATATTGCTCCTTTTGAACGTGTGGTCTTGTTTTATTTAATTTTTTTTTTTAATTTTTCTCTCTGGGATGTCTATAGAGTAAAAATGTATAGTGGATATGTTTATTACAGATGGCGATGAAATAAGATCTATTTATGAATATATGTAGAAAACAGTATATATATTTAAGAAAAATACTGGACTTCATTGGACTGGACAGAAATAGCTCACTTTCATTAAGAAGAAATAAAATTATTAAAAATAAAAAAAATTAAACTTTCAAATAATTGTTTAGGAAAAAAAATTTTCAAACAAAAAAATATCTATAGACACCCCACAATTCCCAAAATTTTAATCATTGCAAATTTAATCATTAATCAATTTGAATTCCAAGACCACAGACCCCCCACATCATTTAAAGAGGCAGCATGCAACAGTGTGCGCTGACAGCACTGTCATTATTGTATCATCGTTATTATAAAACATCATTATCATTAATATCATTAATTCGTCGTTAAAACTCTGGTCAGCAACACACAGCAAGTTAACCGTTATCTGCAAGCATGCGCCTCTGAAATGAAAATATTTGAGAATAATGCCGAGTCAGTCATGGAAATTTATATTTATAAGGCCTGGATGTAGTTGTACCCTATTTAATTTTTTTTTTATATATTTAAGTATTTTCATAAGCATTTATATGATAAATGTTGTTATTTTAATAGAAAATTTTAATAGGGTACTTTCTTCCATGGCCCGGGAACATTTCTAAATGGCATTCACCATTGCTGTGTCATTCGCATCGTTCCAATATTCACTTTATTAATAATATGACATATAGAATATATAAATAAATAATAACTATATCTTTTTATTATGGAAATATAAAATTAATATTATTTTCCAATGTATACATAGTATTATAAATGTGATACAATATAGTCTTTTCTATTTCTTCTGTGAATACTGGAACTTAAAATTATTTATGTTCATGACAATAAATGAAGAATATTAAACATTTTCTGTGGACTTTCTGATTTCATATATATTTTAAATTTTCCTAGTTTATTTTAAAACAATGTAACACAGCCTTAGTATGATTGTAACCAATTGGCAAAATAAATAAATCTATTTCTCTCAATTCCAAAGTAACAAAATTCTTAAATAAATGTAAAGCAACCACAACCTAAAACATATCCTAACAAAAAAATAATGTTTTAGAACATTTTAAAAAAATCATAAAAAACAGATTAAAATATTAAAAAAGTAATAGACTAAACTTAAAGTTAAGCATCCTATATTCAATTCCAAATTCAAAATCACTAAACTATCCACAGAAAAGTTTTGCTATTCATTTTTTTCCGCGGATATAAAATCCTCTCGCTTTCTAAAAAACTATAGACTAAAAAGTCCACAGATAATCAAATCACTTAGCAATGGTATAGCCTGAGCTACGCTCCTGACTTAGATCTGACACCGACACAGATCGAGAATATTTAAAACAATTTATAAAAAGGTTAAAAAGCCTCGCGTCTGTGTCATATTTTGTTTGGTGCCTCGTTGTCTTGTTCTTTTTATGAAATTTTAAATTTGAAATATTCGCAAACTTTATAGTGTATGATTATGGTAGATTATGGTTTATTAAATATATAAACATAATAATGAACATACTAAATATATACATTGACATTTTCAAATATATTAAAACTTTTATCAATAACTTAATTTTTTCAAGGATATAATAAATAATCAAGTTTGCACATATTTCAATTCAAGGTTCCAACTATTAATGATATATTTATATTTTGGCGGGAAAAATCACCACCATAAGTTTTAAAGTAAAAAAAAAAATGGTGGCAGAAACATCAGATTAATTTGGACAACTACTGTCACATACAAACTTTGAAGAAATATCACCTTAGATCATTCTTTACACTTCCTATAATAATATATAAAAAGCAAAATATATATGTAAAATATATAATTAATAAAGTACATAAAAAATTGTGCACAGAATATAATAAAATAGAATTTTGATAAATATATAAGTACTAAACAATCTATACATGTTTTTAAATATATTGTCTCAATAATTTTTTCAAAATTTAACTTTCATTCAAATATGATGAATGAAATTGGTAATCCAGATAATCCCAAATCCGTACGATAAGCAGAGGGCTAAAGAATCGGGTCTCCACTGTATAAGCAAAAATTATAATAAAATATGTGTATATATATATATATATATATATATATATATATATATATATATATATATATATATATATATATATATATATATATACATACATATACATATATATATATATATATATATATATATATATATATATATATATATATATATATATATATATATATATATATATATATATATATATATATATAAATATTTATAAAAAGTTGTATCACAATAGATATACACACAGGAGGCCGCATGTGGGCGTGTATGTGTATGTGTGTGTGTATTCAAGTAATGCCGTTACCGAGCCCCCTGGCGGCGACGTCGGTGGCGACCAGGATGGAGGAGCGCGCGTGCCGGAACTGCTGCAGCACGTAGTCCCTGTCCTGCTGGTTCTTGTCGCCGTGTATGGCCAGCGCCCGCCATCCGGCGCGGTTTATTGTCTTTGTTATGTCGTCGACCTGCAGGAGTTAAGTGTACATAATACAAGTGTACATAAAAAGCTACTTTTTCTATAGCCCCCAAATATTTACATAGAAGTAGTTTCCTACTACTTGAACTAATGCATGAGCAACTCGAAAGAGATCAGTAGTAGTACTCATGCTACTGGCTGACATCTTTTTAACCTGTAACCATTTGTACCTGTTACCAAGTACTGTTAGTCAACTTTTATTCATTAGCAGGTAACTAATCTTTAGTGAAATGTCAGGTCAAATTATATCAATAATGTCAAATTAGTCAAAATAAGCACTTTAATTAAAAACACTTTCAATTACCTTCCGTTTAGTTTCAGCAAATATAATAGTCTTAGTTTCCTCCTCCGAAGATATTTCCGTCAACAAAGTCAACAGTTTATCATTCTTCTCCCATTCTTCGCACACATCCACTATTTGCAATATGTTATGATTTGCAGATAGTGAAAGGGAACCAATGTTAATCTGTATGTAATCATGAAGAAACTCCTCCGCCAGATTCTGGACTTCCTTCGGCCATGTTGCTGACCACATGAGGACCTGAAGGAAAAATAAGTTTATAATAAATAAGATTTTTGGTTGGATTCAAATCTTTATTATCATATTAACCATATGCAAAATTCTTTCTGTATACAACAATTAAAATTATAAGTAATAACCTACAGAAAAAAGAAAAAAATATATAATTATCTCTCTTCTTATGTTAAAAACGCATGCTGTAATAATTACACCAATATTTTTTTTTATTACAGACTATGTGTCGAGCGGTTCACATTTACAGCCAAATTCTATACAGATTTCCACAGATGCCCCAAATTTTTTTTTCCTTTAGAACAAGATTAGTAATAGAAACATGGTAAAAATTTTTTACTTGTCTGTCTGGTCGAATCTGTTCAATGATTTTTCTGATCTGTGGCTCAAAACCCATGTCTAACATCCTGTCAGCTTCATCCAACACTAAGTATGTACAACGACGAAGATTTGTAGTATCTGAAACAATATACATATGTATAATGATTTATATTATTATTTTATATTTTATTATATTTTAATGTAAGAAAAGTATTTGAAATCAATGGAAATATCAATGTTTAATAATATTAATAATATATAAAAAAATTAAATAGTTAAGTAGCCTTAGATTTTATATATACATATAATATATATGTATAATTTCATGCTGAGGTTCTTGAGCCGGTCACACTCAGGGTCTGGGGTATTAATTTTAGTAAACTGGTGGTGAATTATTATCTAATTTTGAATAAAGTCAAAAATTTCTTTGATTTCAAGTTGGCAACATGAGACTCCTCTCACATACATACATACATATTATGTCACATAAAGTATGGCCCATGTATCCTTAGTATATGAAATAACAATAATAAAAAAAGCCAGTAGACAATCTAATTTTGACATCCCTTTTTCTCACATGGAACACATTAGTGTGCTTAGTCTTAGTTAAGTGACGAAATTAAGGTAACAAATAACAACAAAATCAAGTTCAACACAATCTCTTTTATAAGTAATAAACTATATAACTGTAAAGTAAAAAAAAAACATCTTATACTAACCTTTTTCCAGAAAATCAATCAATCTACCAGGCGTAGCTATAACAATCTCTACACCTCTCTCTAAAGTCCTGCCCTGAGGTCCTTTTGGAGCTCCTCCGAAAATACAAGTATTTCTTACTTGTACACTTTGTCCGAAATCTTGGGCTACCTAGTAAGTAAAAATTCAAATTCATTAATTTATAATCATATGTTTCATTTATATAAATTTAAAAAAAAATCAGAAAAACATCTACTATAATTATTCTTGATGAAGATGTATATGAATATAACAGTTAGGGCATTCTATGTAAATTACTTTTTTATTTTCATCAAAATTGCAAACCTTATTTAATATTTGATAAATTTAATCAAAATTATAAGAGCACTAAATGTCTTTATAGCATTTGAACATTTATTTAAACATTTATTGAACAATTATTAAAATGTCAATAAAATAAAGCAAAAGGTAAATTATTCTGATATCTTAGATAACAACTATTTTTTTAAATTGTTTTCAGAATGAAGCCATTATTGCATAGACAGTCCTAATGTATATTCATATTATTATTAACAATTTAAAATATCAAAGATTAGTAAGTATGTTGTAAACAAATAGAATAATATAAATATATGAAAGAAAAGTCTATTTCCATTAATTTAGTTTCAATTTAAAAAAATACAAATAAATACAGAAGCAATATATAATATTCAAATAACTAAATTAATAATCTAAGCACTAATACAATTGCAAAGCGTTGAAATAGGCAATAAATAAACTATTGAAAATTAAGTGCTCATAACTAGGTTACGTTCAGAAACCTTACATTAAATATAAATATCTACAAACAAAATTTTCAGTTCATCATAATCCCTAATCTAAATAGGTTTTCGAACATAGCCTGCAGTGAAATACTAATATCTACATGAAATTATTTAAACAATTTACTATATCCATGTGGTTTGGATTGCCATCTGACACATCTGTAGTAATCCCATTCATTGAATGCAGAGCCTTGGTAGCATAATAGAAAATATAATTTTATTATTTACTAAATTATAATAATAATTATAATAAATTATTTATTGTTTATATACTAAAGGTTTCTGACATCAAAATGAGCACAAATCCTGCCAATTTACTGTATGAGCTTGACTCATGCAGTCATAATGCTAAAAAATATTTAATTATATTACTAATAATAACAAAAATGTAAAAATTTTAAAAAATACCTGTTGAATCTGTTGAGCTAACTCTCTAGTTGGAGCTAAAACAAGAACAATTGGCCCTTCGTCTCTTAATAATCGTGGTTGATTTATGATGTGCACTATAGCTGGTAAAATATATGCCAATGTCTTTCCAGAACCAGTTTGAGCAATGCCAACCATGTCTCTACCAGATAGAGCTATGGGCCAACCTTGGGCTTGAATAGGTGTTGGATTAGGGAAACCCTGCTTCAAGATTTCCTTCATTGCATAGTCAGGGAAACCTCCTTCTTCAAAATATATACTGGGAGCAGGAACATCTCGTCCTTTAACAGTTATTTGATGCTCACTACGATAGGCTTCGATATCAGCCATAGAACGTCTTTGAACATTTGGATGTGGAACATAAAAGTTCTTTTCGAATGGAGTAAGTTCCACACTATCCCAACGAATTTTACGTAAGGCACCACCCGGTTGATCATTTTTGAATTTCCCTCGGAAATCGTCACGGGAATCACGGCTTCCACGGGTTCCACCTCTGCCGCCTCGGCTGCCGCCACTGAATCTAGAGCTTCTGTCTAAGGATCTATCACTAGAACGACCTCTGGAACTCATCCCACCGCGACCACGGCCTCGCGAACCCCCTCTTCCACCACGACCACGTCTATCGTCATACCTAAAAGCAAAATCTCGTTATTAAGATATTACCAAAGAACAATAATAAAATACGCAAATGTTATTTACAACTTACATTATTACTCAGATTTTATTTGTTTATACTAAAACACAGCTTTTTAGATATTCGAAATAAACTATAATACGAAAATCACAACAACAATCCTATTCTTTTTACAAAGATAATTAATTTTCCAGGGTAGCTTCTTTACAAGAAAGCGTTAGAAAGCCGCCATTTTTTATTTCATAATGTTGGCAGTACAGAAATATATTGATATGACGTGTCAAGAATTATATATATTATTGAGCTTTAATAAAAAATAAATTTAAAGTAAAAGCTTAAAACCATATTTTAAAAATATTTTATTATTTTAACACATTTATAGAAAAATCTATTGTAAAAGATTTTGATTTTATTTTTGCCTTTATTACGTTAGCGCCCATTTCAAAATTATTCAAATATCCATGTTAAACCATATCTACTTACAAAAAGTTATAATATGAACACATTCAAATTTAACATGAATTTAAAGTAAAGTAACTATTTTATATTGTTTCCTTATGTTTCATACATTAAATCGATATAATATTTTTAGACTATTATTGATCAAATACTTCACTCACAGTGATTACATTCTTCTTACTCGTATTTCATACATAATGTACGGATCTATTCCAGTATTTGAGAAACCGCACCCAAGGGTCGGTGTTCTAGATTGGACAAGAAATATACAGAGATTGCAAAATGAAGCCAGGCTCCGTCGTTTCGAATCCTATGATCTCAGGCAAAGAGCAAATCAGCTTCGCAACGAGACATCTGTGACAACTAGATGGGATACTTATACAAATAACGAACTTATGAGAGATAGGTATAATGCATTGATGAACGTTACGCACTATAAACAGCAATTATTATGTTCAATCAACTTTAATTGTAATATATTTTAAATTGCAAATGCTATTATTTTACGTAAATATTTTTTAAACGTAAAAAAAAAATTAAATCTATTTAGCTCAGATTACTCTTGTATAGAAAATTTTCAATAATATAAGAGCGAGTGAGATTGATTAATAATTTTGCACTGGGTTGAGCGGCACGAAGTTACTACATACAATATCATAAATCTTTTATTACTAAAGTAATATTTTAGTTTAGCCAAATATAGTAATATTACCAATTATATATTTTAGAATTGTTGAAGTGCAATCATGGAGAGAGAAACAAAGGTTTACGAGAGAACAAGTAAGAGATGAAATAAGGGCATTGAAAGATGAAAAGAATGCAACAGAATTGCACCTGGAATCACTTCAAATACCATTAATGGTGTCATCTAGTTGTCTGTCTAATAGAGACCAGAGAGTACCCCAAGAGTTAACAAGAGATCAACTTGGAGAAGAATTAAAAAAGGTAAATAACTTTTTTTTTATGGTTGCGTACTACAGGTACACGCAAAGAGATCCTATCTAATTATAACCTTAAGCAATTTTTGTCTATTTTTGGGCCATTTTATACAGAGTGGCGAAACCAGCTCTGAATTAATTATAATAATCTTTAAATATACATATTAAAACTGTGTCCATTACGACGCTTCTAAATTACGCCAGAATTATATATAGAATGTACACCCTACATTTGAATATTTCAGGAGCTTCATATTATTGAAAATAGTAAACGTGTTTTAACTGACGTTTGTCACATGGGGTGGGAGAAAATAAAAGATCTAACCAATATATTTTGTAGACTTGAACGAGAAATACATAATAAAGACGATGCTCTATTTCTAGAATACCATGTGAAAGATTTGAATAGAGAATGCTCTGATATATCGTATAAATTGGATCCCACAAGAATACCCCCTAAGTATACTAAGATTAAGATAAATTCATTTAAATGTTTAAATAATAATTTGGAGTTTTACTTTTAATTTATATTTTAAAAGAAATAATTAATTTATTAATTTTGAATGAGAACTAATTAAATTTTTTAATTTATTACTCAACAAAAGTATAGAAAATATGCCACAATTTTTCTTTTAGCTCTATGTCAGAGGAAAGCTACGTTCATTGTATAGAAAACACAGTTCAGATAGCTGAACAACTTATGCGCGAATCAAAGGAATTACGTGAAACAATGTTCAAAAGTAGAGAACACGCGCGTAACCAAATGTATGCTCAAAGCCAGCAAGTAGAAATGGTAATGAGGAGACGAGTGTATGATATCCAACGTGCAAGAAATGAAATGGAATGGCAAAAATATAAAGTAAGACTATTATTGGAATATAAATTGGAACTAACAATGATTTGTATTATAATATACGGATTTTCAATCTGAAATAAAACATTATTATGCTCCTCTTGGTAATTCTCGGGTTCAAACGAACCCTGTCCTTCGGAAATCATGTGTGAGGACACAGGTTCAACCCGTAGATGCCCCTTAGAGAATATAAAACATTTTACTGCGACGCATCACCCCGGTTCCATCTCTGAGTAACCATAGGTTGCCCAGAGATGGTCGCCGAATAATGCGTAGGAACTATGGAAAATATGAAAAACTAAACTGGGACTATGGAATGGAGCTTGGATGATCTGAGTACTGGGCTATTGGATGAGACTAACGGACGTCCGCCTTTTTAACAGTCTCAAATTGAATCGCCTCTCATTAGATGGGCGTCCACAAAGCGGCATAATGCCTCGGGCGCAACATCAGTGTGATTGGTGACGGGTGTCAAGAGGTTCACCATCACAAGTCGCTTGTGAGCGGGCTTCCCCGTTATTACGCAGATTGAGCACTTCCACCCTTCCGAGCATATAGCTCTTGCGTTCCACTCTGCCGGGCAATGAAGGCCAGCCAGTGGGGGATAAATTACAATTCCCCTCTGGAGGTGTCAGGTCCGTGGGGTCGCCACTCCTCAGAAATAGACTATGTCAAAAATAGTTTCATCCATTTAAAAAATATATGTGTCTTGTGGCGGATCATATCACCGGATTAAGTTTAATCCAGCCAATGAATTTAAAATATAGCATTTCTTATTATTTCTATAATTCTATTCACATTTTTTTCTGTACGTACAATATTTTTTTTTAACTTTTGTAAACGTTTTTTGTATTTGAGTACAATAATGAATATGATACTTTTTTAATTGTTTGCGCTCGAGATTTTTTTTGTAATTGAATAGAATATATACTTAACGTATATTCTGTATTTTTTAGAAAGTTTTATGAAACCTCTTGGAGACCATATAAGAGTTTCTTATGTGGAGTAATACATTGGAAAAATAATAATTATAAGTAATAAATAATATTTTATAGCTTGAAACCAACATGCAAAAAGTAGATCGAGAAATTGAAACTTTAAGAGCAGCTGTAGCGGATAAAATAAATCCCACTAAGTTGGTAGAAACCCGGCTTGAAACAAGGACGAGACGGCCAGTGCTCGAAAGAGTTCAGGTAATTTATCACCTTCTTCGTTATTAGATATCATATAAGGCAAGCCATGAGATATATGGTGGGATAAATGTATCATAGGTTTTACTTGTTTATGAATGTTAATATTATTTTTTTTATTATAAATAAATAAAATATTTCGTAATATGTGATTTGAGTTCAATTTTTCCTACGAGTTAAATAACTAATGAGGACTGTCGTAGGCGTAGAAGTACAGCGTCTGCCTGTAATCGCAATAGTTTGTGGGTTCGCTTCCCACTCGGGGAGAATGAATAATTTTCATTTTCCTCGCTCTGTCAATAAGGCAAAGTGCTGCATTAAATTCCGCCACTCAATACACAATGCCTCAAAAAGGCAGAAAGCGGAGAACGGAGTGTCTTAACACTAGGTTCCTACGGATCCCTCTGCCATGTGCGGGATGCAACGTGAAGCTATTATTATAATATTATAATTAAATGACTAATTTCTTTACCATATCATTATAATTCAACCTCATATTAATAGTTATGTTAATAAATACTATATAGTGCTCCTCTACAACAACCATTATATTTTAGAGTTGGTAGTATTGATTCTTCTGCCGTCTGCGGGAAATAAAATAACGGCGGGAAACATAACTTATGAACGTCAATACTTAGTATCACACTGTATTCCACAAATAGCAGGGTAGACAGAGGAACTTAATGTTAAGAAACTCCATTCCCAGCTTTCCATCGAATTTTCGATACGTTGCATGTTGAGTGGCGGAACTCAACGCCGCGCTTTTTGACTTGTGTCCACAGCGAAGAAGATGAATGTAATTAATTCTCCCCGAGTGGGAATCGAACCCACAAACCGTCGCGTCTACAGGTTGACACTTTCGCCTCTGCGCCACGACGCAAATATTTTTTTTCAAATAAAACAAATATATTTATAGTTACGAAAATTTCAGGACAAACCAATGCGCGGTTTAATAGAAGAGTTTGAAAGAGTCCACATAAGCTCAAGTTTATTAGAAAATAAATTGGAAGAGGCATTGTAAGTACCTAATGTTATAAGTATGACATGCTGATGAGTGTCTTAAAATATTGAAAAAATAGTAAACAGTTACGTCACTATGTTTCTAAGGGTTCCGTATCTCATAAAAAAAAAAACATGAGATCCTTATATGATAACTTTGTCCGTCTGTCATGTCCGGTAACAAGTTGAAATTTATTTCTAAATCAACACAATTGAAAGATACGAGCGTTTGCGCTTCGCTTTTGTGTGCAATTCGACGCGCACTAAGCCGATAGGACCTCCCGTTTTATATTAGAATTTTAAAGTACATCACTAAATGTAAAGAAACCCATATAAACGTAAACATATCATTGTGAGATATGCTTGAAGTAAAAAAAACTTGAATTTGACTCTATTTCCCATTAGATCAACTTACCACGGCATGTACAATCACCATCAACGGGTCACCAAGGATTTGGAATACAAAAACCAAGCTTTAGAAACAGATCGTCGTTTGATAGAAATAAGAAAACCTCTACACAAAGAAGATGAATCAGAGCTGAAGAGAAATATTGGATATTGTCATATGAGTGATGAACTTGTGACTGATTGAGGGCTTAAAATGGGAATCGAACCCGCACTATTTAAGGGTAGAAATTTTCTTTTTTAATGTTTAATGTAGATTGAAAATAGGTATTAGTAAAGTAGTTTTTACTGCTTAAATTCAGTATTTAAGATCTAGAAAGCTAAACTCTTGTGTGTTAATTCATATTCATAAATATATTATGAAAATAAATCCCCCTGTAGCTTTTATAAGGAAATATCAAATAATACAAGCACACATTGAAAACTATAATCATTTTATTATTATTAAAACTAAAATTATATAACTTTTAAATGTTTATGCATTAATTTAAATACTAAACATATATGTTTTATATATTAGTGTAAAATAAAATTGAAATATTATAAAAAAAAAAATAATACATATAAAAAAAATAATAAGAATAACAAAAAAATACATACAAATTATAAAAATAATAAAAGAGACGCCACAAATAACTTAATAGACAAAAAAAAAATAAAAAAAAATTGAATCTTGCACAACATTAGTTTAAACTGGAACTTACAACTTTAACGACTACATATTAGACCAATAGATACAATAGAAATATATTGTATATAATTATTGTAAAGATAAACATAACAATTTCTTATGAAATTGATAAATTTATATTTTTAGCATCATATATCGCATATAGCCGGGTAAGCAGAGGGAGCTAGTGTTAAGACACTCTTTCCTGCACTTACGGCACAAATTCAACGCCGCGTTTTGTCTCATTACAAGATGGAGAAAAAATATTTAAAAAATTAATTCATCATTCCCGCGTGTGGGTATCGAACCCACAACCCTCGCGTTTACAGCCAGACGCCGTGCTGCTCCACGATGGTTCCAATATGAATTGTAATAATCAATAGTAATATATTTAGTACTGACGATATGAAAAGAAAATAAAAATTAGGTAAAATGTATACATACCGGGTGTCTGTGGGTCATAGAATATCTTAGCAAAAAAATAAATACCATAAAGCACTTCACTATAATAGTAATATTATAGAATAATTGGCAGCAAACTAAACATAGATTAATAATTTAATTAATTACAGAAAGAAACTCGATTAACCGAACTAACTAATATTGTCATGAGGCAATTAAAATCTTTGGACTTTAAAGAATATCTGGCTAATAAAAATTTGGAATTTAGTTGATTTAACACCTTTAAACATATCTTTAATAGTATTTACCAAAAATATACGTAATTTTTTTTTATAATTATTAATAAAAAAAGTTACGTTAATTAAATTTATTTAAGTATATTTATTTACATGTTTTATAATAATTCCACACTTTTTTTTTATAATACCTATCAAACATTACTTGTCTACATCCACATATACCGGAATGATAATCCGGATAATGGCATATAGATATCTGTGTGTTGGATAATCGGGTTCCTACTATATATATATGTAAATATAGGAGAACAATTTGTAATTAAAGAGCTTAAATTACCTTAAAGAGTAGTTTAAATGCTTTTTAAATAATTTTAACGATTTTTGCATATTTAATATGTTGTATAAAAAATTAAAATAGCAGAATTTTAACATGCGCTTTTTGTTTAACATAATATACTTAACTTTTTTAACAATTGCTATATTTTATGTAAGCTTGTCGCCATGTCGCTTTATTTAATTATTATTGTATGTATAACATTATTAAGTAACAAAATTCCAATAGCGGATTTACCATTAATATGGACTTAGCACCTCTTCCTTTTGCTAACTTACATATCATTTTTAAAAGTCAATATAACTATTTTTACAATTAAAGTAATAATAATTGTAATACATTTAGTACATTCAATGTTCTAGCAAACTTCTGATATGGAAATACAATAAAAAACCTGTGTACATACATACATTTAAAAATGTGTAAATCCGCCATATTGGTACATAGAATAAAATTTAAAAAAAGCATTGTGACTTATACATTGTGTGTGTGCACTTGAATTACATAACTAGTGAAATTAAATTAAAAAAAATATAAAATAGGAATGTTTTAAATTAATTAATTGTCCTTGATTTATAATAAAATTTTACAAATACTATTTGGTAATGTTTGGAAGAAAAGGAATACATTAATTAGGTTACATAATGAAATAGTCTGGACTAAAATTATAGGGCAGTTGTGTTTGTGCAGTCAAATAAGCTAATCTCAGGAACTATAGCCTCGTATAAAATTAATTATTGTATTGTATAGTCTATTTAACAAAGACTATATGTAGTCTATATTACATCACTTTAATAGTTTTGATAGTTGAACTCCCTTTGACTATGGTGTCCTATATAGTTAATATGTTAAATAAATTCCAATTTGTATATGTATTTATCTGAATATATATATATATATATATATATATATATATATATATATATATATATATATATATATATATATATATATATATATATATATATATATATCTGAATAAACTGTTTTTTTTTCTTATTAGATGAAATGGTGTCGTCATGATGTCATGAACAAGCTAAGCATATACTATATATTTGATAATATTTATTCTACCAACTATCTCTTTTATCGAAACATTTATAGCGCAACTGAGATATGTTTTTAAAATATGCAAGAGACACAGATAATACTATATATGCTTTAAACTTTTTTTTTAAACCTAATTTATAATATAAAAAAAATACTTATATATGTAAATAATTTAACAATTATAAAATGCTATTCCACAATAAGGAAAGGTTTATATGATTCTTGAATATTTTCTTATAACTGTGTTATTTCCGGTTTAGGGCCCACTTTATCATACGCTTCGTCCAACAGAGTGCAAATTAACGATATATTTTCATCATTCAACTTTCGACTCGATGCCAATCTGATGGAAGGTTCTGGACAATTAATTTCACTATCCCTCAAATAAACAGCTACTGTCATGGCGATGCCTTTTTCCATTATATATTTAGTAATATTTTTTAAATACTTTTGTTTTTCACCGTCTGTTAGAGCGCCATTTTTTATGTAAATATGTTTGACAGGTGACAGTTCGTCGCCACTGAATGTATAATGTTTTAAATTGGACAAGGCTCTGGAAAACAAAGTAAATAAAAATATAATAAATACATAGACAGCTATATATTATACACATATACATATATTAAAATCTATATATTATAGTGTCTGACATTACTCACTCACCATAAGTAATGTCAACAATAAAAACACGCAAAGTGGGAAACTGAGTGTCCTAACAGTGGGACCCCATTTGCCAAAACCCACTATGCGGGAAAAAGCGTAATATTATAAATAAATGAATATGGCAAAGGAAAATATTAATTTAAATTAGCATAATATTAAAGTCTTTTTTAAATTTTATTATATATTTAGATTTTAGAAACAAGGAAATTTAACAAAAAGCTGATTTGAAACATTTAGATTTTAATAAATCAAAACATTACACTCACTTGTTCAATTTCTTTGAGATTTCATCCAATTCGCTGATAATGGAAGGTTTCTCTTCTAATATATCTAACCCAGTAATGGCGGCTTGCGTCAGCATGGGAGGTAACGACGCACTGAAGCAATAACCTGAAATTAGCAATTATTATTTATTTATTAGCTTTACGCTGTATCCCGCACATGGCAAAGTAGGCAGAGGGCTTGTTGCCAGAGCTACGTATATGAAAATAATTCATTCTCTCTTCACGGGACTCGAACCCACAAACCGTCGTGTTCACAGGCCGACGCTGTGCCACAACGGTCCTCTTTAACAATATTGTTAACAAAAATCTTAAATAAAACAATATTTAGACTAGAAAAAACGGCCATCATATCCTATTTTGATTTACTCTAATATAATGCATGTATTTTACATGAGATTTTTTATTTTTTCCTTTCGAATCGCTTTGTCTAGGTACTTGGATCTCGTGGATAAAAATATCTTATATATTTATCTTCCGGTGAGAGTTTCATAAAAATCGGTTACATACAGACAAAAATTTAAAACGTTTATTTGTGTTTGTAACTTCTAAATGCAATTAAATAAATGCGTGTTAAAGTTATTTTGAAATCGCAAGCAGACTACAATAATTCATATATACATAAATTATTATATAGATAGATTATTCTTAAGGAAAAAGTTTACACAAAGAGGTTTTATTATCCCCATATTATTATATACTTGTTTACTACCAGCTATATTATGTTATACATTGTAATAATCCAACAGAATGACTGGGTTTCCCTATTATGCCACAAGTCTGGAAAATAATAAGCTTATATGCTTATTTAAGTCTTTATTATAATTTTTTTTCAATTAATTATATTTAAAACTGTACTGGTTTTATTTTAGAGACGAACAAAATAGATAACCATTACAAAATAGATTATATATAAAACAATTTCAAAGGTTTAAAAGACGATCAAATAAATATATTTCCAAACATATTTATATTACGCAGAATATGCAGAGGGAAGACACTTCGTTCAGGATAATTTATAAAAAAAATTAAATGTAAAAAAAAAAGAAAAAGTATATTTTCGCTTTCCCAGTTCGGTTAGACCGAATGCGGCGCTGTTTCGCTACTGACAATCAATATTAAAAAAAATGGGTAAAAAAACAAACTTATATCAATTATATTAAAAAAAATTAAGAAATACCTAGTCCAGATAATCTTTGATGTTCAACAATAAAATGGGAGCCAGCACAAAAACCTCCTATAGTCGCGAACGAATGTTCTAGAGATCCCACTATTAAATCAATCTCGTCGCGTGGCACATTTAAATGCTCTGTTAGACCGCGGCCATGTTTACCAATTACCTGAAATAAAAAAAAAAAAACAGTTTTATAGATAAAATAAATCATAGTGAATTTAATTTCATTTAGTATCCTTCTTGGCAAGGACATTTAGCTTGATGGTATAAAATTATTGTATTTCCATCAGATTTTATAAAAATTTGACCAAAGTAAAATAAAGGTTTTGAAAATTTAACATGATATATTAAATTATAAATGAAAGAAGTTATTATGGCGAATTTTTATAATTAGAAAATAAGTCTATTCTCGCTATAAAAATTTCGACCATCTTTCCTAATTATTGTTTTATTGTAATTTAAAAAAAAAATTAAATCAATTTTGAAAATTAAAAAAAAATCATTTTACGTACATTTATATGTCGAAGTATGAAAATGTTTAAAGTTCGAGAACGAGTGCAGTTAATCAATAACAACTAACAATAATATTGCACTATATTAATAAAGTTAATTAATAATCTATTACACATGCTGCTATGTATTTCATAAATATTATTTTATGCTTTAACAAGTCAATGCAACCTCTGTAACTCGTATAACGAAAATGAATATTAAAATTAGGTCAAGAATCCTTCATATATTGCCTAAACGTAACCTGTTAATTAATTGATTATAAATGGTATGCAAATACCAATTTTACTGAATTTGTTAACATTGGTAATTTTCACTGAAAATTACATGTTTATGACTTTTGTAGTCAAATGGTTTATAATATGACATCTATAGCATTCTTCAATAATAGGAGGATGTATGGCAAAAATACCCCCTATATATTAAAAACACGTGAATTCTATAAATAATCAGTTTTTAATTCTCAAACAACCATAAACAGCCGGAAATGTATTGGAGTTTGAACAAAATCAAAATCAAAATATCCTTTATTCAAATAGGCTATTACAAGCACTTTTGAATTGATAACAGTTTTTTTTATGTATAATTATAATATATTTACAACTGTGGTTAGCCTCCCGAATGAGCATCAACAGTACTTAACTCCACACACTAACATCCGTATAATATTCATGGAGTGAATACTTTCTCTAAGTCTGTAAGTATTTGTGGAACTTTATTATACATGCGTATTACTTGTCTAATATTTCATTAATACCCACAACATAATATGTAGGTATCTAAATAACCTTTAAATTATTTATAACATACTCACTCCAATGGTTAAACTTTCATCTAAAATAATCCTCAATTTATATCTCCTGGCTAATTCAACAAGCTTTCTTAAAGGGCACATTCTGCCAGTATTAAAATATATAGCTTCGGCAACCAAAAATGCTCTTCTTTTAGGATTTAACTCCTTCTTTTGTGATGCTTCTTCAAGTAAACGCTCAAGATCATTCATGTCGTTGTGTTTAAAATATCTGACGGTACTTCTAGCTGCATCTATACCTTTTTGAATTGCAAACCATACTTTTTCATCACTGTAATAAATATGTACTATATTATAAAATAATAAAAACTATTTTTATTTAGCTTTCTTGATTCAATTTACAAAATATTTTACTTTTATAAATTTAAAACTATACCAATTGAATTCTAAAAAGAATTCAGTTGGTATAGTTTTGAAAGAACGAAAGTCAAAATTTTTTGATTGACAATAACTGAGCATTTATATTTGTTTATTCGTTTCTGAGTTGAGTGTATATTACTTTTATGTTGTTATAAGACTTTAGGTATAACAAAATACCCATGTGTCATTTTATGTTATATATTTGTAGAGGTAATACAATTATATTTCCTGTTATGCAAGGAAAACCAAGAGATCAATAAATAATTCTTATATAATTCCTTACAATATCATATTATTTATATATTGGTAGGTTTTTAAATTAAAATTTACCAAATGTGGTAAAAATATATTAATAATGATAAAAATGTAATGATAAAAAAGACATTCAACAAAGTTATAGTAAAAAATTTAAATACTTACGCAAATATAATATCATTTTTCTTAGCATATGAAGGTATAGCACTAGCAATTGTAGAAAATCCATATGCATACACACAAGTTTCTTCAACTTGCATGAACTTTGCCAAACGCTCTTCTAATTCCAAATGTACATCAATGGTCCCATAGAAACCTCTAGGACCACAGGATCCTACTCCATACTTGTGAAGAGATTCTATTGCTTTCTCCATTATCACAGGTTCTTTATCAAAGCATAGAAAACTAGTAGCACCTACATTTAAAACTTTATCATCTATTTTTCCCATCAACGGTGGTTCTTCAAATTCCCCATCGAATTCGGCTAATGGACGAGGCTTCCAATCAAGTAATTTTTGTTTAGTTAATTTATCTTCAATTTTCTTAGGTTTTCTAAACCATAAAAAGTATGCGGAACCGATTATGACCTGGATTGCGATAAGCAGGGACCACCAAGTTGCCTAGAAAAGATATACAACAATTAGTTAGCGTTAATATTTTTGATTGACAAAATACATAACCTTTAAGTTAAATACAGAATAGCTCACAGAATCATAGATGTCTAATAAAATCATTATTGAGTTTATTTACTGACGTCCTCTCGCAACCACTATTATAAGAGTTTTGAGAGTATTAAGTATACTAGTTTTTTAAAACATTTCAAGTTCACTGTTCAGTGAAGTGTGAATCAACGAATTGTCAACTAGACAATGACATTTTGAGCTTAAATCACAGAAATATTTGCATCGCATCTTAATAAACGTTAATTCATTCGGTGAAAAAAAGTCAAAATAAAAAAAAAACCTTACGTTGTAATAATAATAATAATTAATTATAATTTAATTATTCATCAAAGCGTAGTTGTTTTATTAAATAAAATATGATTTTTTTAACATTGTACTCCTATGCCCTATGGAGCCCTATGACAAATATAAGAGTAGATATTAGATGTCAAAAATCAAAATACTGTAGTGTCACTTCACACTTGTCTGAAGTCTAAATTCAGATTTCAGGCAGCATACTAGAATTTGAAATGAAATAAATCTCCAATAAGATTAATTTAAAAGTGAATTACTTAAATATAGCATAATGAACTTCGGTGGCACTTTACGGGTTAACAAATTTGCTTGTTTTACTTTAATATTCATTGTGTTTCTTATAATATATTGGCGCTCTGGCGATCCAGGGTATCCTGCGGATAAAAATGACTTAATAAATATAAAATCATTGCTTAAAGCGGCTATATATGCAGCAGAGAAAGGCGGTAAGAAAGTAAATGAGGGGAAAAATCATGAATTAAATATTAAAAGTAAAGGGAAGACTTTGGAAGGTGCAAACGATCCTGTGACTGATGCTGACTATGCTTCTCACTGTGCAATGTATTATAGTCTTAAAAATACGTTTCCTAAATTAAATATTATATCTGAGGAACATTCAAAAGATGACCCTAGCTGTCAGGACCAAAAACTTATTGATGTAGATGTAACTCCAATAGGACACAGAATAATAGATTATTTGAATGATGAACATGTATTTGTTAAGGATGTAACAGTTTGGATTGATCCCCTTGATGCCACACAGGAATATACAGGTAACATTATATCTTTATATTAATAATATAAATGAAATTCGCAATTTTCAGTAGGTTTGAATTAAGTGTATTTTAATGTCATTTGGAAATAGCCATTTATTTAATTGAATAAATATAGAATTATGTATTATAGATGTTTTAATTGCAAAAAGACGATTGATTATGAATGAATAACTAAAACATACATATGTTTTTAATTTATTTTATATCTTTTACTTTTATAACTTTATACTGATTTACCTTTTTAAGAAGTCACATGTGAAACATAAGACCCATTTTACACCATTTCAGAGGGTCTTTACCAGTATGTGACAACAATGGTGTGTATAGCTATCAATGGAGTTCCCATTGTGGGTGTTATACACTATCCCTTCCCATCTCAAACTTTCTGGGGCTGGGATACCAAAAAATCATCAAATAATATCCCTACAGTACAACATGTAAGTAAAATTTTATAGGACTAAAAGTTATTTTTGTATAATGTACTGAATATTTATCTCCTTTTGCAGAAATCAGTGTTTTTACATAATTTAACTAGTATCTGTTATCTCACTTGTAAAAAATATCTTCATTATTTTAATACTGTCTCTCTAAGTTTTTAAGTGAAGGGTGATGTGGTGTTGGTGTAATATTAATCTAGGTATTATTATTGATATTCTTTATACATCTTAAAATTAAAATTAAAATCAAATTCAAATTTTAACACTAATTTTCTATTCTATATTTTAAAAGACACTGTTTTTTCCCTAAACTTTTTGATATCTTATTCTAGATGTTTCTAATAGAAACAAATTTATAATGATATCAATGGTATATCTACCAAATCTTTTGGACTTACAAAGATAGCTTTTGCAATCAGATGCTGTTCCACTGCAGCATGGCCTTAAATATGCATATTCATATGTATACAATGTAAAGATAATAATTTCAAATTTCTCATGTTCATTACAGAGAGAAGAAAATAAAGAGCATCCCAGGGTAGCTATATCACGATCACACCCTGGAAAAGTGGCTGAAATAGCAAAAGAAGCCTTTGGACCGAAAACAACCATAACTTTGGCCGCAGGTGCAGGGGATAAAGTTATGGGAGTAGTAAATGGGACATTTGATGTATACATACATGCTACGGCCATTAAAAAATGGGATTTATGTGCAGGAAATGCTATAATAAAGTCAATTGAAGGCAAAATGACTACTTTCAAAGGACAAAACATTGATTATTCTGCAGGTGGCAATGTAAAAGTTGTAGACGGCATTCTCGTTACAAGGTATGATCATGATTATTATTTAAGTAAGTTGCCGAAATCTTTGTCTGATACTTAACTGAAGTGTATAATGGAAGTATTTAATATATATGTATAATTTAAGGTTGTGTTATATGTGTATAAATTATTTTTTGATACACTTTTTTATTTACTTAGTTGTTGTGGAGTATATACTCGTATATATATTATAATATATGTTATTTATTTTGTTGAGAAATTACTGTATAAATTATTTTATTTATTTAAATGTATATTATACAATTATTTGGATGGACTTCTTAAAATATCTTTATCAATACATATATATGAGGATAGTTTTATATGAACTATATCAATTATAGATAATAAATAGAAGGCATTTTTTACAGATTTTGATAAGTCATATAGCTATAATGCAATAGATGCTTAATAATTATGTATATAGGACTAACTTTGTCTAACTGCTAAAGTAACACTTGTTTATGCTCTGTTGATAGAAAAGTGCATTTGTTCAATAATTTAATCATACTTCATACATTTTTTCATTAAAATGATTTATGTAAAACCTTATGATGTAACCTGTCCTAAGTAATGATGAGTTCAATGTTCACTCAAATTATTTCAAGACAAGATTTTTCTTTTTCTAAAGATGAAAATATTATTTTCTGTAATTGTTAAATGTTAAACGGCACAGTGTGGTTATTATTATGAGACTTAAAATAATATGCAACAGTATTGTATGTGTTAGAATAGTTCAAAAAATGTTATAAATTTACTTTTTTTTTCATATTTGTGTAATTTACTTTCATGGAATATTTTTGAAAATGTATAAATTTCATTATGTATATAAAATAGGCAACTAGGTTGTATATATTTCGAATATTTTAGACTGATATTAGTCAAACCACATTATTATATTCATAAAATATTTTGTTTATCTGTGACATTTTTAATCTGCATAACTAATCTAAAATAAGGCGGAACTATTAATATATTAAAAATATTCAAAATGTCTGTGAATATAATGTGTGTTATGACTAATTTATAACTTTTCATAATAATTTAAAAGTTGTAAATAAAAATAAATAAGAAATCGTTTTCTTAACTGTAATATGTTTTATTATTTTTACACAGCAATAGATACTTTTAAAAAAATAGAAGGCTTTACTTCTAGTTGGATTCACTCACTTGCAGTACTTGTAGGTGACATCTATAATGTAGCAAATTGGTATTTTACCAAAATATCTCAGCCTGTCTATAACTATCATTCTTTAATTTCTAGATAGTGGGTATTTTGTACGCGCCACTAGTCGAATCATTCATGATTTGGTAAGATAGAGGGAGAGTTCGAACTACAAGTGAGCGTTAATGCGCATATCAAAATGTTTAATTAAGCTCTCT
The DNA here is from genome assembly GCA_037127375.1 of Dione juno. NCBI lineage: Eukaryota > Metazoa > Arthropoda > Insecta > Lepidoptera > Nymphalidae > Dione > Dione juno. The sequence goes on from JAXRJS010000050.1 coordinate 1,037,979, forward strand.
TAATGCTACTGCTGGGTTGTTAAGTCCCAGCACAGAAGGAGGCCGCGGAGCGTGCGCGCGAGCTTAGCGTGGATGCAGATCTGCTCCGCCGTCGTAGACCGGGAGGTAGGAGAAGGCGGTACGCGCATCTCCAACTTCCCTAACCCTAGAGGAGCTACTGCAGGAAGGTCATGAAGATCTTCCCTCAAGTCATCGAGGCTGCGGGCGCCCTGGAAGATACACTGGGGCTCCCCGAAGGCGATAGTGGCCCACGTTAGGTGGGCCTTCCACCGAGGTGCTGTAGTGGCATGCGCAAGCGATCCTGCAGCATCTCATATAGGTGGAGAGGGTTTCCGCTGGGTTTTAGTGGGTAGTGTCGGGTTCGATGAGTCCCACAGTACCATTCCTCTGTAGGACACAAGTGTCCTACTCAGGGATGGTCTGCGTAAAAGTATTTCCCAGCGAAAAAAAAAAAAAAAAAAAAAAAAAAAAAAAAAAAATGGGTTGTTAAGTCCCAGACACTGCTATGACTTGCTTCGTCTCCTTACAACGTGATGGGCAACTCTCAGTGAATCTATGAAATGCTTTATATATATATATATATATATATATATATATATATATATATATATATATATATATATATATATATATATATATATATATATATATATATATTAGCTTCACGCTATATCCTGCATATAACAGGGTAGGCAAAGCAGTGTTAAGACTTGTTACACTCTGTATCCCATAATCCCACTGGATTGAAATAATTCAATCTCCCCATTCAATTCAATCGAACCCACAACAGTCGCACGCTGTGCCACTGCACCACGACGGCTTCATTTATTATTTATAACACAATATAAGTATGTAATATGTAAGATAGGAATATGGCTAAATGTCACAGACAAACTAATCAATCGAACACAGCAATCTCTACACCTTGATTTATTTTACTGTTTAAGTCTACTATAAGATCAATTGGGCCAGTAATCTTACCAGTAAGTATATAATTATAATATATAATAAATATTTTTTCTATCCTGTATAAATGTACTATGAACTATGATGCTCTTCATAAAAACGTAGACCCTATTTTTCCTTTTTGACCATTTCATGTTGAATTTAATTTACTTATACATTTTGCAGCTACAGTGGCGCGTTTCCATTGGAAACAATAAATTATTTTCATTTTTCCATTCTGGTATGGTGGAGCGCAACATTGAGACTTAATATGCATATCTCGATCAGATTGAAAGCAAAGAATAGTGTAATGTGACACTAGATTTTCTCTGCCTTCCCTTAATTTTCGTTAGTTCCAATAGCATGTATATCAGTTGTAACTTTGCAATACTGCACTGCATTTTATTTAGTCAGAATAAAAAAGCCAGTGTTCATTTGAGATGAACACACACCCTCCAGTTCCGTCTGTACTATGGAGTACACAGCATCAATCCGTAATAAAAAGGTACAAATAACATAATTAATAAATTAGTTTAATATTATTTTATTCTAATATTAAATAATTTAAGGTGATTTGGAAGCATAATTGTATATTTTTAATTATATCTCTTCAAGCATTACAATGTTTAATTGACAGTTCATTCCAGTATATTGCCTTTGCATGTATATAACACATACACATTTAAAAAAGAAAAACACTAAGCAACAGACATTTTGACAGTTAATTTTTAATATATAAGTATATATTATTGTTTATTTAAAAATATAGCATTTACAATGAAGGTACATAGTATCACAATTTACTGTAGGAGTTTTAGTGTAGCAACAAAATGCACCTAAAAATAAGAATATAATACTATAGAAAGTCTTATCTAAGTCTATCTATGCCTTGAAATAAAATTAATTTAAAAAAAAACCAATGTTTTCACTGACAAGTACAGGTATGTTAATGAAGAAGTCATGACAAACTTTATTTATAGCAAATACGAAAACTCATTAAATTAAAATATTATGTTGAAATTTCACCAGGATAATAATAATAAAATAACATATATTCCTTCGACAACAAGCTTTTTTTTCAGATCATCTCTCTGTTTAGATACACAATAAAAGCAATAACTCAAATATTCCATAGACAAGACTTGGTTTATTCATGAATCAAATTATGAACCCATTATAATATTACGGTTGAGTACATATTGAAAAAAATTATATAAAAGAAAATAACAAAATATTTAAAAAAAATTAAAGAATCTTTTACATAGCATGTTTCCTTTCCAAGTGCTTGTTAAATGTTTAAAGACTGTTTTTTTCATTAAATGACTAGTCTAAAATACATAATTTTTTTTACCTTTAAATATGTAGCGGAAGAATGTTATGATAGTGTAAAGATTAATATAATTCAATGGTTTATTTGGTTATCATTCATTCAGACTGTTTAACCGTATTTCACTATTTATTTCAAACAATTTCAGTAATACAAAAAAATCTGAAACATTTAAAGTACACATATTAAAAATCTCATTGAATATACATTAGGTTTGTAGTCACCTAATAAAAGTGAACTTGAAAGTAAAGACTGGTAAATCTTTAATGATTTGTTTCTTTTAATTAATAAAACAAAAACGTATTGAAATAAAATTTAGAAAAATATAAAATAAAATTTGAAATTTATCATGGTTACATATTTAAAATCCAAGTAATATATATATATATATATATATATATATATATATATATATATATATATATATATATATATATATATATATATATATATATATATATATATATATATATATATATATATATATATATATATATATATATATATATATATATATAAATTATATCAACTTATACAAATTTCGACAATTCATTCTCATTTATTTTATTCAACTTTTCGCAAATAGATCGTAACTCGAAACAATTTCCCGCCGTACAACATTTGACAACGCAATGTCAACTGATATTTTACGATTGACAGAAAATGACGTTTAACAGCTGACGTAGCACAGATAGCATATGGTAGGGGGCAGCACTTTACCACAGATAACACACAATTTCGCACCATTGTCCAAGCCGGCACGCACTGGTATATACATGTTAATGTATCGATATAACACTTATCACAAATCAGATTTATCGTCCGTGCTCGATACAGCCACGATGTGACGTTAGACAGAATCATCTGGAACATAGAAAATAAATTATAGCTTTAAAAACATGAAATTAAATTAAAGTTATTCCTGTAGACGAAAAAACAAAAATGAATTATATGAGTAAAGTTTATAGCTTATATATTATAACTTAATTTATTTGTTTGATTGGTTATGTTGTTCATTAGAATATGGTATCATAAATAAAGTTCACTGTAACAATTATGTGTGAGTAAAACAAGAAAAAGTATTAATATATTTATTAATGTGTTACATTTGAAAGTATTAGTGTTGAGGACTTGTAGAGAGAGAAATGTAATCCAAAAATCTGTCCAGGAATTGAATCCAGTACTTTCTCGATATTTATAAAATGTGTTTACTGTACCATAAAGTAATAGGTAAGCACGAGCATTACACATCATCTAAAAAAAATATATCAGATAAGATAAACCATGGAGATAATCTTAATTTACAAAGGTAAAACAAAACATATTAGATTGTAACTGAATAATGAATAATACATACCGTGATACCACCATTTTGTTTTTTTAGGATTTTTATTGCATGTTTTCACATAAAATGCATTATCTGGCGGCCGTTTCTGTAATATAAACGACAAAATAATATGAAAATATATTACACTGAGCTTTTTAAGTAAATATAAACATATCATCATGACAGTGATAATTAGTGGGATGATGAAATTAAAGATATGTATTATATTATATGGAAATGGAAAAAGAATGGCTATATTATAAATTTAAACCACGATTTTCTTATATGGTGAGAATTCAATAAATGATTACATTACATTATAAATAAATCCTAATATTTATAGTAAAAACAAACTTTAAGGGACACGTCACTATTAGAATAACAATGTGTGGCAAGAAGTTCAAAATTTTCATTTGCACTATAAATAATAAAATTAAAATAAATAATGGATATATATATATATATATATATATATATATATATATATATATATATTATATATATATATATATATATATATATATATATCGTTCATAGTTTTCCGACAGTGGAAAATAAAACCAACATAAACAAACATAATCAGTGTCGCTAGATCACAGTTAAAAAACGTGTTGATAACAAAAAATATTTCATGCAATTCCTTTACTACTATTTTTTTTTTATGAACGGAATTTCTTATCACTACAGGCTCTCATCTCTCTCATACTCCATCGTATTAAATATTTACTATCATCTAAATTTTATAATAAAAAATGAATTTAATGCAACATACCAACCTTTTCCGGTTCTAACAATAATATTAATATAACATTCGCAATATATTACTGTTTTAATCAGCGTTTAGTTACAGACCCGTTTTATCTCTGTCCTTAATGAAATCAAAAACTTATATATCAAAGTAATAGAGTAACAAGTTCCGAGTAAACTCATAAAAAATTGAGAAAAGAGATGAAGAATATTCTTAGATATTATCCGGGCACGTGAGAATCTAGATTTCGACGAGCGACGGTTTCGCTCGGACGGGACATTTCTAAATGTAATACTTGTATGCACCTATTACTTTAACTAGAAGAAAGTTAAAAGAAAATACTCGAAAGATTGTTTCATTATGGCGGCTTCTTGACTCTTACCAAGTTGTCCTTACATCAGGTTTACACTACGAAAATATTGCAGCATCATCGGTCCCAGAAGTGTAAAAATTCCACTAAAGGCTTAATAGCATAGCATGGCATAGCAGTTCCATAATCACGTTGAAACCTTATTAGTTTTGTTCATATACATACGTACCTTCTCTTTACAGCTACTGAGCATGGACACTATAGATAGACAGACAGACTGGACGGAGAGCGCGGGCGACCAGTCGTCCGTCAGTATTGAGAGGCAGATGTGGCCGTTGGAGTACACGTGCGGGTGCACCGGTATGTTGTTACCTACGAATGTTACCTGAGCACAAACAACACACGAATTAATTACAACATATTATAATATAAGAATGATATTATTATTCAAATCAAACAGAGTTATTTCTTAGCCTCGCTCTGGTAACAAGACCCACCCTATCCTATCTTGCTATAGGCGGGAAGCAGCGTGAAGCTATCTATTTATGTTTATTTACTTATTAAAATCAATAAGGGTCATTGTTGTTACATAAAAACCGGTATTAAATTGAAAACAAGTCACGAATACACTTTCCTTGAACAATAAAGTATAATTTAAATTCAATTACTTTTTAACCGACTTAAATAAATGAGGTTATCAGTTTTACTACTTGATATTGTTAGAATTGAATTTTGCGTTATCTAGCTTTCAAACATATGTGCTAAATATAAGATGCTAAATAAAATAAATGGTTTTTTTTTTGAAGTTAAAAAAAAAAAAATCTTCTTTTAGTTTAAAGTAAGTTATATTTCAACTTAGGTACGAGACCAAGTTTCATCAAATTCGATACACTCGCAATCAGTTTATTAGAGGCCGGATGCAGTGCAATGACGAATGAGATAGTCATGTCAATTTATGATTTGCATTTAACATGATTATTTTTTCTTTTTCATAGACAAGTATTAAAGTTGGTTTAATTTTATAAATTATTCTATTCATAGTATAAATTATTTACTATATAGTCACTGTTCGCATTTTTTCAAAAATTATGTGTAAGCTGATGATAAACTTAGTCTTTAGAAAATTTACATTTTCCTTTCGAATAACACAACCAGGTACAGCCGTGTCCTCAAATCCTGCTGTTTAAACATAGGTAAGTACACTGTACATGCTATCCTTGTCGAAACAAAAACATAAGACGTATGCAGAATATCGTTGCATCGTTTTCTTACAATGATATAAACAAATAATATTAAAAAAAAATATCTATAATTTTCAAAGCGAATGTGTTTAATTTTAAATAAAGCCAGCTATGTTTTTAGTTATGTAAATATATAAAATAAGTCTTAGAACTTCACGTTTCCTAAGGGCTCTTTACGTCTGACACAATGAAAAATAGCTTTTAAAAAAAAAAAAATTAAGATACAAATGACATTTTTCTCATGTTTTGCTTATTTAAAGTCATTAATTACCTCATAAATATGTACAATAGTAAGGCATAATAATGAGTATTCCGTGATAGTTCTATAAAGAAATAATAATGAAAAAAAAAAAAGAAAGAATGATTACGAACAAAAGGATACACAACACAATGTATCAAAACAGTCTGAATAAATTAAAAAGTAATAATTATAAATAATAAAAATGAATATAGCTCTTCGATGAATATAGGCCACAGAGGCGCAGCGAGACAGCATTCTACAATCAGGTAGAAATGATGGTTATGGGTTCAAAGTTCGAACCCTACTTAGGGCAATGAGGGAATTAATTAGTTGACCTCCTTTGCTAAATAAAACAAAGCGCGGTCTTAGGTTTTCCCAATCGAGTACATGCAGAGGGGGAGGGCCAAGAACGAAGAGTCTGATATTCGGTTATCTCTGGTTACCCCATCCATATGCGTAATAGAACATGGAGTCGGTAAATTTCTAATAAAGCTATTAAATCATATAATTAGTACAAAATCCTACATTATAATATATATATATATATATATATATATATATATATATATATATATATATATACATATATATATATATATATATATATATATATATATATATATATATATATATACTTTAAAAATGCTGAATCTGTTTCGGATGTGATTTTGTTACATTTTTTGTTACATCTTCTTCTTGGCATTAGTCCCGGCTTTTGCCAGGGTCTGCCATATATATATATATATATATATATATATATATATATATATATATATATATATATATATATATATATATATATATATATATATATATATATATATATATATATACATACATACATACATACATACATACATACATACATACATACATACATACATACATACATACATACATACATACATACATACATACATACATACATACATACATACATACATACATACATACATACATACATACATACATACATACATACATACATACATACATACATACATACATACATACATACATACATACATACATACATACATACATACATACATACATACATACATACATACATACATACATACATACATACATACATACATACATACATACATACATACATACATACATACATACATACATACATACATACATACATACATACATACATACATACATACATACATACATACATACATACATACATACATACATACATACATACATACATACATACATACATACATACATACATATATATATATATATATATATATATATATATATATATATATATATATATATATATATATATATATATATACTTATATTGATTTTTTCTATACTTTTTTTCTATACTTATATTGATTTACATAAATTTGGTAACCATTTTATATACATAAGTGCGAGTTATCTCAGATAGTACTGATACTATATCTCACTGTGCTGGCTTGATAACGATCTTAATTCAAGTCCGTCAATTCAAGGTTTATTGCGAGTACTAGCAAATGACACTACAAATTTAGATACTTTTAGGAGAAGAAGAGATTCTGATTCTGATAGGTACACCAATCTCTACTTCACCCCAACTTACAGATATGCTAATTTTAGGAATCCAACGGCAAAACGACATTATATATATATATATATATATATATATATATATATATATATATATATATATATATATATATATATATATATATATATATATATATATATATATATATATATATATATATATAATGTCGTTTTGCCGTTGGATTCCTACAATTAGCATACAATATCTGTAAGTTGGGGTGAAGTAGAGATTGGTGTACCTATCAGAATCAGAATCTCTTCTTCTCCTAAAAGTATCTAAATTTGTAGTGTCATTTGCTAGTACTCGCAATAAACCTTGAATTGACGGACTTGAATTAAGATCGTTATCAAGCCAACACAGTGAGATATAGTATCAGTACTATCTGAGATAACTCGCACTTATGTATATAAAATGGTTACCAAATTTATGTAAATCAATATAAGTATAGAAAACTGGATATTTAAAATGGGTTTCAGTCAATTTGTCACTTAGTAACCCTCCGTTACTAAATGTCTGATTGACAGAAACCCATAGCAGAAACTCCTGAGCATATAAGGCTGAAATTTGGCAAGAGACTGTTTCTAGAACGGGAACTAAATGAAGTCCATGAAAATAAAAAAAAAAACGTTCAGAAAAAGAACAGTATAAATAATATATTATTTAAAAAAAAACAGAATAATTTTATGGTAAAACATGTGCCCAAAAGTATATTATACAACATTATAAGTAAACGCCACCTGCGTGAACTTTACTACAAGACACGCTAAAAAGAAGCTGTTTTTCAGAATTTCTTATTAAGTGGTCTATCTAATACAAATAATGCTTTAAGTGTTTTGAATTAAAGTATCGATATTTATAATAGACATCGATAAATATCAAATATCGATTAAAGAAATAATTATTTCCCAATATTAAAAAGTTTATATATTTCAATATAATATATAAGTACTAACAGTTACATAAGCATTCTTCTGAAGCCTTGAAATCATTTAGCACACGAGCGGTAATTGCACTTATACTAGACTTATCGCACATTACCGCATTTATTAAGAAGGCGATATATAATCATACACAATCTATCCAATATAATACGTTATTTTAAAAATTGGGACTAGGTTGGGTATAATTTTTTATTCAGAGGTAGGATATTGGCGAGAGGCAGGGTATAAACTACCTATAAACCTACAGGTAGGGTATAAACTACCTAGTGTCAAGACACATCGTTTCTTTCCGAATTCGAGACATTGCGTGGCGAGAATCAACGTCGCAATTTATTTTACTACAACAAAAATTAGAGTAAAAATTTCGCGTTGACAGTTTATATTTAAAACGTTTCCATTATTGTAGTACTAATATATAAAATCATAGTACATAGTTCGAAACATGAAATTATTTGATAGCATTAGTACGTAGAGAGGTAGTGTTTATTAAAAATTGTTAACAATTGCATAAAAACGCAAAGTAAGGAAGGACCAGGTTACTAAGAAGAATAAACCAATGGATAAACGTGCAATATACTGAAATACAAAGGTACTAAATTTACATTATTGTTTTATTACGCTTATCTTAACCTGACACGGTCACGGTCACGGCCACGAAAGAATTAGAATAACTTAACAGGTGTTTTAATTGATTTTTTACGAGAATACTGTAGGTATATATCGTGGAACAATATATTATGTATTACCTGCGGTTTCGCCTACGTATTCAAATGTAAATAAATCAGTGACACATAATAACAGCCCGAGGTAAATGACAGCGCATATATATATATATATATATATATATATATATATATATATATATATATATATATATATATATATATATATATATATATATATATATATATATATATATATATATATATATATATATATATATATATACTACTCTTTCCTTACAGTGACTGACTGGCTGACTGACTGACAAAGCATAGCCGAAACTACAGAGTGCAGATACCTGTAATATGTAGGGTCATTGGGGAGTGAAGGGGAGCACCAAGAGAGGATTTACCGAAATTCCAACGGGACAGTCACGCAACACGCAAATGACGTATCATATCACTTCTTTTATCTACACTTTAATTTAAGCATACGTTTAATTTTTTCAAGACTAATCTCTATATCTCCACTACTGTATGTAATTGAGATCGGTTAATGAGGTCCCCTCACCACATTGTTTATTAGGTCAATACGATAAACTGTAATCACAAGTCACTTCATTGTAGGCGGATTTAAAATGAAACATTATGAACATACCTAATAATCTTTAATAAAAATTAAGAGATGATCCGTGGATTAAAAAAATAAGAGGAGTACCTCTTATTTTCACAAAATACTGTGAAATTAAAAATCATATCATCATTATAATAATTTTCACTTTGTTCCACCATTTCCTTCATACACCCAATATAGTAGAATAGTAATAATCAAGTCCATAGGAATTGTCCCTAAAAGTTGTGTAAGATACATACATGGTGCTCCAGGTATCTCTAGCCGTAGATGTCTATGTAACCCATAGAAATGATTATGACTAACATGATATACTTTAGACCCACAACCATCCTCGATAAATAGACTATCCAATACAAAAAGACTATAATTTGCGACAGTAGCTAAAATATAGATTAGTCTTCCTTTGTCTGGCATAAGTCAGAACATTTCCCTCTCTGCCTGCAACAGTCCACGCCACTTTGCTCGATCTTCAACATCCTCAGTGGACAGTACAATGGCTCTCATATCCTACATTACGACAGGATGAAGGACATGGCTGTTATCTACTTTGATGTGACAAAAGTATAAAATTGGTTATGATCTCATTTTGATGAGCTCCAGCCCTAGATATGCCGAAATATTAAGAACAGCTTTGATTGCCAATTACTAAATTAATATTAATTTAGAAAAAATTTAAAGAGCGGGAAATATTACTAGCCGGTCAGAGAATGGTGCTGCAGGCCGTATTAAACTACGTGCGCCATAAAAATCTGTCGAAAAAACGCAAAATATTGCGAGCGAACCACCAGAAGATGTCTAAATAGCCACAATACACAGACAATGTTATAGAAAACTATATCCTCTCTGCTCGTTAGAATACTAACAATATAAAAAAGGCTAATTTTCAATTAAAGAACTATAAAGGATCTAAGTTTCAAATAAATTCTTATATAACAGCGTTACCTTGAATACTAAATAAGGTTAATATTAACAAAGGAGGAATCCTAATATTAGATACTTACTGACTAGTGACTGCTAGTGTTTGAATCAAACATTCAATTTGCTTATTAACAAATTACTAATATTGTTATTTTATTAATATTAATACACACAGTGAAACGTTAAATAAAGCAATTAAATTTAATTTAACAAACAGTTTCTAAAATTAATTAAAAAAAAAGATATCGATGACGTCAACAATTGGTATTTTTGCTATGTTCTTGACCTCTAAGTACGGTTAACAAACCTATACACCGTATGAATATTTTATAATTTTTCAACAAGATATGTTTTGGTAGCAATGCCGGGAAATTCCAATTTATACTAGCCAACTAGTCCGGTATTCGGAAAATGCCGTCTACTAAATCTACTTCCTTTAACACAAGAGATGATTAATATAAAAAGCATACATTATTCCATTGTAAATTACATTACATACTAAGGCTGACTTATGACTTAACACTGAGACTAGTGGGTCAGTATTTTTTACGTTTTAGATAAAGCGTATCGAAAGGATCGCTAGCTTCAAATTAAACAAAGTACATGTATATCAAAGTGAATTTAATTGGCATAGAGACTTGCCGTTTGCTACAATATTCCTAATGTCATAAACTTGCTAGACTACTTTAAGCAACACATAAAAACTGTCTAATATAGTTCTAAGGAATGTTAAGCTACACATCTATACATATAAATATATTTTTCTATGCTAGACTAGGGGACTTTATTCTCAAATAAGATATTATATATACAATGATAATTTATACTTATATAGATATAAAAGTTTTCATAAAGAAAGTAAATAAAAAGAAAAAAATACAATTATAGTGTAATAGGAACCATGTATTAGCATCATGAAATAAAATATAAAAAAAAACAAACAATATTATAAATCCATATTTTTATTATCTGTTGAATTGTAGAAAAACCTGTGGTTTAATTGTCAATTATCAAGCAAAATATCACTACGCTAGTCTTTACACTACACGCTGACACTAAATAATGCGGAAAAGGCATACAATGTTATAGAATCTTCTCGAAGCTCGCAGTGCAAATCTATATATAAATCTGTGTGATGCACTAAACAATATGAGTACCTAAATGGATTAAGAAATGACGTCATAGACAATTATGTCAGGCCGTCTAGTATATGCTTCTCGATGTTACTTAATCGAAATCGTACTGACATTTGACAAGTACAGTACATCATTTTGAGAGTTTCTTAGTAAAATATTCATTATTGAAAATTGAAAAGAGAAATCCTTTTGTCTGCAAAAACTGCACTACTTATGAAATTACTATAAAACAAAATGTTATATAGAAAATCCTATTACAATTGTCGCAAGGAGAGCATTGAAAGGATATAGGTAAGTGTGTGGAAACAAAATCATTTGAATTTAGTGTGGCTGGACCAGGTACCTATATATTATGTTATACATTAACATATAATAAAATTATGTTACAGCAATTGTCGAGTTTTTTGTCGGTTCTTATTAGCAAAATACCTAATGTAAAAGTAGCAATCATCATATCCGAGGGCATCGTGATATTGTCCGACAATTACCGCGATGGTTGTGGGTTGGATTTCTACTTGGGGTAATAAAAAAATTTCATTAATCCAATTTAAGATAAAACGCTAGGCTGATTCACAGTTGCCTGTGCAAACAGAACCTTAGCTAATAATACTACGAATAAAAACCTAAACTATAAATAAAGTTCATAAATACGATGGTCCTTTAGACAAGGACAAGAGGACAGGAGGAGGGACATTTTATATCGGTTCATACTAACATATTACTTAATTTTGTCTTTCATAAATGTAAAAGTTTGTAATAACTCATTTTTATATAGCAGAGACCAAAGTTATCTTTATTCAGAACAAAGAAAACTTAATTTTTAATCGATTATTATTCAACTTGTGGGTTTTTAAGTTGGTTCAAATCCCAACAGCACCCAGAAAGCAACTCGCTAAATATCAAATTATAATCAAGTAAAGCATAAATAACTAAACCCACCGCGTCGTATCGTGTCCTTAGCAAGATTGCCACTCTAAACCACATCGTATCGCCACTTAACGCTTGTTGAGTGCAAAACTGCGCTAATAGGATAAAAAAAAAAGTGTGACGTAACTAGTACAGCGCGAGTGCTTTCATATAACGAAGTTAGGTAACCTAACGTATTAAAATTGTGCATGCAACTAAGTCAGAAGTTAAACGTATTATGCGTTTTTATACTAATCGGTCTTTTGTCTATATGAAAAAAAATATATATTTTTTATTTATTGTTAAAATTATTACGGTCTTAGGATTGACCCGAGATACTTTAAAAAAATGGGTGTAACGAAAAATATATAATTTTTTTGACTTTAACATTAAAAGTTAAAAAAAAGCAAGGGTGTTAACTAATTAACTAAATCTGTCAAACAATGTCTAGATATATCTTTTATCTAAATATTGATAAAGAATTTTATATATATATATATATATATATATATATATATATATATATATATATATATATATATATATATATATATATATATATATATATATATTGCTGTTTCTTTCTTTTAAACAATACGCGGCATTTACTTCTCAGGTGAAAAGTGCGGAAATGACGAACGGAAACTTGAGGAACGTGCGAATATATAAAAACTGATCAAGTGCGAGTCGGACCCGCCACCGATGGTTCTCTACCAATTGGTGAATAATAGGGAGTATACCGACTTTTAAAATTGACTGACTCTCTTTGATGAGCTACTTATAATTTATATTTTTTTATAAATTCCTTTTGTGCTCCAAGGGACTATAGACTTGTGTATTTGGTACATGCATTCTTGACAACAAGACAGACAGACAGACGGAAGGACGGACAACAAACGTAATCCTATAAGAGATGCATTTTCTTTTGGAAGGAAGCCTAAAATAATTAATTGGAAACCATAGATTTTAAAATAAGGTACATATTTCTTCTTTGTTCTATAGAAAATATCTATATAAAAATAACATAAGATCCATAATTAACTTCACGTAGGTGTAGTAGTATTGTAAAGTACTATCACATGACTTCCTTACTCATTAGCTTTAATTATGTACATACATATATATCTATGTAACCTTAGCACTAAATATATTGTATCTCGTGGCCTTGCGATAATTTATAATCAAGTATACCCACAACTTTAACTGTTACACTCAGAGATGATAATAAATTTTTCTATGTCAATTAATTTGTACGAGAATTAAAGTAGAAACGATGTAATGTTAGTTAAATGCTAATTGACGTCACTGAGTGCGGCTGTAATCTCATAAATTGTCACCATATCGTGGCGTATGTAACGATAAAATGCGTTCTTTTGCACAAAATTAAATGCTTCAGAGTAAAAAATATGAATAAAATTGTGAATTAAAGTCAGGCGGAGAAAATTATTGAGTATCTCCACTTCACAATATTTCTTTTATTTATTTATTCAGCTTCACACTTCATCTTACATATAGTACAGTAGAGAGAATTGTGTGACGAGACGACGTCTTTCCAGAGAAATTTAATATAACTAAAAGTAATTCATTCCCTTCTAGTGGGGATCGAACCCACAACGATCATCACAAGATCTAAAAAAAAATACAAATATTATTTTTTTAAACACATTAATTAGCTTGGTATGTTTCTATGTAACGGAAACTTTGAACTTTGACCGACCTTGAAATGTTGGATTAATTAAATTTATTCTATACACATCAAGGATCGATGTCAATACAATAATGTGAAAAAAAAAACAAAAATTCTTATAAAAAAGTGTAGGCCGCTTTTTAAGTAATCTATGTATTCACACCGTACACCCCACGTTTTTTTACATTGCGTCAAATTTTCTTTTTTAAAAAAAAAAAATTGTGACTAGTTCATTTGCCTTCAAACTTTTTTTAAATTATAATTTATTTGAACCTAGTCAGCTATCACAGAAACGCTGTTAATTTAAGAGTAGCTAGGTACATGTTATGTTTAACATGTTGGAAAGTTTACAAGCACTTAGTGCGAGTAACCGCACCTGAGCTGCACCTAAACTACGAGCCACAGTGTTATAACTTGACATACCGTAATATGCATGACATTGTAATTTTAATTCAAGATTTAAATACATATTCAATATAATTGAAAGGGCTTTGTGAGATTAGTAGGCACAAAAAAATCAGATCAATCTTCGGTTTAGAATTTGTATAATCGACAAGTATATATAAAATTATACTGTCATGTATCATTTAAATTGTAAATTATTGACTTATAAAGAAAAACACCCGAAATTCTTGAAAACAAGAATCTGAACGTCAAATTTGGTGAAAATGCTTTTTTCGTTTTATAATATTACTTTCTTTATATTTTATTAAAAAAAAAAGTAATAGTAATATAAAAAAGCTAATATACATTACATTTAACTGTTAAGTTTTCACCGTGCAATCTTAATGGTTTCGGATTAAAGTAGCTGTGATATACAGACTGACAGAAAAAAATAACGAAATTACATATATAGGTTCCGTTTATCGTCGTTTGGGTACGGAATCCTAAAAAGTTCCTCGTGTTTTGTCAACTTTAGCTTTACTTACTAGTAAAGCTAAAGTTGACAAAACACGAAACACTTTATCCTAGACTATGCCGGTAAATCATTCGGATTTATTAGTCCAGTTCTAAGTCCAGGTCAATCCAGTCTGATCTAAATATTTCTCACATAACTACAAAGTTCAACTCGAGCTAAATTGATTAAAATTTGCAAGTCACAAAAATTATGTAAAATGATAAATACTCGCGACGATTATGGGTTCGAATCCTATTCAAAAAAAAATAATTATAAAGCTTACATTACCCTGGGCTTTTCAAAAAGCTCGGGCATGAAACACAACAACTGGGCTTAGGTGGAAAGTGAATATAGCGGAGGGATATATAGTATTCTTTATTGCAATCAAAATATGTTGAATTACAAACATAACAAAATATAGTTCCAAACGGTGGACTTATCTCTAGAAGAGATTTCTTCCAGCCAATCTGTGAAAGTGGGTGAAAGCAGTAAGTAGCGAGATGACGCATAAAATGCAATATAAAGATAAAAATTTACGTAATTACCTAAAAATAAAAATAACTTTAAAAAAAATCCTATACATAAAGCATAAATATATACATACATACCAGTAATAATGTTACATAAACATATACTTATACAAATACATATAAATACATACATACGCCGCACTACTTAGGGAAGTTAGTTCTGTACACTTTTCAAGCAAAATGTGATATACGCGTATATGAAGATTTAAAACAAGGCAACAGGCAAATACAACAAATCATACGGATATTAAAATGGAAATATATTCATCACTTTACGCTTTAGGCCCTAAAACAACTTTATGAATATATTATAAACAAGTTTTGTTTATTATCCAATTAATATGTTAAATGTTTAGAAACAGCATGTTTTTAAATTAGTTGCAAATATTGAATGAGTTTTCATCTTGGGATGTGTTAGTATATCATGTACTATATAGTTAAACTCAATGATAATTACGTAAGCTCGAAATTTTCATTTGCGCGAATTATAAAAAATATATCACAATTTTACTCCTTCATTTGGGATTTAGGGAAATCCCCTCTTAGTGCCCATACTATCTTCAAGAAAGCCACCTTTCGGCTGTACGTTGTCTGTCAGTTACTCAGCAGTGGAAAAGTTTTATATAATATATAGGTTAGAGATGTGCCGGTTAGCGGGCTTCTTTACAACGAACTATTCGACCAATGTTGTATTCGGCACATCTCTAGTATAGATTAATTCTATAATTTAAGGAGAACTACAATAAATTATTATTTAGTGAATTCCCATTAAGTGATCAACGTAGATCCTAGGATTTAACGCTAACATGGCCTCAAATAGATATCGATATACAATATACAATAATACAAATCGATTTGTATGTAATCGTTTGTTTATCCATTAATACGGTAAAAGATCGCTAATAAATAACCTATGTTAGAGAGGAACTTTCGGAACCATGTTCTATGGTCTCAGCTCTCAATATTTTCCGTCCAAAAGATATGTTAAGTGGCAAGTGGCAAAATCCAACGCCGTAGCTAGTCATATCAGTCGAGAGAAAGAAACGTAATAAAATAATGTAACTGTAGGATTTTTCTATTGTGGCTGTGTTTAAACCCTACAAGGGTAGGGTCATGCAAATAATGTAAAGATAGTCATCCCCCCGTCTGGGAATCGATCCAGCATCTATCGTGTTAACAATCATACGCTGGCAATCAATCTCCATTAAAAATCGGCCTCCCAAATACAAACTAACGAACAATTCATTAACAGTATAAAAACTTACCTCAGGCGAGTCGAAGGGGTATTTATTAGTAAATTTAAACTGCAACACAAATTTTTCACCCTCGTACAATGTGCCAGGCACTCCTTCCATGTGCACTGTCCATCTGGAAAAAGACATTCCGTTTATTTTTGGGACTCAGAAATGACGTTTAAAATTTAACAGGTGTTAAAGTGTGCATTTGTATCGGTTTGATGACGATTAAATATTAATTGACGTCTCAGAGTGCAGTTGTTAAGATTAATGCCATGATGCTTTTTGGAAGTGATGTCTAACATACCCCATACCTATATAAAATTTCAAGTGGAATTTCAACATATTTTCAGACTGTCGCTTCAAAGAGGAAGAAGCGATGCAAAAATCAGTTCAGTGGCTTTAATTTATGTGACAACAAGTGACTTATTTAGGTCAAACAGCTTGAATATTTTGATTAGTTCTAGATTGAATTAGGCTTAAGTTTAAAAACTAAAATTAAGTAAAAGTAAAAATTGCAAGATTGTAAATATAGAGTGTGGAATAATAAATCACTCCTTTGATATGATTCATAATTTAAAAAAAATTAATATATTAGCTGCTTGTTTGTCAAGTCACAAACCGACTATTCAATTTTTTTTACACTTTTTGTCAATTTCTTTATTTTTGACAATTGACATTATTCAACAAATTTCGACAATTACGCGCGAGATTATAAAATATCAAGATCCGCAATGAATTTTTAAATCAATGCTTCTTTACTACTACTTGAAACGTTTGTTTGGTTGAACGCGATAATCTCAGGAACTACTGGTTCAAATTTAAGAAATATGTCTTTCTCCGATAATCCATTTATCCAGTTTGGCTATATAACGTTACATCAATCGTTTCGATTTAATCTACAACTTTAAGTAATTTCTATTCGACCACGAGGACGACGCCGCAGGTTAAAGCTAGTATAAAAATTTAAGTAGACCTGATTTCAACTTAAAAACATCGCCATACCGAAGAAGTCACCATGAAAATCTGTCAAGTCCGAGTCGAACTCGCGCACCGGGGGTTACGTACCAATATCATAATTGTAGTTCATGGCAGGTGGAATTTCATACAAATACAGCGCAAACGAAGCTTAAACAAATGCATGCAACATTGTATTAAAATGTTGCATTCTCCGATGCATTTAAAATTATCTATTTACTAACGAATGGCTAAAAATAAAACATCTAGGTATATTTACTCTAGGCCAATATTAGTTGTGCTAATTCGCCACTCATAGTAAACACTGTTTTATTTATATAGCATTAAAACTATTTACGTTTGTCTAGAGCTGCTGTAATGCACCTTTCATCAGTCTCTTATACAAGATTTAGTCCACAGCATCTCTTGCTTGGACTATGAAAGGTAAGATCTCGTTTGATCCTCTTCCTGTCGATGATCCAAGTAACTTTGGCTGTATGTTGTCCGTCAGTAACTCAGAAACGGAAGTTTTATATGTATAGATTATATATCGGTTGCAAATTATGAGTGCAATGCCATTACTTTATGAGTAAATAAAAAAATAGCTCGATTTTAGGGTTTAAGTAGTAGAGCATATTGATCCAGTTTCTACTAATGTTGAGTGACTTTTCTTCCAAACGCCGAGAGTTTTCTTAGCAGTATTATAAATAAACCTTACCATAATAGTCTTAACTGCACATAAACTTTTTTTAAAATTACTTCGTCGTGGCCGAACGCTGTCAGACTGTAAAACGCGACAGTTGCGGTTTCGATTCTCATCAATCAGGCATTCAAATAACTCGAGCCGTTCGGTATTATTTGTATAAAACTCGGCAAAGTATACTAATTGGATCCTAACGTAAGCGTATCGCCTAAGGACCAGCTCCGTAAGCGCGCTTACGGCTCACCGTACGCTAGCTTCTGTTCCCCCGTCCACTCTCCGCACCTCAGCTTGGGACACGGATTGTAGAAATGTTGATATTTTTTGTAATATCGCATTCTCGATGTCTTTTTAAAAATATTAATATCGGAGTTCGATATATAGAAAGAGTATATCTATATTTTGATATAATATAAATATACACATACGTTATAAAACATATTGTGACATCCATATGTCACAATATCTGTTTTATATATTTCCATAAATAGATATATCTTCATCATCTATCAAATGTTGCTTAATGGACCGAAATTACCCTTGAGCATTTCTAGCTTTATTCAGATTATGTACCCAAAACCTTTTTCTTTGTAGCTATCTATTGTCTCTTTCCCCTTCATCAAGTGCTATGGCAAAGATAGCCATCTTGTATAATGTGATATATAATAATGAGAACATTATGACACTGGGTCCTTCTTTGAGGCAGAGGATAGTGTTTTTCATTAGATTAATATTGTGTGACATATATAATAAAAAATATTTTTTTATTATCTACTTCTAATAAGAAAGATAGATAGATATTGCGTCTATTACAGAATAAACTACAGATATCTCATATAACTTATCACTCTCCTCATATGGTATGGTATGGTATGGTATGGTAATTGGAAAATTATATGTATTATAACTTAATTATTTCTTTGAACAGGATTTTAATTTACAATCAAATATATCATATATAACTTAAACAAGTTCCGAAAACTACACAAGAATATAACCAAATGTTTCTTAATTCTATCAATACATATATAACTTTAGCTGTCTAGATTTGTTTAATACAATTTTTAGATATGGCTTCATAAGTTATAATTATTATTATGTTGAAGTTATTATTATTATTATTATGTTATTAAGTTGAAGCTACCAGGCTATTTCAGCTAAGCTGAAAGAAAATAAGTGTCAAATGTTAATATTATGATCATAGCCATGATGCCTGAATGACTTATAACATTAACACTTAATAATGGGAGTAAAAATTATATTTTCAAAGCATTAATATTGTAAAACCTTACAATGTTAATACATTAAAAGTTATTTACTCTGCATACTCATGTTAAATAATAAAGGTGAATAATAAAAGTAAATCATTTGAAAGGTGGCAGTGGATATGTTATTAAATACAGGACGGGATATAGAATTTTAGACTGAATATTTAAAATATCTAAAGAACCTGATGGAATAACGAAGGCACAAAATAAATAGGTCACTCACAGTGTCAGATTTTGGCTAGCCTGGTCTCCGTCCACGGTAACACCCGGTGGAGGCTCTTTCATTAAAGACATAAGTTCCTTTTGCAAACGTCTCTGAAACAAATAAATAAATGTGTATTCAATAATATTTAGAAAATCCGCCCGAAAACAAAAGTATCTTGCGAGAACACAACAATAGAAAACCTCCCAAGAAACATACTAGGAAAACTGTCACAACAGTTACGTATAACTAATTAAAACAATTAATGTTTTTTTATGATTTAAAGTAAATTAAAAAATAAAGAGCAAAAATATTAAATTTATTTGGATCTTTTAAAGATATATAACATCAAATATTACATTTAATTCAACTTTACAAACCTCCGACGGGGACATAGCCGCCATTATACCAATTACGACGTATAATGTTGCCATTAAAATTTCGTACGAAAATCATACATGTGCACTTAAGTTATTTTTTAAGCTGTAATTACGATCTAAAAATATTTTGTCATATTTTTGTAAAAGATAATTTTATTCTGTGTATTCATATATTTTCTATGATTCAATTACTTTAGAGAATATAAAACAATGTATTTTTAGTAGTTTGTCAGCCCCAAATAGATTAGCACACAGATAATAATGTTTTTTTTAGACGTTACTAAAACGTAACAAAATATTATTCACAGCCGGGACAGTTAAGTATAAAATAAAATTCATACTTCAAGTATTTTTAACAGGTATATTACCGATACTCAGAAATTACCTATGAAAATCATTAGTTCTTTTTTAATTAAATTTTATTTTAATACCGGCTTTATTAAAGTGTCAACTGTCAAAGTTTTCGTATTTGTTTATGACGTTTGGTCCTGTGAGTAATGTTTGCAGTAGTATTAATATGATTATTTTTTGAAAATGTTTCTTAAATAAAACATACTTTATTTCTAAGTAATATAATCTCTAGATTATGAATGCTGATATAACATTCAATGGAGCATATTAAAAGTCGCTAACTTAAGATTTATAAGTACAGTGAATTTACCATAATAATGGGATCCTATCCTAAGAAAAGTTCAGCAGAATGGTTTATTGATCAATTAAACGTAGATAATGCTAAACTTTTAGCTTTTGTTCTTGTTATTGGATTTATTGGATATCATGGGATATTGCATTTAAGATACGGTCAGTTTTCCCCCCATTAGAAACAGCAATAACTTTTTGTTTTTAATACTTAAATGCATTAGAAATAAATTATTTTTCTCATTTTGTTTATATATTTTATTTAAAGTTTATATCATCAATTTGATATTCAGGACCTGACTCTTGCACCTGGCTGTTATCCTCTGGGAGGTATAAGGGTGATCATGAATGGCAACCATATGGGTGTATGCTGCATAAATACTCAAAAACGTAAGACTAAATTATTAATATTACACTCAAATTATCTACACACTAAATTATTAATATTACACTCAAATTATCTTACACTCATATTATATTATTTAGTTATTATCTTAAACAAAAACTAATTTGTACTTCAATACATATTATTAATGTAATGTTAATTTAGTGTCATATACTACCTTACAGTGATGCAAGAAGATGTTTACGATATTTAGCATTTTGGGGCAAGTACAATAGCTTTGCTTTTATAGGAGACTCAAGGCTAGAACAATTATATGAATATTTCATAGGTAAGTGTTATTGTGAATCAACGGCTCAATTTTTATTGATTACATAGCATTAATGTCAAAATTGAACTATTAATTTCAAATTCTATAGATATTAAAAAGAAATTAATATGAATTTTTAAAAATTCTATTATTAAAAATATTTAGAAGATATGCTTTATTTTTCTGTAACAAATGGTATTAAAGATATTACTTATATTAATGTTATAATTTTTTTATTTTCATATTTTAGGCCTCATCAAAACAAGGCTAGATATGGATTCATCATATTCAACAATAAACCATAAAATGCCAAACTATACTTATGTAGATAATAAACTAAAGCTCTCAGTCACATTTATATGGAGTGATGATGTGTCTAGAATAATGGTGGAACAGTTTAGGACATGGTGAGATTTTAATAATTATTATATATACTAATATTTTATTCTGTATATTAGTGAATTGAAACTCAAAATGTTTTATGCAAAAGATATACTAGAAAAATATTAAATGTTTCGTTGCTATAAAGCATAGTATTAAAAAATCTTACA
The DNA here is from genome assembly GCA_037127375.1 of Dione juno. Classification (NCBI taxonomy): domain Eukaryota; kingdom Metazoa; phylum Arthropoda; class Insecta; order Lepidoptera; family Nymphalidae; genus Dione; species Dione juno. The sequence goes on from JAXRJS010000050.1 coordinate 1,060,594, forward strand.
TTATTACTATACTAATGTTCCACTTGTGGCTTACACAAATGGTTTACAAAAATATCTTGCTTATTCCCTGTTTAGGTAATTTTTTGAACAACAAAATATGTTTTAATTAGTCTCTATTTAATAATATATTCAAGCCTTCATGAATCATTATCTATTCACGAAATCCACATTAAAACTAAAGTCTATGAGTGTTTGTGGAAGTAACCTTGTTTCATACTATGTAAAATTAATTAAAAAAGGATAAAGTATTTTTAATAATTTATTAAAATTTAATTACGAAAAATATTGATTAACAAATAATTTATTAAATTAGAGAATCTTTGTAATCTACAACACAATATTTTTTATTTAATCTGTTATTTTCTTAATTTAATAAAGATTTTTATTATTTTTATTTTATCTAGGAGCTTTTAAAGTTAGGTAAGTTTGAGCAAACACATATTACAAATAACGTATTTGCCTAAAATTGGATTTAGACTCAAAACATTAAGTCAAGAGTTTATTATAAATAATCCTGTGAAAATGTCCTCCAAAGTAGGAAAACCAACTATTAAGACAGTCTTATTTAATTTTTTAGCACCTTCTTCTCAGTCAGAATTGAACTTATAACCGTTGCATTACTATTTCACTTTCCAACTATACGTACAATAATGAAATATTAATTTCAAAATAATATTTTTTTATTTTAATGATTTTGATGAAGTGTCTAATCCACACTAAGGATAGAAAAAAATACTTAAAGAAAACATATAAAAATTTGAATGAAGCAGGATTCGAACCCGCGCCTCATGGAAACCGTCCAAGCGCTCTAACCACTAAGCCATGCGTCCTTCCGCACGCCGCGTCAAAATTCTTAAACGCCTTACGAATCCCGTTGCGTTCAAATTTTTATATGTTTTTTTAAATATTTTTTTGTTATTTTCAGGCAGTATTCCGAAAGACCTCCCTCAGTGATAGTAGCAAGTATAGGCTTGCAGCTGTTAAAAAACAGAAATACAACAGAACAAGCCTTAGAAGAATATAAACGTAACCTAACACAACTAGTGCAACCAGTTGATGCTCTAGCAGAACGAGGCACTCATGTACTATGGAAGATTCTAGAATCTATTGACAGCTCCAAGATAAATAGTGATGTGAAAATAAGTAATAGTGATATCGATGCATATAACAGGGCTGCTGTAGAGGTATTTATGTAGTTTTTTTTTTGTTGCTCTTTCTACTTGTTTTATATTTTTAATTAATAACAAATATTTTTTGTGATGTTTTTTCATATACAAGCTGTACAATATATACAATAATTAATATGTATTAAAGTACGTCATTCCCCCAAATGTGTATTGAACCTCCACCTAGTTTCCACATGTTTATATATATATATATATATATATATATATATATATATATATATATATATATATATATATATATATATATTTCAGATATTACAACACAGTGCAATAAAACTGTGGAATTCCCCGCGCCTCGCCGCAGCAGCTTCCTCATCGATTGACGGGCTAACAATAAGTCCAACAGCTTTACGCCATTCCGCCCAGATTCTGTTGAATATGTTCTGCAATGATCATATGAACTTCAATGATGGAACTTGTTGTGCCCAACCGGAACCCTGTACTCAGCTGCAGGTGCTGACGTTTGCGCTTTTTCTCTTGTGGTGAGTATTTATTGCAAAAAAGTCTATTGAAATGGAAAAAGTAAGATTTTTTTTCATATTATGAACTTTATTGTAGGAACGTCAACTCGAGAAACATTGAAATATTGGTAAATTGTGTTTTTTATGTTTGTAAATTATTTCTTTCTTTCGGCGCAATCTTATCTGATATATAAGGTTTCTATAACGTTGGTCAAATTACTTAAAACAGCGTATAGCGGAACTCAACGCCGCGCGTTGTCCACACGTCCGAACCTCTTATTTCTTACTTATATTCATATATAAATTTTTTTGAATATATATGTTAATTTTTTTTTCAGCGCAGTATTATCCGGCATTCGTTATCTATGGAAATGGTCACAGAACATAAAACAACGTATGGAAGGGTATTCGCTCGTCACGCCAAAGGTCATTGAACCCCCCTCGGCTATTACCGCTTTGGCCAAGCTCGGCATGATAATGGCGTATTTCTATCTTTGCGATAGAACTAATTTTTTTATGAAGGAAAATAAATATTATTCGGAATGGAGTTTTTGGTTGCCAGTCGGCTATGTGTTTGCGCTCGGTTTGTTTTTTACAGACGAATCTAGATCTAGTAGGTGAGTGGCATTTTTTAGAAAGTACTATAATATAGCTTCTATATAATATAGTCTATAATATAGTAATATAATATAGTCGTATTTATAAAATAATTAATTTTTCAGAGTGGGCTCGAACCCATAACCGGAGCGCTTACAGACAAGCCGTTGCAATCTTTTTTATGCACTCATTTAATATAATTTTTTATTTGATATTATTAAAAAAAAATGATAAGTAACAAATTATATATTATAATATATAGTATTTTAGGAATTTACTTGTACATTTTATTGATTAGTTAATTTTAATTTAATTATTATTCACAATATAGGTAATTCGTATATTACTTTTCAAAGAAGTTTCAGACTTCGGTCGCAAGTTCGATACATTGGTTACAAAACAAAAATCTTTAAAAACCTATAAATACCTATAAATGAAATAATAATTCTACTATACATATCTTACAGCCATTCAAGACTTCTCCACAGAGAACAAACAAACGAATGGAAGGGTTGGATGCAATTAGTAATATTAGTGTACCAAGTGACGGGTGCCAGCAAAGTGTTGCCAATATACATGCTGGTGAAGGCCCTCGTCTCTGCCTACCTCTTTCTCACTGGATACGGCCATTTGTATTACACGTGGAAAACTGGGGACACGAGTCTTATCAGATACTTTCGAGTCATATTCCGACTGAACTTCCTGACTGTAGTTCTTTGCCTGACTATGAACAGGCCGTACCAGTTCTACAGTTTCATACCGTTGGTCTCGTTTTGGTATACTTTGGTGAGTGCTTTTTTTTTAATTTTTAGAACTTTTTGGTTGTATGTCAAGTTTAAAATAAAAAAAACAAAGCTTTTTTTTCATCGGTTGTTTTTTAACTAATACATTTTAAATATCTAAAGAAAAATATCAGGTGCTTTTTGATATTATTGTAAATACATATACATACATATATGCTATGTAAAACAGTATGTTATTACTTTTAATTTTAAACTAATCAACCAATGGAAATAATTTTCAATGCTTACTGAGCATGCTGAGCCTTATTCTAAGCTAGTGGAGGCTAAATTGCTTAATAGTTTAAGCTTAAATAGTGTTTAAGGCTATTATTAAGGGAACGAGAAGTCCTTAAATAAAAACAGAATTTGTCCAGATGTTCGTCATCTTCGCCCTGCCGCCTCACATCACCCAGTCGTCGGCCCACACCCTGGAGTCCAAGCCCTACCAATACTTGTACATAGCGGCCAAGATCCTCGGTCTCCTGTCGATCGTGACAGTCCTATACATGAGTGAGGTGTTCTTCCAGAAGATATTCGTGATGCGGCCGTGGAAGGCGCTGTTCGTGAACGCCGATGACGATATACACCAGTGGTGGTTGGATTGGAAGCAGGACAGGTGAGTTTTTGAAAGGATATTTTGTTTTTTTAAAGGTGTTGTTCCACGCTAAGTAATTTTTTTTAAATAAAACATTGAAAAATTTTAACGTAGTGATATTAGTTCCGCGTCCTTTGGAGACCGTCCAGCTTGAACGATGAAACAAATATCGTATGAAGAATCATAAGTAATACCTAGTAAGGGGAGTCCGTGAACCCATCGTGACAGTGTCAGTCAGACGACAAACACGAGGGTGTGGGTTCGATTTCCACGAGGGAATGAATTCTTATCATTTGCCTCGCTCTGGGAACACGTCCCACCACTTAACACGTAATTACGAAGAGCGACTTTAAGCTCCTCAGCGTCCTCAGCACACAAAGTCTTGATCCTAGTTTATCTTTGTCTATTGTATATGTATATTTAGGGTTAAGTTAAACTAAATTAGCATCACATTGTATCCCGCATATAGTAGGGAAGGCAGAAGGAACCGTAGGTTGAAGGAACCTAGTGTTAAAACACTCCGTTCCCCACTTTCCGCCTCTCGAGGCATTGTGTGTTGAGGTGGCGGAACTCAACGCCGCGCTTTTTGAATTGTTACCAGAGACTGAAAACTGCGCCACGACGGTCCTAGGGTTAAATTGAAAGTGAAAATATATTTTAGTGCAAGTAACCAACAATATTTAAACAATTTCATCACGGTATGATATTTTTTCTCAGCATCACTCAAAGCGATTCTTTTTCCCAATCCACCAGATACTCGATGGCGTACGGTATAATATTCGCCACGGCGTACCTCCTGGCGCAGCGCTACAGCCTCGTGGACGACAACAACCACAGCAACCTCTTCACGCCCGGCCTCTCCCTCACGGCCACCCTCCTGGCCTTCATGGCTCTGGGCAGCTACGTCACGTTCACGTTCCTCTGCTCCAACTCGGCGAATTGCAACGAGATCCACAGCTACGTCGCGTTCTTGCCCATAATCAGTTATATCATACTGAGGAACGTCTCCGGCGCGTTGAGGACGAAGCATTCCAGTTTCTTCGCGTGGTTCGGAACCATCACGCTGGAATTGTTCGCGAGTCAGTCCCACATTTGGCTGGCGGCGGACACGCACGGTGTGCTAGTGTTGATACCTAGCGCTCCCATATTGAATCTTATTTTGACATCCTATATCTTCATATTCACGGCGCACGAAATACACAAGTTGACAGCTATTATCCTGCCGTATGCGGTGCCTGATGATTGGAGGTTGGCTTTGAGGAACTTCGCCATATTTTTGGCAATTTTGGTGCCAATCGGTATACACGATGGGATGTTTTGAGGTATTTTTTTTTATTATTTGATAATTTGATTGGCAATTATTTTTGTTTGTTTAAGCATTAGGTATATGTAAGTACGACTCGTGGTTTATTTTACTTTCTGGTTCGAAAACTTAATCTCCTTCTGCCTAACATTAGTCCCGGCTTCGTTTGCCAGGGTCTGGCATCCGGATAAGCTTAGACCACTTTGCTCGGTCTTTAACATCCTCAGTGGAAACTTTGAAAACTCAATCTGTTTACCACTAACCAAGAAAGCAGGTAAACCTATATTTATTTAAGATTTACATTTTTTTTTCGGACTTTCTTCTTGCTTGTTACATAATGTTGTATATAATATATTATAATTAAAATAAAATTAAAAGCATTGATTATCTAGTTATATATTTGGTACTAAGAAATAGCTATCTAAAGATATTCGTACTGTAAATATACGAAATAAAACCACGAGGTCGTGAACGTTAACGTCATAAATAACTTATAACGTTGCTAGTACAAAAAATAATTATAATGTTTTAGTCTATTTATGTGTCTATTATATAAGAATATAATTAATTGATAATTTAAAATTGAATACTAATATAATACTAAATTTGAAATAAAACTTGAACAAAAGTATCGAATAAATATGCACATAATATTTTTTTATTCATTTTTATTTTTAATTTATTTATTATCTGTGATTGTAATTGTGTGTCTTGTTTTATATATATGATTTTATTTTTAAATTAATTTGCAAACCAGTGCAAAGGTGATCAGTATATACAGTTTAAACTCTATGTAACAACACTTAAGAATCAACACTGTATTTTTTCATATACAGAATAATCTTTATATTCAGAGAATTAATAATATAATAATATTATTAATATAGTATAAATTTTACAAATATTTGCTACATTTAAATTAAAATATATTGCGTATAGAGCGGTGTATCCAGAGAGGATGGTGGCCGTTATACGTATATAAGAAATATTTATTAATATATATTATGATTGGCGATAGTTAGAGCAACTAACAAACATACAGAAACTCATAAATATATTAGATACCGTACTTTGCGTCGCTTCTAGTTCTTACTAATTTTGACGAGTTTAAAACAATTTTGTATTATTTCCTTACGGTAACGTAAACAGGCTATTACTGGTCAATTCGAAGCTTTAGGAAGTTGCTGAAATGACTTACGTTATATGGAGCTTACATTGTGCATAATAAAATCATTTAGTAATAAATTAAACTAATGAGTAAAAATAAATATAATTTTATATGATTGATTGTGTCAATCATTGAGTGCTTTTTTTAATATTTTACACAAGATGTGTGTTTTTTTTGAAATGTTGTCATTTTAAAGATATCTCTGTTTTTATTTTTCTATACATATGCATATGCATAGAATAAACAATGTTTTTTTTTTTTTTAAACTAGTGACTCGTTCCCGGCTTCGCTCGCTTGATCAATGTTCTCGTATTTACTCTTATATAATATGCGTGATACCATTTATAAGATTTATTTTTTCCGTTGAAATTACTTATTTAAATGAAAATTATCATTTTATATTATGCAATATTTTATCTGTGCGGCAAATGCACTTTTCTCTCGTTATTCCGACATCTACAGATACTGAAAATTGATAGTACGAATAATCGGTATTCCTCAGTCCACTGTATTTTATACTAAAATTAGTAGTAAGTTTTTAATTAAAAAATTAATTTTATTTATTTTGTTGATAATCTATGATAGTTAAGTAACTTTATTGTATTACAACAGCAGGTGTTTTTTTTTATTTTAGTATTATTATTTTGTAAAATGTATGATGCCAGAGTATAGTATTCAGAGGGTATAATTTGTCCAGTCATATTTTAACTAATTATTTATATGTAATCTATGTGCACTGTCCATAGACATTGTGATATTTAGACATAAGCTTTGTAATATTTAAGTATTTCAATAAATATTTAATTGATTTTGTTAATTGTTTTATTTATTTATTATACTTTAGATGAGACTTTTAAAAATAATGGAGGTTTTTTTGTTGTTTATTATTCATTTATTAACGTGTCGTGGGTTCGATACGTTCTAGTAAAACGAGGACGGCGTTGAGTTCTACCACTCAACACACTATATATTAGTGCGGAGAGCGGAGAGCGCAGAGCGGAGTGTCTCGATATTATGTTTTCTTTAACTAGAATTACCCAAGAGTAAAATCAGCTGCAGTCTCTTAAATACTTGTTTAACCTAGTGTTGAACAATATATTCATCAAATTGCCGCCTTTGTTTGTGTAACACGTTTATAATTTGTACTAAGTACCAATGAATGCGACTAGATTTGAATTTAAAATTATGTAAAATTATGTCATATTTATGTATTATATACTTACTTGTAAGTATAGAGAACCGCCGTGACGCAGAGGCCTGGCCTCTGCCTGTAAACGCGACGGTTTATGGGTTCGATTCCCATTCGGGGAAAATGAATTACTTTCATTTTCTTCGCTCTGGTAACTAGGCAAAAAGCCACTCAACACGCAATGCCTCAAAACGTGGAAAGCGGGGAACGGAGTGTCTGAACACTAGATTGTTACGGTTCCCTCTGCCTACCCTGCCCTGTGCGGGATACAGCGTGAAGCTAATTTGTTTATTTAATATAATTTGTAAGTATATGATAGATGTACAATTAATTATAATGTTTCATAAGACTTCAAAGGTTAATAAATAAATAAAACACAGAAAGTGATAACAAGCAAAATTTAATTTACTTTTTCCTTACATAGTGAATAAGATGGTAGTTATGGTTAGGTATACGCGTACATCTTGACAAATATGCGTGTTGTGTAAAATCTCACATATTTACATACTCGTTTTGCATTCATGCTCTCATAAAATTAAATAAAACGTGAATGAAAATACATTGTTCTTTTAAAATTCATAGACACACGCATTTTTTTTTATTTTAACAACAGATAAATAATAATAATGTCAATTGTCAAAAATGCTAGTGAGTGAGTGAGTGAGTGAGGTTTAAGATTATTTAATTTAAATATTAGCGATATCTTAGCCTACAAAGGTGCACTTTATTCTTATTATACGTGAATTATTTGTATTAATGGTCCTACATTATGACTATTAACAGTAATCCCATAAATTCGAGGATAGCTCTTTAAAAATTGCTTGAAAGTAACTTTTTTTTTTAAATTTTACAGACATAGATATTTGTAGAACAAAAAATTATATAAGGACAGGAATAGATAAAAAATCTAAACATCAATACTCCTTGTTATAGACTACAGCTACGCGAATCCATCACAGCGTTTTACATTAAGAATATTATGAATAGTTTAGATATACTTAATTTATATATTGCTTATAAGAATTGGGTTAACAGTGCTTATTTTTGGGATGTACAAAGATTTCTGAAATAAATTGCTAAAAAAAATTGGAAAAAATATGAGAGGAATATCGAAAATAATATCAAAAAATTCGATATACCATAATAATACATCATAGGGTTATATTGCATAATAATTTCTACTAGCACTATATTAGAGGGTACACTATTGACTTAAGTTATTGGGCAACTATTCAAAATTGTTAAAAATATTGTATTGGGTTCAAAGCTTCAAAAGAAATGAATTTGTTAGGAATTTTGCACAGGATACAAATTAATTATTAAGAATATGTTTTAGAAAATCAGTCTCAACAAACAGGCCATTATTTTAAAAGTTTATAGTAAAACTAATTCGAAATCTTAAGCCATGATGATAATATGTAAATAATAAAAAAAAAACAAATCTAAAGTTATATTTAATTAGAATTGAATAAACATAATAAAATTAAAAACGTATAAAAAGATTTGTTTTTGGTTTTATTTTAAAAATATTTTAATAATATTTATATTAAGGAAACAGCTGCTTTTAAAATAGAAAATCTTATTACGTTAGTGGAGAACGTAATTACTAACTACAGTTATACTGACACATACTTACGTCAGTCTTAGGGAAATTCAATCACAAGAGATTATTGCTGATTGGATGTTCATATTAAATCCTTTATCAATAATTAAAAAAAAAAATGACATTAACTTTTTTTCTTCAAAAAAGCAGGACTTAAGAAAGACATTACAAAGTATTCGATGGATAAGTAAAACGATAGTGCGGTGAATATTTTCATTTTTGAAGACCTAATAGCGTACATGTGCATATATTACACATTATTATATAATAAGAGTAAATAGTAATTGTGCATTTGGTATACCAATTTTTTTGGGCCTTTCGATTTCTTTTTGATCTTATGTTCTAAAAACTTACAAGTTTTTTTTTTAAATATATAGCGTAAGTACATATAAAGAAAGAAAAGTTCTCTCGTATCCGGTATGTACATTGTACATAACAAATAATATATGTATGTATGTATGTATGTATGTATTTATATACATTAGCAAATAGTGCACAAAAGACAACTCACAAAATATCCATTTGAGCAATAGGTAATATTTAAAAATATTTACAAAAAACATCTTTATACAATTATTTATTTATAACAAGAAATTATAGTGAGGTGCGTCTAAAGAAATTACACATACATATAATGCATAAGATTCGTTTCGTGTTTGCTAAATGAACGTAACTAGGTTCATTCATAAAATATTATTATGTTGATCACACACTCTCGCGATCCATATTGTTTTATATTGGATTATGTATCGGTTTAATTCATCGAGTATAGTGGATATATATATTTATTATGTGTAATTATATATCCACAGATTACATTAACAGATTTACCAACAGACTGAATAGGCTGAAATGAGCCTAAGGTGGTAATTTTAGAGGTTTCAGATTTTGAGTTAAAGTGTTGTATAATTTAAATGAAATTGTTGGATTGTTACAACTAGAAACTGGTGATGGTACAAGTAAGGGCGGCAAAACTTAAAAGCCATTGATTTTTACGGCTTTTAAAGTATTACTTCACTATAAAGAAAATAATAATATTTTTGGAAAACGTATAAAAATTTGAAACTCTTGCGCCTCTTAGAAAACTATACCTTGAACATATCTGAATCATCCTAGTGGTATAAACTGGTGTACGGGCAGCACATTTACTTAATAATAATAATTTTTTAATAAAATAGCAACATTTAAAGAACAAGTTACATTTGCAACTGTTTTATTTTTCTACTTTTTTAAATACATATTTTATTCTGTCTCTATTTAAATATATATATATAAATTTGGATAACGATAGTGCGCAATCAACCTTACCCACTAATTCTAGTAAAACACTTAAAATAAGTTATTGCTATCGGAAATTTATTTACAAAACATACTATCGTGAAAATCGAAGACATCAAAACGAAATTATATTTAAACGCAAGAATAATCAACTAAGGTACATCTACAGTAACAATGTTTCTACGTACATTATTTTATATCACATTAGATTAGAATCTTGTATTAAACAGTAGATACTACATCGTGTTCCGTATTTCAGTTAGAAAAACTCCTTATTCCCCCTCCTTTTTGAAATCCCCCTCCATTTTTTTCTATCTTTAACTTACCTTAGTCCATAAATTAGGACGAATCAATTGTGGGCTTTGTCATTGGATTTTGTATTATTTTATTAAATTGAAGGGCAAAATGCGTTGAATACTTTGACAATTATATATTCAGCAAGAAATTTAAAGGTTTTTAAAAGAAGTAAATTTAAATCTTAAACATAAAAAAAAAAAAAATTAACCAAAAGTATAAAAAAATTTAATCGGAATTATCCTGTCCCGGCGCAGCACTCAACGTTCTAGTTTCGTCATTGATAAGTGACCTGTCATACCGCCTCTGCCGCACAATCTTGGGTCTGGACAGCAGCGGCGCGGATGTGGCGTGTCCTGTCCGGATCCTATTGAGATCCTTTCTCCCCTGCAGCAGCGGTGAAGTCACACTGGAGGACTCGTCGCCTTCGTCGTCGGATATCGCGGGGTAGCTCTCTTTCATTTTTAAACTTCGCTCTAAACGACGCAGGAATCTGTGGAAGTTGCTAGTGTTTTAGATATTGCTTGAATTATTTTAAGTATGTTTATTATATACGAGATTTGAATCCGTAGTCATTGTAACTTCACTATTTTTAAACGTTTTATTAACCCTTTGTTATTAAAACAAGTTTAGAATATAAAAAAAAAAATTAGATTAAAGAAATAGATGTTAGAAGATAGATTTTGCGAGCAGAACAGCGACAAAAACTAGTCTACGTCAATAATATGAAGTTTAAACGCTATCTAGGTATTTTTTTTTTGGATAAATAAAACAAACGCACGTTTAATATTGATTATAACTTGTTTCATAAGAATAATTTTATCGAAATTCTCATACACTTGTTTAACGTATATGTACATATATGTTGTTAGCATCTCTATAGGGAGATCCTTGAAGATTTCAGTCAATTTCAAAATGTCAAATTCTTCCGTTTGAATATTATACATGCGTTTCAAATACAGATAATAAATAGTTCAGATGAGTATAAAACCTTATTTGGTTCCCTATAGTCCGTAGTTTATTCACTTTGGGCGGTTTACGCGAGTCCTCAGTGAGGTCGAGGCTGGAAGAGATCTTCGACGAAGTGTCCTGAAATATTAATATTCCTCTCTTGGCTCTCTTGGATTGATTTTAGAAAGAAGTTTATTTTAAATGCATCTGTGTGATTTTTTTTTAAATTAATTGATATAATAACATTAGCAATGGAATAGATGTTTATTAACTAGAATTTTTACTGTCTGATATAAAATTTTAAATAACAGAGAGCTGTATTTGAATATATTTAGATGTTTAATACCAAAATAAAATAAAGTTTATCAACAGATATTTAAAATATGTAAGAAAGATCTTCAAGCAAATAATTAAACAAAAAAAGATAAAGGAATATATAAATGTATGGAAAAAGACATTAAGAAGTAAAAGTAGAGTTGGTCGGCACACTAAAGCACAAAATTCAAAAAGTAAACTTGATTAATTATTTAAAGATTTGATATGTCGGAATTTATTCTAGACAAATTTTTGTGCATTGGTCCAATTGTGTGAATAAATTATTCGAGGATTTCCGGTCCTGGACCCAAAGAAATCAACTTTTGACATATGTCCTTTAGTCCGCCGACTCTAGATTATGATGATTGAGAGGCATTCACCTCAGAGCTCCTGCATTTCTGGCGCCGTAGCGGCTTCTTGAGTCGCGTGGCCTCTGGCTGTGAACACACTACACGTGGCCAACTGAACGTAACAAGCTCCAAATATTTAAATATCGGTCATACAATATTAATAACTTAGTCACACAGTACGGCCGAAACGTTAAAGAATTAAGTTTAAGAAATTATAACAAAGACAATTTTTTTGTTGACGTTCGTGTAACTATGTCATGAATTTATTGAATTCACGGTATCGTACCAGGAAAGAATGGCATAGCAGTGTTTTAAGTGCCAAATATATATATATATATATATATATATATATATATATATATATATATATATATATATATATATATATATATATATATATATTGGGCCAACAAATTGTGAACCTGCTCCAATATTGACAATAACAATACGTACGACAATAGCGTATTCTTTACTAAAATCGTAAATTTTTTTTTCTGTAATATAATACATTTTCACAAGCCTTGCCTTAATTTCCCTTAAAATAAATAAATGCAGGCTAAAACAATTATAGTGTAAACAACATCAACGTTTTGTGCTTGACACATAATTATTTAAATTTAACTTTTCTTTTATACTTCATTAAAGATAATGCTAAAGCTATAAAGCGAAAATTCTTTAGGGAATACAGATTTTCTTCACTGATAACAAAGATAATTAAATTTTATTAACAAGAAATAGTAATTATTTGTATAATTTATTAGTCAAAAATGAATCATTAAAATAAAACTAAAGTATCAAAAAATATTGTGTAATTTCTATTATGTGCTTGGCAACACTGGGGAGCGGAATTTAAGGGAGATTTGGACCTAAAACTATTTTAGTACTTAGTCAGCTAGGGTTCAAGACGCTTATTGTATAAGATGCAGAAAAAAATTAATAGTACGTGTAGGAATTCTTAATAATTCTTTTAGATTGTATTTATACGAGTCACAATTTGTGTCTAAGAAAGTCTAAAGATTATGTTAATATTCGTAAAAATAATAAATGTTTTTGTTAAATTTCACTGCTCTACTTCAGTCGCAAATGTTACGAGTATCATTGAAAAAAATCTATACTTTCCCAATAAATAAGTAAAAAGGTATGTCTTTTTACAAAAGATTGTTTATTTAGTTTAAAATATATTTATGTATAATTTAAATTTCAAAGTGTCATTACAATTTAGTGCAAAGTACACAAATTCCCTACAAACATACAAACCTAGAATATTAATATTATAAAAGAATTGATTAACTAAACATGTGGATAGTGCAGACGGTTACAGACACCGAATTGAAAAGCCTAATATTCTTCCAAATACCTGCATGTCCAGGTCAGTGAGCCGCAGCTCGCGCGCCGACGCGACTGACGCGACTGACGCGACTGACGCGACCGACGCAACTGACGCGTTAGAGACTGACTCCTCGGAAGAGGACGACGTGGCGAGAGCGGGCGCTTGCGATCTCGATCGACGTCTGCCTCCTTTCCTTCCCCGATTCGTACAGCAGGGTACCTAGAGAAATAAAACGAAAATTTTATATTTTACTACCATTTATAGTCCTCAATAGTCAAATCGATACAGTGGGTCACATAGAAACGATTTAGCCTATAGGCTACATTACTTGACGTTAATCGCTCATCGTTTCAGGCGTCGGTCAGTCGTACATAAGATTAACGGCTAAACCAAACACCTAAAACCAAAACTAGACAGCAAATTTAAGACCCAAAAGAATTAGAAGAATAGCCGGTTACTGTAAAAAACTATTAACTTGCTATAAATGCCAAAATATACTCACTTCTAGTAAATTATGCATGGAATGCGGCATATGAGGTAAGGTTGACTTGGTTGTTCCTGCCGCCTCGTGAGACGTTGTTCTTGATGTCCTTCTATCTCTTCTCCTCCCTGCTTTTCTATGAGCTGTGCTACTTCCCTTACAGCTACCTCCTTTGACACATTCAGAACTTGGAAAGTCGTAAAGACCGTCAGAATCCGTAAAAGGTAGTTGTCGACCATAAAACTGAGGCGAAAACCGGCCCAAACCTGTCTTATCACTTAAGGGACTTTCGCTTCTCGAACTCACTGGGCTCAAAGGGCGACTGCAGTCTGAGAACAAAATTGGAGGTTTCAGACTGGCTTTTTCATCTAAACCTCGCTCCACACTTATGCACTTTACAATGGTACACTTGGTAACCCCGCTTGGTGAACATAAAATAGGAAGTTCTAATGTTTCTTTTAAAGCGTTTAAATTCTCCATTTCTTTAGCACTAGACGGGACATCGTCGACTCTTTCATCTGTACCTATACCTTCATCGTTTGACTCTAATAACGGATCGTCAGATAGCGTCTCTGAATCAGACCGACCTCTTCTTCTTTCATTTCCATTATCATTGGATGTTGCTGGACTTGAATTGGTTTTCATTAGCGGTCTTCTTCGGGTTTGAAAACACGATGGTCCTCCACCAGACCCTGGATCTTCCATTTCAGAGGGACAGAGGGGATTACTGGAACCACATCTAGATGGACCTGGACTGGCCATAGAGCTATACCCCGATGAAGATAAATTTGATTCTGATGGAGCTCTTTCACCTCTCGCGGACATTGAAAATGGGCTCAAATAGCACATATTTCCTGTGGGTGGAGGTGGTCGAGGCGACATTGGCTCATCTGATTCTTCACTTGCGTTATACGTTACTGTTATTACAGGAGGAGGTTGGAAGTCTAAATGTGGGGGTGTCCGTCGTGGCGGCGGAGAACCCGGAGATGGTCGTTCTATTGTCAAAACTGGAACTCTGAGCGATGGTGGTGCTGGAGAAGGGGATGATAGCTCTCTCTCAGAATCTTGACTATGGGTAAAACTAGGACTAGGGGAGTCAGTTACTTGAGTGGACGGTGTCGGTGTATCTGTGCTCGAGACTGGCTGACGTAGCTGTAAAAAAATTTGCATAATTGTAGCGAAGGACTTAACGTTCATATCTGGTAGTGATTTTTTTACCAACCTTCAACCGTAATCCTGAAGTTGGACGGTCCCTTTCATCTAATTCATCTTCACTTGGTGATATACACGTAGTTGTGGAATCACTTCTTATATCAGATTCGATTTTTGCGCGATGCATTCGCGGTGAAGGTAAAGGTGTTGGTAGAGGGGTTGGTAAGGGAGTTGGTAGAGGAGTAGGAAGTTCGCGAATAGGGGAGAGACATTTATTAATACTACTGGGTACTTCTAGGAGAATGGAGGGTGGGTGTAGTAGATTACCTGATGATGAATGCTTATGGGAGCTAAGGGGGTCCACAACCTGCAAATAATAATATTTGGAATAATTACGCAATTATAAAATAACAAATATTGATAAAACTTTAATTAGGTACATGGCAGTAGACAGCCTTTCGGTCCTCAAACCTAGTATGCTCATTCCTTCCAGTCAATTTATTATATGTAAAATGAATGCAACTTAGCAAGCTTTTATTATTTTAAGCTTAAATTATATTAATAGTACTTTATACGAAATCATTAACATATTAAGAAAAGCTTAACTATAAAGTTATTTAAAACAATAGATGTTAGATACTTACTTGTATTTCTATAGTATTATTAGGTCGAATTGGTGAATCTGGAGCAAGAGAGGGGATGTGAGAGGAGGCGAGGGATAAGTCGTCAGCATCCGCAGTATCATCCTGAGGCGAGGAGGCAGTGGGAGTACTCGACGCGGAGATACCTCCAGATGAAGCTCTTGCGAGAGCGGACGATGAAAAATTACGAAACATTGCTAATATTGAATCAGCACTTGATATTTTTGGTGTTCTAAAATATAAAGATATTGGTTATAATATTTTTTTTTAATATTTCAATTATTTTAGTTCAAGAGCAAATTTTTAATATTGTTATTATTGAAAATCAAGTGCTGATTCATTATTAACAAACAACATTATTGAACCAGTACTTAAAAGTTTTGATGTTTTTAAATTAATAATATATTTTAGTTGAAATATATCAATTAAGGTTATAATTTAATTCAATTTAACAAGTTGCACTACTAACTTGTAGTATGCCTTGAAAGTAACTTACCTAGAATATTTCTTTAACGTTGCATTCGCTAGCGTCAAATCGAGGCTAGACATTGAGTCGCTGCCTTGGTTACTGGACGTGCTGTGGGGTGACCTAACTTCAACACCTGGTGACGGTGGAGTGCTGGATGATTTAGTTTTAATTGTCCTATCTGCTATTACAGCCATTGGTATTGTTATTGTATTCACCATATCAACGTCGGAGCTAGAACTCATCTCCGCTGAAACTTTGTTAAGTAAACGAGCGAACGTCACCTTCTTCTCTAATTTCGGATCAGATATTTGTCTCATTGAAGGCGACGTTGACGGCGACGATGCTTCGCTAGCGAATGAAGTGTCTTTATTATCTACACCGTAATCTACAAAGGCAGGTGCACTCTCTACAGTACTTAGTGTTCTTTTCTCCGACATCTGTATAAGCTCTCCCATAGTTATTTTCTTGGAGTGTTCGTTGGCTGGCGCCGGACTGATGAGCTGCTGTAAGATTTGTTTCTTCTCTGCAGCGTTTTTCTTTGTTGGCGTCGAATTATTACGTTTTTTGCGAGGTGACGGAGACCCTGTGTGAAATATTAACAATGTCATATACGTCCTGTGAGCCACGTCTGCTACGAATCTACGACATGTCAGTGATAATTACTGGAAAATATTAAATGATTTACAGAAATAATTTAAAAAAGTAAATAATTTATAAGGCTGTAACATTATCATGCCTTGGAACAGTATTGTTATTTAATATATGTGCATCTAGTGGAAGCCAATTCTTTAGGATCAGTGCATTTAAAGTCAAGAAAGTGTAAATTTAATGTGCCAATTGAAAATTTCATAAAATCTTTAGTAAGTGTTAAATTTTATAAATTAATTAATTTGAAAATGGATGTGAGTATGTTATTACATAATTGTATAGTTATTATCGTATAGTCAATGGATATATTCAGACTTATATTTTTAAATATATTAATTACTTTAAAAATTAATTTCGAAAACATTATAATAAATAATAATAGCTATACAATTTTAAGGACAGAGCTTTGTGACGTGAACAAGACTAATAATAATACATCAAATAAAAACTCATAATTAACTTTACTTCAAAAGTAAATAAAATGAGAAAAAAGAATACACCGAGAACAGAAGTATCACAGAACAACGTCCAGAGCATGCTAAAGCAACATTCAGTTCAGGTACACATCCAAGTTTTATATCGTCAATTATTTTAATTGTAAATACCTATATATATATTTAAATACGCCATTTTGTTTTAAATGAAAATCTTTAGCCGGATTATTCGGGCATATTTTAGTGTTGTACATTTTTGGAAATCACTTTGCGAAGACACTGCAGCTGTCTAGACAGTCAGTAGACCAATGACGTTGGACTACTGCAAAGTGTTCGAAACGAGCTTTTTCCAAAAGCATATATTATTAAAATATACGCGGTAAATCTAATCAAAGAATTGTATTTAAAATCTTAGCATAAAATTTTGTTATTTTAAATTAAAAAAAAAAAAAAAACTATTGACGATAGATAACTTGGTGAAAAAAAATTTGGACGATCTAAAAAGGTGCTAACGAAGGAAGGAGCGTCTACACAAGAGCTTTAAGTGTCAATGCAGTGTCAAGAGGTGCATACAACGACGTATCGGTATCGG
This sequence comes from Dione juno, assembly GCA_037127375.1. NCBI lineage: Eukaryota > Metazoa > Arthropoda > Insecta > Lepidoptera > Nymphalidae > Dione > Dione juno. Next base: position 1,078,414 of record JAXRJS010000050.1, read on the forward strand.
TAGAGAGAGCATTCCACACAAAGTCATTCAGATATACAATTATATACAATTAGCGAACACCAAACAATTAGCTAAGATACGCCGCGCGCTCCGCTGCGGTTAAGGGGTCGATGGTTGATGATGATTGATAAATCCAATTGAAATGAATGTTAACGATCTTGTACGATTAGAAGAATATTAAAAAATATACTTTTTTTTTTTTAGTTTTTTCTTAGCTTTAATTATGAAGAGAGACAAAACTGTGCTACAATATCAAATATATACACACAATACATACATATATACAATAAAGAATAAACAAGAAAAAAATTAATGGGATTTTTGTTAAATTTGAAAAAAAACGACAATAATAAAAATGAGATATCGAAGCTGTCAAACAAAGGTTAGAGTATACCCCTCCATTTCATAAAAGCCAATGAATGAATTTAATTGAAAATGAGAAAATAGCATCGAAACAAAAAAAAAACCAAAAAAAAAAAATTAGTAGTAGTTTGATAAATCATTTTACAATTATATTGACGAAACAAATAGCAATAGAAAATCAAATAATAAAAATGATATGGAAATTATTTGTCAAGGACTTCGGTGAAAAAGATAAAAAAAGGATCCAAACAAACGAACAAAAAACAAATGACAAGGGATGGTGCCGACGGAGAGCGCGGAGAGCGCGTGTAGTGTCCACTAGCGCTCCAATCCTTACGTCCGGTCGTCTTTAACAGATCGTCCAAACTAAACGTGCGCGCGGTCCGCGGGCGCGCGAGCCCCGTCACCGACGCCTTGCGGATACCCAGCCGCGTGAGCAGCGTGCGGTGCTCCGCCCTCGCTGTGGACAAACGCGACGTGAGTGCCGTGGGGCTCCGCCGGCGGCACCGCCCTGTACCCCGGCCCGCGCCCGCGCCCTCGCCCGCGCCCCCCCGCACCCGCACCCGCTATGCGCGACGCAATGCGCAATGTTCGATCGCGAGCGCCCAGAAGTAAACACATTTTATTTTCAACTATGTTAATATCTCTTTGCTATATGACATTTTGTATTCATCACAGGAAGCTAGAGTTGTGACGACGTTGGAGTTTAAAATAATTATATTAATATTAAATATAAATAAGTATTATTAATAAATTTTCATAATATATACCTATGTATATATTATAACTAGGCATATCTAGCTCCTTATGATAAACTTTACGCCAATATAGACGCCAAGATACATTTATTAATTAATAACATTTTTAATAGAGTAGTAACTATTTATAACAAAGAGCTAAATTATATTCATCGAGCCATTCAATTAATTCAAAAAGACATTCAATTAATTCTTCCCGCCATTTAATAAGCTATGTTAAAACTAACTCACACAATTGTTTTATCTTGAATTACTTTCAGTTAATTAATAAACAACATATATTCTAAAATATTATCTAAATGTTAAAATTACATGAATCCTCTGGAGTTAAAAAAGTATACAACTGATTTATTGTCTATGACTCTTATTTTTTTTTTAATTTTATTTTGGCAAAATTATTAAAAGCAAGCTAAAATAATTGTGTTCTTTACGAGTGCCAGAAACTCTATCAGTATTTATCACATCAAAAGGTGAACTTAACTCTGAAACACTGAAACTGAACACTTAACACTGAAAAAAAAAAATATTTGTCATAATTTAGTAAATTTTTTATATATCTCTTACATTAAAAAAAATTGTTTGTAACATAATATAAATTGAAAATGAATTGCTAATTGATTATTATTAAAGATAATTTAAAAGTGTTATACATTTTTTCCTTTAATAAAATTTCAGAGACCTGATGAAAGCTTAAAAGCTGACAAATACAGTTGTGGAAAATGACCTAAGAAGGTCTTAAAGTAGGGGGAAGACATACCAAGATGCGCTTAAAAGAGTTTCTGCCACCGCGAGACAACATAGAAAGAAATGAGACAAGGAGCGATAAGAAAACGCGCCTTACCACAAACAGTGCGGAAACAATCTCAAAGCGATGTACGTACTGTGATGACAAATCGATAAAAAAATCCATCGTGTTACGTGACAAAAGCTGTTCATAGAGTGCCTAATCGAAATTTCTAATTTCTTTCCGTGTTCATTTCAAGCCTAAAGATTTGCCCTCCATGTTTGTTTGGCGGAGTCATAACTTACGTCTGGCGCATCGGTCCGCCTCCTCCGCGAGGAGCTTCTCTATTTTCTCCGGGAAATGTCTTTTTGCGCACCAAATTAATCCGATAATCCCCAAAACTAGGAACACAGCGAATAGCCCAAGCCAAAACGGCTCTTGCATCATTCGTGTTCCCAAACCCACGATGTTCGGTGTCGGATTTGGTATTTCGCATCTGGAATTATTTAGTTTTCAGTGTCAAAACTCAACGGTACTAGATTTGAAAATACTTTGAAGATTACTTTTTTTTATACAATAAAAATAAAATATTACTAAATGTACCGTAAATACTCAACGGAACAGACCTCTTCCCCTTCCACGAGGGGTTGCACTGGCACACAAACCCGCCGTCGCGCTCCACGCACGCGCCGCGGTGGTTGCAGGGCCGCGCCGCGCACGGGCGCACCCGCTCCGCGCAGCGCCGCCCGCGCCAGCCGCGCGCGCACGCGCACGTGTAGCCCTCCCCCGCGCCCCCACCGACCCTAACGCCCCCACCACCCCCACCCCCCAGCGAGCAGTTGCCGAACACGCAAGGGGACCGCTCGCAAGCTGTCACTAGGCAGAATACTCCTGAAATTTAAGGAGAAAAAGAAGTCGAAATAAATTTTGGAAAAGAAAAACAATGATTACTCCGAGTGGGAATAGTTCTAAAATTTATGAAGCTCACCAGTATAATATCCTGCACACTGACAAAAATTTCTGGAATCGTCTGAGGTACATTTGCCACCGTGCAAGCACGGATCCGGGTAACACGACTCTAGGTTGGTTTCATCTGGTAGAAGTAACACTTTGTTACGATAATCCGCGTCTGAAATATTTATTTTCGTTATATTTCAAAATATTATTAATAATAAAAATATTATTGTGATAAAAAGCAGTGGACGTCTCCCGGCTTTGTTAGATAAAAAGACCCTAGTGTCAAAACACTCCAATACCCGTTCAATTTCAGAGACATTGCACGTTGAGTCACGGAATTCAATAACACGTATTGTCTTCATACCTAAGTAATGAAATGAAAATAATTCATTCAAATTAAAAATCCACAACCGTCGCATTTACCATCAAGGTTTAGAAATACTATAACAATTTCGATTTTCTACAAGCTTAGTTTAGCCCTAGCCTTAGTTTTTTAATATTACAATTTCTCTAGATAAATCATCTATATAATACATAGCATGGGAGAGTTGAATATATCTTAAAAGTATTATTAATATATATATATATATATATATATATATATATATATATATATATATATATATATATATATATAATATATATATATATAATATATATATATATATATATATATCTATATATATATATATATTATATATATATATATATATCATATATTATATATATAAAATTGGCCAAAACTCACCAATATTTACAGCAATAGCGACATCAAGTCTCGGTGCTCGAGCACCAGCTCGTTGGGTGACTAACAGCGAGTGAAGGTAAGACCTCACCACGAGAGGCGCTCCCACACCAGTACCAGTACTCCCACTACCCTCGTCTCTATCCGATACATCACAAAGGGTCCATTGGGTACCATTGTTGTCTGTATAGCTGTCTCTTACCTGTAGATTTGGCAGAATTATTTTCAAGAAAACTGTACACAATATGTTATTAATTTGTAGCTCACGTGATGTAGGCCACAATTTTATTTGCGTAAATATAAAATGTAAAAATTTTCGCATTCCCGTTTGTGTTTCGGAAAATTCTTGTTTAGTGTTCCCCAACACTCCTCAGGAACCCTACATGCGATTGCCAATTCTCAGGTTTCTACGATGCGTAATTTCGGCTGTGCATTGTGCACAGAGACATCTTTGTAGTTATATAGTTAATATTCTAGAGCGTTTGTAAGGCAATCAAGAAACGTTAGTTCGTGTCACTGCATCCATTTTTTATACATTAATAAGTATTTTAAATAAAGTCTTTTATGTAACTAGGCCACTATATTTCAAGAAGCTGCCCAGAAGCTGGTTTATTTCAGTTTTATGGTTGATGCTGGCCTGGCTCTATCGGCCTTAAAAGCGACACCGGGTGGGTAGGGACGTAGGTACTCTGTCCCTCAGAAGCAGCAAGGACTATGTGGCTGCTTGAGAGGAGTCGTCGGCGGCGAGGGACCTGGACCTCGGTATGGTAAGCTTATCTCTACTACAAACACTCACCTCAATCCACCCATTCCCCTCCCCGCACGGATGCCCCGCGCCCCCCACCTCCCCCGCGCCACGCGACTGCGCCAGCGCGCTGCGCTCGAAGGCGGCAGACAGCGTGTAGCCGTGCGGCGCCATCACTCGCGTCACGACCGTCACTCGGGGCGGCGCCGCGCCGGGGAAGTTGGCCGGCGTCAGCTTGCCGCGCGCGTTCTTAGGCAGCGAGATTGCGTGGCTGATGTTTATATGCCATTCTGGAATGAATTTGTAGCTTTTTGTATCCTACGTATAGCAGGGTAGTCAGAGGGAGCACATTATTAAGACAATCCGTTCCCCGCTTTCCGCCTAATTTTAGAGATATGGCTTGTTATACTTCCATATCTCTGTACATCAATCTCAATTACAATCTCTACATATATTATGTATGTAATATATATGGCGGAAAAAAGTAATATATTCGCTCACCCGTTTGAAAATGGGCATAGAACCCCAATCCTGTTACATTCTCGCCGGTCTTGATCCTCAGCCTCATCACATCAGAATTGGACACAAAAAGGCTGTTTGTTAAAATTTTTGAACTCAAAAACGGTCGGATTGGTTCACTTTGTGTATCAACTTGGATCTCTATGTAATTTTCATCTGGTGTTGATTCTGACACATTGATGGGGACGCCGTTTTGGAACATTCCATAGCCAAAATCGAAGACACTTATGTTTAGAAATACGCGTTTTCCTGTTGATATAATATAAAAAAAACGCTCATTTTATGTCGATTATTAGAATAAGACTTTTTTTACTGGATTTGATTTAGTGAGTCATGTCATGTTACGTCATGAAAATTTTGACAAGTACGGGATTCAAAATCAGTCAAAATGTTCCTAGACTTAAAATAGTGAAAAAGTGCAGACTTAATATTATACTGCACTTGATGCACGTCCCAACAACAACGTTGATTACACGTACGAAGGGTAGCGTTAGGATTTTGCACTCACAAACTCAATATGAAACAAACAAGACCCCGCAAACAGAGGGCTAAACAAAAATAATTTAGTTTAAGGATGCTCCATTCTCCGTTTTTCAATGGAACTCGAGATATTCAATTTGAGTAGTGGAACTCAACTACGCACAATGTCCACTGGAGAGAAGAATTCGAAAAATATCCATACATACCAGTAGGAGCAAATATATCTATAGTACAGTCCAAATCCGGCAGAAGGAAGTATGGATAGTTTGGACTCTGCAGTACTCCTTCCTTCGACGTGAACGTCTGTGACGGACACCCGGACATCTCCACCGCCTTCCAGTTCACCAGAAACCCCGATCCTTGAACGCTGGGAAAGAGTAAGTAAATACGCTTAATTGTACACCAAGTCAAAATACAACATTGAAACATATTTATGATATTTAAACACTACCAATGGCGGCCTTATCATTAAGAGAGCGATCCCTTCCAGGCAACCTTTAGGTAGAGGATAGTATAAATGAAAACGGGAAGGGTACTAATTACATAATAAGGGGCATACAAGGACATACGAATGTCATCTGATATGTTAACTAGTGCAGTAATCGTACTAAGATCCAGGCCTAAGACCAGATTGTAAGGGAATAAATTTTTGTATTATATATACATATATTTATGCATCAGACAATTGGAAAGTTGTTGACTTAAGAGACATTCAACGACTTTTGATAGGAACGGTAAAATGGAAATAGGTCGGTAATGAGATATAAAAGATGGATGGCGGTTTTTGGGCAGTGGCGTTATTTGAGCCTCTTTCCAAGATGATGAAAAGAAAGGTATAAATAAAAATCTGTAGGATTGACGTTAAAATAGGAATCAGGTTATCAAGGATTAGTATGATCGTCTTCCGAGTAATGCAGTCGCAGCCAGCAGTGTCAGAAGCCAATATATTCACTTTAATATCACTAACAGTCAGTTAAACTATTCAATTATTATTGCTCTTATTTGTTTTATTTATGATATTTTTATTCATACTAAGGAATTAAATATATTTTTTAGGTAAAGTATGATTTGTACGCGTGCATTGAACTCTTGAAAACCGCCCAAGCGTTTCATACATAAACTTTCATACTCTTGTAACAACAATAGTAATATGTTAATATTTTAAGCGAAATATATATTAAATATAAATATAAATATTTATAATATAATAAATTTATTTTCATTAAGTTAATTTGAACAAAATTGAAAGTACTTGTACTATTTGCGTTTTTTTTATCGTGTGCTACGGAAGTGGCTTAATTAACAACGATATACTTTGCATGTTTTAAAATTCTATTTAAACGATGTCTTTGACCTTACGTTTACGGCAAGGTCACGTACATACATAGTTTAGGAAGAAGGCCCCGGAATTTAAATATTGTGTACCTAATTAAATATAAATTAAATAAACTAAATTTAAATTTTAATGAAAAAGGATAAAATATATTTATACCTTTTTGCGTAAAAGTTTCTTTTTTATTTTTAAACCTTATATTTTATTATCAAAACTTTAAAGTGGGCACTAGATCATTCTGAGTGGGCACAGACCACCCGCCTCCCCTTATTCTTTATGGGCGAAGGCCCATGATTATAAATAACAGACGATGTTGACAAATTTCAATTATTTATAAGTACATCTAATTAAGTATACATGTACATAATAATTAATATATTTTTTTATAATTTTAATGAATTTCATACCTATAATCAGAATGAAAATGTAGTATAGCCTCGTCCCCCGTCGCCACCCATCGTGTCTCTCCGACCGATCCACAATATCTAGACGATTTTGTACTTGTTTTATGATCACGCAACTGTAACGGCAATAAATTATATATTTTTTAATTTTAATTAAGATAACTAATATATATATAACGATTATTTCCAATCGGGGAGTTTTTTTTTATTTTTTCGCTCTGGCAACACGAAAATCCGTGGCGATGAGTTCCCCTACTCAACAACTGTTTCAAGCGACGCAAAGTGGGAAACGAAGTGTCTTAACACTATGTTCCCTCTGTCTATCCTGCAATATGCGGGATACAGCGTGAAAAATCAAACAGTTTTAATAATATGCATGCTCATGCTCTAATAATACGTAATAGTTGTGGGTTTCAATGCACATAGTAATATTTATAGCCAGAATTATATTTATTGTAGAGGAACTTTCCTTGCGTTGTCTTTGTAAATTTTATAAAACTATAATATCTTGTTTTTTTAACTTTTCCTAAGAAAAGAACAACTATGGAGTTTGTTGCCAGCTTAATGTTCAAGCAACGATTTGAAAGTTCTTGAAAAAAGTTAATGTGAATAAAGAATAATTTAAATTTGAATTTCATTGCATAATTCCATTTGGGTCATATTTGGCTAAAAACGTTTCTTAAAGCTGATTTATAAAATTGATTACTTTTGTACATACCTCAATAAAGTCATACAGACAATCGGTTTGATATTCTAAATCAATGGTCTGGAATACGAATACGAGCCTGGTATCTGGTGGACCTTTCACATGGACCCAGTAGTCCAGGTTATTGTCATATATGCCTGGATAGTTAGGACTTTTTAAAACTCCTGCAAAAATTTGAATGATTAAGTAAATTCAGTGATGGTTCATTTAGTGATGGCAAAAAAGATGTAATCTTCGCTAAAAGATTCATTGGTAAGAGACCTTGGTTGGCCTCTTAGATTACAATATCGATGATACTGGAGGGAGGCGATGATAAGGAGGAGGGTTAAAAAGCACGAGCATGTATGAAGAGGTTAATAGGACAGTGGACGAGAAGAAAGAGGTATGCAGGAAGCGCAGCATTGGCGCTCGGATTGCTCTGGCTACCCTACTACAACTATTAAATAAATAAAAGTAAGTTTTTCCATTGATTCTACTATGTGAATATATGCCGTCTCACCTGAGTGACCTTCAACAGTTGTATTTCTTAGAACGTGTTCGGACACAAGACGTCTCTTGCACACGTAACCGCCCGTCGATGAACATTTATGCAATGTCCAGTACAAGCCGCTTGGTTGAGATGGTACTGGCGATGTTTTCCACTACAGTAGGTATAAACATTCGATCATTTGGTTAGCAATCACATATTTGTGATTATTTTTTTTATCATATATTTGTGATATGATTGAGTAAATAATATAATATCAGTTCTAATCTAAGTTGAGGCCGTCGTGGCGTGGAACAGCTACTGTCTGTATCCATATGGGAGAATGATTATATTAAAATTATTTCATATATTTTTATAAAGTAAATTTCGTCTGCCTACGCTGCTATACGGGAAAAAGTGGGAAATCCTTTTTTTTAATTTCTTTCTAGTAATATGTAAATTTCCTTGATATATCATAAAGCACAAGTGAGCTTTATGGCATATAATACTTATGTTCACAAGTCGCTCATTTACTGGCATTGAATGCTTTGTAGAATGTCACTTAAAACCCACCTTGTCTAGTTTTACTACAAACATATTTAATATAAGCCGTTTCCTCGACTAAGTTCCCATAAGTACGAGAATTACTCGATGAGGTTTGATCCAAAACCATACATATCCTATACATATTATTACTTTATTATTTAAAGTAAATTCCCAATAACGGCATACCTGCACTCCCAAGCACGCGTCATCATTTTCCTCAGTATCGTTGTATGGCGGCCACGCGTGGTAGTCCACAGTGGTGCCATCTACCCAGCTGAGCTCAGCGTTGTCGTCCAAACGACCACCCAACCAGTAGACAGAGCCTGCGCTGTAGTCACTACTTTGCCGTATACCTGTTACTATGAAACGTTCTTCTTCTGGAGTGTGGACGGATGACAGATGCATGTTAAGTCCTTCGCAAACCTGGAAAATTGAGCTTTTTCTAAGATTTTTACACATTTCACCATATTAGGGTTGATAAGTGTCGTTGATCCCTATAAACCCTTCAAAATATAATATTTCACTTAATTAAGAGTCTTAAGTCTAGACTTGAGACTTGGAGAATGTATTATACGCCACATTTTTCTTGCTTGACTTCCGTGGTCAAATGAAAATAAGTAAGAGTTGTATATAGCACATAACATATTTATTATATATTTATTTGTATTTATTCAACATATAAATCTAAATGATTAACACGATGTAATATAATCTGTAGCCTTCCTTCGATAAATTGACTATAAAATAAAATTTAAACAAGTGGGATTTTATTCAAATCATTATTTACAGAATATAACCAATAGGATGTCCTAGAAACTAGCGTGATAACCGACGAGGCGCAGTGGCAGAGTCAGGCTGTAAAAGCAACGGTTGTGGGCTCGATTCCCACTTGGCAACAAGACAAAGCCCGAGTTTGATATCTGACACTCAAAATTAAACGGGAAATAGCGTGAAGCTATTTTTTATAACACTCAGCTCTCTCAGCTTATCCCTCTATTCGAGAGAAACTTAAAAAGTCCATATCCAATAAGTGTTCTTTTGAAAAAAGAACTGGTAACGACTCGAGTGTTTTTCAGTTCAATAAAAAAATAGTATTATATAATATAGAAGTATTCCAAATCAATATGAAAGTATTACAAGAGATAAAGACTCATAAATAAAGCATCGTTTCATCATACGCCGGCATTTTCCATTTACATTGAAATTCTTCGGAATATTGGAGAAAATTTCTATCGACGCGTAGAATAATGTTAAAGCGTACTCGTTTCTCAATTTAATGTGAATATTGCAATTTGTTTTACAATATTTGGTTTACCAGATTTTTTAATATTTCAAGTGAAACTATATTGTGTGAATAAAAATTAAATTGAATTAGCTTCACGGTGTATCCCGCACATGGCAGGGTAGGCAGAGGGAACCGTAGGAACCTAGTGTTCAGACACTCCGTTCCTCGCTTTCCGCCTTTCGAGGCAGTGGCGGAACTCAACGCCCCGCTTTTTGCCTTGTTACCAGAGCGAAGACTCCCCGAGTGAGAATCGAACCAACAAACCGTCGCCTTTACAGGCAGAGGCTATACCTCTGCGCCACGACGGTCAATACTTTTTGAATACTTTTTAAATATATACTGGACAGTTTCAAAGAGGCGCAGGTTCAAATCCAATTTTCTAAAAAGCATTATTCACGCTTTCTCCTGCACATAGATTGAGGGACCTAGTGTTAAGACACTTTGTTTCACACTTTCTGATCAAGTTTTTCACGATTTATGCCTCGAGTGGGAATCGAATCCGCGACCGACACGTTCGAAAGTCAGATGCTGTGCCGGCCTCTAAGTTTTATGGCCTGAAACTGTTTTAAACTGATCAATAGAATTTTTTTTGGTATTCATATATATTTTCGAAAACTCTCCACCTGGAACACTTTAGAGTACTCCATGGTCACAGATAGACTCACCAACCCACCACACCAGAAAGCAAGACGTGAGGCAACTAAGAAATCAATGCTATGGGTAATGACTGTGGTTGGCCTTCAATAGAGTTAGTATTATCTCATAGATATTTTAGATAAACATATAATATATTTTTGTGATAAGTTAGGAGCATGTCTAGATTAACTTATAAAACTAAGCTATATAACGCGCCGTTTTAATAATATCCTACGGACTTAGCGGTTATGGAAGAACTGACAAAACATGTCTTATATATAAGGCATATTTTGTCAGTTGTGCTAAAAGCGCTAAGTACGTAGTCCGTAGTCCTAAATAAGTATATATATATATATATATATATATATATATATATATATATATATATATATATATATATATATATATATATATATATATATATATATATATATATATATATATATATATATATATATATATATATATATATATATGCGCTATCGCCAACAAGTCAGAGCGGGGAAAACGAAAATAATGCATTTTCTCCCCGAGTGGGAATCGAACTCACAAACCGCCGCGTTTACAGGCAGACGCTATGATTCTGCGCCACGATGGTCCTCAATTTAAAATTTATTTTAATTATAATTTTCATAATTAAATTTTACATAACATTACAAAGTGTATTATGACTCCATTACTGATTTTCCACCCACATTTCGAGGCATTGTGTGGTTAGCGGCGCAATTTAACGGTGCGTTTTGTCTTTTTACCATAGCGAGGAAATAAAAATAATTAATATCCCCGATCGCGAATCGAATCCACGACCGTCGCATTTATGGCTAGACGCTGTTCCGCTGCACCACGTTCTCCACACCACTACACCACGTGGCCTCGTGCTTCGTGGCCTCGTGGCCTCGTGCCTCGTGATAAATTATCAAAGATTATAATATCTATTGTAATATGAAATATAAGTCTTGACATAATACATTACTCTCATTGACCAAATCGTTTATTCGCATTCAAAGGTAAACTAGAAAGTTTTTTCCATACAAAAGATATTTAAGTGTGTCACTTTATCCGTATAAAGAATATAGTATACAATACGTTGGTAAGACACAGTTGTCTGCCGAGTTTTATCTCGCGAGAGCGTACTTCTATGAAATGCCTTCATTGGGATGCTGGGGACCGAGTAGTTTTGTTATTTGAATATACTGCTTTAGCTTATTCCTCTAGTATATTGTTATAGGAATATTATATTATTTTGCTTATTTTTAGATATATTCTAGTACTGCTACTTATTTACTTTATTTCCGCCCATGTAAAGCCCATGTATGTGAAAACTTGAGCCGGAGGCCCAAGTAACTAACATAAAAATATTTTAAATGCTTGCGGTTTCGCCCATTAGATCGATGTTCTCGGATTTACTCTAATATAATATGCGTATATTGTCCATTTGATTTTTATTTTATTTATGAACCGATTAAAATCAAGGAAAGTGTTTATATAAATACAATAGCGAAAATTGTATTTACATTAGTGAAGCCATTTCTGAGATTAGCGTGCACAAATGCACAGACAGAGAGACAAAATTTTTGATAATAAATATATAGATAAATGTCGCCAATAGTTATAAAATATTATTTTAAACATATTTTTCGGTTGTATAATACTGTTTGTGGCCACAGTGACGCAGTGGCACAGCGTACGACTGCGACCGCGTTTGTTGAGGGTTCGCTTTTCACTTAACTTCTAGGAGTAAGTTATTTTCATCCCCGATCTTGTACGACAAACCGTATAACGAAGCGTGAAGAGCTGAAAAGCTTTATGTCTAGATCGACATTGTAAGCAGAGAAAAATTGAGTAACTAGTGACCCAACACTCCGTTATTCGAACGGAGTGTTGAACCACCCTATTTTGAGACATTGCATGTTTGCATAACTTAACGCCGCGATCTGTCTTGCCAGAGTGGAGTAGATTTAACAGAAGTGCCCATAATTTTAAGCTAGTAAGCGATAACTATGATCCAATTACTTCGAAATATAGTCCATTAATGTAACGAGCGTAATTCGATTACTTTTGACGTTGTTTCCGAAATGTCTGTCTGCCGAACGCTTTATAAGCTTTATTTTTATTAATTGATATGAACAAATATGATATGAGGACCACAGTGGCGCAGAAGCACAGCGTTTGTCTGTAAACGCGACGGTTTGTGGGTTCGATTCCCACTCGGGGAGAATGAATAATTTTCATTTTCTTCGCTCTGGCTACAAGGCAAAGTGCGGCGTTGAGTTCCGCCACTTAACACGCAATGCCTCTAAAAGCGGAAAGCGGGGAACGGAGTGTCTTAACACTAGGTTCCTAAGGATCCCTCTGCCTACCCTGCCATGTGCAAGAAACAGCGTGAAGCTATTATTAACATTATAATAAATATAATATTTAATATGTTAGAGCAATTTTACGCTTTAAGCATATTCAAACAAATACATAGAAAATTAAAAAAAATCCACTAAGTGACAAGGGTCTTGTACATCGGTGGCTGATGTTCATTTTCCAGCCATTTTTTTTGATCCAACTGCTAAGAATAACCTAGTGATTGCAAGTACTTGGCGAGTCCCGATCAATCGATAAACCTCTAACTGAAAAGATTATACGATCCTCACTGGAACAAATGAATTATTTTTATTTCTCTCCACTCTGGCAAGATTAGATCGCGGCGTTAAGTTATGCAAACATGCAATGTCTTAAAATAGGGTGGTTCATTCGAACGGAGTGTTGGGTCATTAGTTACTCAATTTTCTCAGTTACAATATTGTTCTAGACATAAAGCTTTCAGCTCTTCACGCTTCGTTATACGGTTTGTTGTACGAACGGAGTGTTGAACCACCCTTTTTTTGAGACTTTGCTTTTTTGCATATTTAACGCCGCGATCTGTTTGCAGAGTGGAGAGAAATGGAAATAATTCATTTGTTCCAGTGAGGATTCTATAATCTTTTCAGTTAGAGGTTTATCGATTGATCGGGACTCGCCAAGTACTTGCAATCACTAGGTTATTCTTAGCAGTTGGATCAAAAAAAAATGGCTGGAAAATGAACATCAGCCACCGATGTACAAGACCCTTGTCACTTAGTGGATTTTTTTTAATTTTCTATGTATTTGTTTGAATATGCTTAAAGCGTAAAATTGCTCTAACATATTAAATATTATATTTATTATAATAATAATAATAGCTTCACGCTGTTTCTCGCACATGACAGGGTAAGCAGAGGGAACCTTAGGAATCTAGTGTTCAGACACTCCGTTCCCCGCTTTCCGCTTTTCGAGGCATTGCGTGTTAAGTGGCGGAACTCAACGCCGCACTTTGCCTTGTAGCCAGAGCGAAGAAAATGAAAATTATTCATTCTCCCCGAGTGGGAATCGAACCCACAAACCGCTGTGAACGCTGTGCCTCTGCGCCACTGTGGTCCTCATATCATATTTGTTCATATCAATAAATAAAAATAAAGCTTATAAAGCGTCCGGCAGACAGACATTTCGGAAACCACGTCACAAGTAATCGAATTACGCTCGTTACATTAATGGACTATATTTCGAAGTAATTGGATCATAGTTATCGCTTACTAGCTTAAAATTATGGGCACTTCTGTTAAATCTACACAAGTCAATTTTCATTTTTTATTCGATTTCTCACTATATAACCGTTTATAGCAGGTAGGCAGAGAGAACCTAGTGTCAAGATGGTGACTTCTTCATTGTGTTGAAGTTGGTGGAACTAATTGCCATACTCTGTGCTACTGGAGCGGAGATTTGAAAATAATTGATTACCCCAAATGTGGATTGAACCCACAACCATTGTTTTTATTTTAGTTTAGTCAGGCGCTATCCACTGTATATTTTATTTGTGCACGCAAACTAGAAGGAAAATGGAAGACGTAATTTTCTTCTTACAAAGTAAGGAAATTGATATTTTTTTTATAGTATATAGTATTAATTGGTTAGTTTGAAAATGTATAAAATAATAAATAATTAAAATATAGTTCTTTGATATAAATAGGAAAAATAGGTGGGTTGTATTTTGGGAAACAATTCTCCTATGTCTCTGTTTTGGAGAATCCTGAATAACTGTCTGAACTGAACATCTCTGATGTCAGCATTTTATAGTGTATGATATATATATATATAGTATATATATATATATATATATATATATATTATATATATATATATATATATATATATATATATATATATATATATATATATATATATATATATATATATATATATATATATATATATGTTTTTTTTTGTGAATTATTCTTAAGGAAACAATATAATGAGAATTTATTGTACAGTGTTGTAAGTGACATGTGTAATACTGTCATTTTTTTGTTTTTGTAGATTATATTTGTTTAAGAACAACATAGTTAACGAAACTTACTTGCTATTTTATTATAATTGCCACTGGTGAATCTTAATAAATAAAATTAAAAAAAAAAATTTCACACATAATTATGTATGAAAACTGTATGAACGCTTACAACACGTGTAGCTATAAATAATTAACAGCTAACCTGCTTTGCAGTGGTCCACGACGCTTGAGGGTATCCCGAAAACAGGTAGCAGTAGCCGTTGAAGAGAATCTGCTTCACGTCCATACAAGACTGCACTGTTGGACGAAACAAGCACTTTTAAAATGAAATTTGACATTTTATTAGATTTATATGTATTTTATGCTTAGTCTAGACTAGAGAAATTTAAGTGGAAATGGGCTAGGTTGGCCAACCAGAGGCGTACTTGCTTCGTTGTAGGTTCGATTCCTGGAAATATGAATACTCAAATAAATTTACAACAGAAAAAGGAGTTTAATCAGCTTTCTTTCATTGAAATTTTTTTTTTAGATTCACGCTGTATTCCTTCATATACTAGTACCAAGACCCGTAGTTTTTAATTTTTTGAGATTAGGTATTGAGTGGTGGAATTAAAACAGGCAAAAATTTTTTTTTTCAATCCGAGTGGAGAACAAACCCACGACCCACGTTTACAGTCAGATGCTGTATCCACTACGCTATAACGGCATCAACCTATAAAGCTTTTTTAGAAAACATTATTAAATGCATTAAAAAAACTATGCTTTTCATTGTTTCTGATTGAGAGGGAAAAGAAGAAAAAAATATAGAATCCATTTTATCATTTAAGACAACATTAAAACCAAATGTTGATTCTTGAAAACCGCCCCCGTCCCTGTCCCCGCCCCCGCCTCCGCCCACGCTCCCGTTCCCGCTCCCGCTCCCACTCGAGAGCACTAAAAACGTTTCCTCATGAATAATGTGACCACGCTGTGTAACATACAAAGGGATATTGAAATGGAAGATTTTATTTTTGTGACAGTTCGGACAAAGAGCTTCTGTGCTTTGCTGTAATGTGGTAAAATAAGAGTATTTGTTGTATATGTTTTAAGATTTTCTGGTAACTGCTATTGGTGTAGAGTATAGTAATATATTGTACTCTACTGTATTCTTCATATGATTGTATAAAAACTTCTATAAGGATATTTTTATTGTGGATTAATTAATTTTTTAAAAAAAATTGTAGTTGTTCCCACATGGAGAGAATTTAGCATTAAGAAGTTCTGTTCACTACTTTTTTTTTATCAAAACAGAGAAAAGAAAATAATTGATACATAATCATTTCCCAGAGCGGATATTATATATATATATATATATATATATATATATATATATATATATATATATATATATATATATATATATATATATATATATATATATGTAGCACAGATAAATCAAAAATGTAATTTACCAAAGATATTCAAACATGTAAGATACTAAAGGTCATCAAGTTCGACAATTCTAATAATAGCAACGATATTCATGCATTTTGTAATCATTATAAATTGTCCTTGTGTTCATAAATAGCTGGCAATACTGGTAACTTTTCCACATTTACACATAAAAAAAAAGTAATGTGTTAAGTTTAAACTTATGTGTTTACTTACTAAACAAAATAATATACCGAAATAATTTATTCGGCTAGTTTGGGCAAAAACAAGTCAATATCATTTCCATATTAATATTATTCCATATTAATATATATATATATATATATATATATATATATATATATATATATATATATATATATATATATATATATATATATATATATATATATATATATATATATATATATATATATATATATATATATATACAACTGCATAGATATATTCGACTTCAGCACGCAACTTGCGGAATTGGAATTGTGGAGAACGGTATATTTTTTTAAAGTCATGCCTAACCGTTAATTAGATAGACTTCGCTATCTATACTATAGATATTGTTTTTGCTAATTAAAAACAAACTGCAAAGTTGCACTAAGCGTATAATTCACGTAGTTTGGAAGTAAAAGTTAATTATAGAGTTCAAAGTTTATACATCGATCGTGCCAACACTTTGTCTATGTCGATCTCGTGTATGTTTTGATTTAGGAAAGCAATTTACTTAGCAATATTAAATTGAACTCTTATATAATTTAATTAGGATAGATAGAGAGAGAGAGAGGCTATTGTAAAACAGTGAGACAGTGTCTGACTATAAATATGGTAGTTGTAGGTTCTACGTCCAAAATATCTGAATTCAGGTGAAAAGTAGAGATTTTTTTTGTTATTGATTGTTACAAATATATGTAGTTACAAATTGCTTTGTAACTGCTTAGCTTTGCCGAATTATTATTGCCGAAAATTATTTTCAATAACTGGTGAAATATTAGGTTAATTAATAAACAGTCTCAAATATAACGAACAGCGTGGTATTGTGACGTATGAATAAACCGTTCTGCGGCCGAGGAGCCTCTCATACGTCTCTCAAACAAGCACATCCAAGCATTAACTCAATGTAACTCACTATAGCTGTACGATATTTATGAAAGCTGATATTTTAGATGTATGCTAAGAAGGTGTAATAGCTAACTGAGAAAATATTTATTCATTTTATGAATAAATATTTTTGTAATATTACAGATTACTATAGGAATCGTATTTCTCTCTTTGTTTCAGCTTCACCCTGTATAGCAGGGTAGGTGGAGAGAATCCAGTATAAAGACACTCCGTTTTCTGCCTTTTAGAACATTGCGTCGTAAGTAAACGATTATAAGTAATATATTTTCTATATTTTTAGAATTAGCCAAACGTTATCATCATAGTCATGAGATAAAAGCTATAAACTTCAAATAGTATGTTCATATTATTTGAATTATATACTCGTAGCTTTGCTTATTTTGATGTTGCTTACATAACGTTGTGGCCATCGAGTCGCCTTTGGACATTATCTAACTGAAAATGCAATGGATGTGGTGTAAATTTATTAAATACAATATATTTTACCCGATTTGTGAAACACGTTAGGCCAAGTTAGACATAAACCAATGTAACGTTGGATCCATCTATCTAGTACTCAAAGTCTGTGATTACATGGAAAGTGAAGGACGGAGTTATTCATCACAAGGCATCACATCACCTGTTTTCGGAGTTTTTAAATTAAGACATCAGAAAAGTACAGTTCAAATAAGTCAAAACCAGCAGTATGATAAACTCTCGACATTTACTTTTCATACAACGTATGAATATCTCATGCCGTATAAAAGTTATTGAGCACTTCTCATGCAACTTGCGCAAGTTATTACTGTTCGATATTGCATGGGTGAAGATAAACATATGACGGCGAGTCTATAATATTAATATGGAAATGATATTGACTTGTTTTTGCCCAAACTAGCCGAATAAATTATTTCGGTATATTATTTTGTTTAGTAAGTAAACACATAAAGTTTAAACTTAACACATTACTTTTTTTTTATGTGTAAATGTGGAAAAGTTACCAGTATTGCCAGCTATTTATGAACACAAGGACAATTTATAATGATTACAAAAATGCATGAATATCGTTGCTATTATTAGAATTGTCGAACTTGATGACCTTTAGTATCTTACATGTTTGAATATCTTTGGTAAATTACATTTTTGATTTATCTGTGCTACAAATAATCAATTACTGACATTCCTTCATTTTATATAAATTCTTAATATTTTAAGGTTTAAGAAAAAGAAAAAAATTAAATTCAGTTTTATTATTTTTTTTAATTATTTAAATTTAGGTGCAGAATTATTTAATATTTCCCAGGATCGTTTGCCAAATACAAATGAGAAAAATCTTGAGTCATAAAGCTATATAATATGGAGCAGGTCGCGGTTAATGGCGCGTATATATTTATTTTATATTTATTATATTTATTTTTTCTGTTGATGACGCGTGAACGCTTCTCGGATGATATTACAATCGGGAGAAATTGGGATGCGGCATGGAAAATCGTTAATATATTTTAATAATTTCAAAACCAAAATCATATTTGTTATAGACATTATGGTATAGGCATTTGTTGATCGTCCTCATTTCTGCATGGATTATTTTTTAATTTAATTTAGCCAAAGGTTTTAAAAATTACGGCTTTGTTTAACTTAGGTTATATAAAAAATACCGTTTACATATAAGACTAAGACTATTTTTCAAAAGACGTCACAAAAGAATAGTTCAAAATTGAAAAATAATGGTAAAATATTTAAATAAAAAATGTCTAAAGTATTTGAAAAAAAAAAAATTAAATTGAATTCTTTTGTAAATTGACTTAAAGTCTAGTTCACATCAAGATCAAAGCCAAAAACGTTTGAAATAGACCAAGGACAGGCCTTCCCCCGTAACTGTACAGCTTATTTATCTACATAGCAAAAAGAGGTCAAACGTTGGTATGAAAAATGATGTTTCGTGCAGTTGGGTTGTGAATGTAATACACCATCGATTTCTAGCATCAAATATTTAAGAAAATAAATAAAAGAGAGATAAGGAGAATTTTACACAAACGATTGAGTGAGAAGATAAACATCTAATTTTTATATTTAGTGCTTAGAATCGATTTTCATCGGAAAATGTACACTAATATTATTAGAAAACACATAAAAGTTAAAAAGTAGCGTGACTCGAACCCACGACTCTTGTTTATCGTCCAAGCGCATTTTGCCAACTAAGCCATACATTGTAATCGAGGTGCGTTAGAGGTAATTTTAAATATTCTATTGTGTTTTTTCATTCTGACCTTAACATATTTTGACTGAATGTTTTTTAATATAACTTCATCTAAATAAAACAAATACAAGCAAACCTAAAGAAAGGTATCATCGTCATTAATCAATAATTATGAACAAAAAAAATTAAGCTTATATCTTATTATTTTGAATAAAACTATTTTACTTTGACTTTGATCTTTAAGTCACAAAGATTAGGATATTAGATAAATCTCTACAAAAATTTAAAAATGTAACAAAATCACATCCGAAACAGATTCAGCAATTTTTAAAGTATATATATATATATATATATATATATATATATAATATATATATATATATATATATATATATATATATATATATATATATATATATATATATATATATATATATATATATATATATATATATATATATATATATATATATATATATATATATATATATATATAAAATACCACAACGTACTGTCTTTCGTATTATCATAATAACATGAATGTAAATAATCTTGTTCTGAGAATTCCAGGATTGGTGGATTACGGGATTTTGACGAAGACAGGTTTTTGTATAGCCATTACCTATTTTTAGATACTCTGATTAAAATAACTAAACAATCTATAACGAATTTGTAGACTCGATCTCTTTAGCTCAATATAGAAATATAATTTGTTGGGTAGCGGAAGGAAGAACAATAAACGTTGCCCAGATTGGGATATTTCTTTTTTTTTAAATCAATTTAAAAATATCACCATCAACCTAAAGCGTAGCAGTTATTATTTGGTCACTTTTAAAAATATAATAAATTTGATTTGTCTCTACATTCTCTCTACTTTTTCTTTAGACATTGATTTTTCATTCTATATGCGCAAAGATAAAATAATTTCTTAAGGATTTTCATAACAAATTATTCCTTGCCATTTGAAAAGAATTGCTAAAGTCGAGAAAACAAATGATAAGTTAAGACTCATTTGAGATAACATCGAGTGTCATTGAGTACTGAGAGCTGTCCGTTTGTCATATTGTCGTAGCACTTATATAAAATATTATTATGTTTCGAACTTAATGGGTGGTGTGGGTTCAGAAATTCAGAATGCACTTATCTCAGTGTAGATGAAATGTTTCCAGAGCTATTTTTAGTAACAGTTTATTTTTTAGTTTCACGCTGTATCCCGCAATTGTAGTGCAGCAGTAGCAAAGAGAATTTAGTCACTTATCACTAACACTAAGATAATGCTCTACACTCTACATTAGTTGATAGAATCTGGTATTGAAACACTCTGTTGTTGACTTTCCATCTGAATTCGAGCCATTCCGTGTTTCATAACGGAACTTAACGCCGCGCTTAAATTAAGAAAATAAAATCTTGTTATAATTCTTAATTATTATCATGACCCATGAAATAAGTAGAACATTAAAAATGAAAGAAAAAACAATCAAAATGTATATCTCGCGGCCTTTGCCTAGATTATCTCATTAAAACGTTGAAAATGTTATAACCGTTCAATGTCAAGCTTTACAGCAATCTTCAACTATTCATACAGCGCTTCTTGAGTTATTTAATATCTGATTCAGATTTAAAGCTAAATTGAAGTACACGATGAAATTCATTTGATGAGAATTCTTCCGATCTGACATCTGAATAGAGGTAATGAGGGTGTAGACTTTTGCTTTTTAATTTTTTGTAGCGTTTTTTAAGGAGTTCTTGTAATTTACAAGTGTATTTTTTGTATATTTATTTTGCTATAAGCAAAAAGAGGTCTCTCTATTTAGCAATTATTCGTTTTGTAGTGTAAAATAACACTAATATGGCAAATGGATCCTATATATTATAGCCATTCTGCTTACCGTATCTTTTCAGTGACTCATTCATTCCTCATTCAATCATATAGCTTCAGGCTTTCGTTCACGTAACCTGCCATTTTTCTCTATCGCGGAACTCAACGCCGCGCTGTGCCTTAACAAAGCTTCAAGTTCATATAACATACCTTTAGTATGTAAATGCGGATAGAACAAAATGAAAATTTTAAATCTGTAGGTACATATTAATCAAATTCAGTCCATAATTTAGTTAATAGTCTAGACGTACAAATTATAAATAGTAATAGTCTATTAAATTGTAGGGTATATGTGGTAATTTGTATTGTGAAGTCATGTTGGTTAATTGGTATAACATCGATATATGTTAAATTTTCATCATATTTTTTTTAGACTATTATCAAGGTAAGTGTTCTTGAGATTTACGCGTTTAAATGAACAAACGCTTTAGCTTTATAATTTAAAGTGCACCTCTAGGTGTATACCTGTTCTTTAAAAACGATTTTTTTTAGAATCAGCCGTCAGATTTGAATTATAGAGTCATCAATATTTTAAAAATTTAATACCACCTTTATCCTGTGATATGACTTTTGTCTAAGTAGTCATTAGTATGATAACGAAATTACGTACCACTAGATCTTATTACTAACTAAATACAACATGCATGAAGGCATAGAATTTTTTTAAAAGTAAACCTGCATGTACCAGAGTAGGCAGAGAGAATACAGTGTGTACACAGTGTCACTCCGTTCTTCACTTTCTATCCGAAATCCAGTGAAAATAAATCATTTTCAGGATTTTTTAGGGGGTATTAGGGGATTTGATCCATATGCTGTCTCTCTGTGCAATAATGGTATTTAGACGATCATTGGGCGATGGAAGAGGAATATTCCATAAAATTAAAATCAATATCAAAATATTATTTATTCAAATAGGCTATTGCAAGCACTTTCGTATCGTCAATTAACATAAGTGTCAGTATTGTTAGTCCTTCAAGAAGCTACCACCAGCTCGGAGGGCAGTTCTGCTGAGAAGAGCTGGCGAGAAATTCAAATCATATTTTTTTTTAAATAAATTAAAAATAAATGTTAATGAATTCTCTATCCAACTCCATTGAATGTTAATTAAACAAATCGAGCGTCAATCCCGCTATTATACAGCGTCATTAAAAATTAAATGAAATACAAAAAGAAGTTAATTAAAAGTCTTTATTCGTCGATCGGGCGACTACGATATTCCGTTTTATTCCACAGTGCGAGTTTTGAATGACTTGTTGAAACTGTGCCTGTACTACGGTGTTGTTTTGTGTTCTACTACACACACGTTAGTTTAACCTACAAAAAGTTTATTTGCAAAATGGCGGAAAATATTGCTATGTAATAACTTTTAAAGTTATTTTTTTTATTTTATTGAACGCATTGAACGTTGCAGGGTTGGCAGACGGAAACTAATTTTGATCTTTTTTATTTAATAATCTATACACTAGTCATGTTTTTTTTGTAAGTAAGTGGTGGAGATCATCCATTTTGTGCCTATTTAAAAATAGAACTTAACTTTACTAATTAAAGTTTGTATATAATAAATACATTTCACTTAAATCGATAACCAAAATATGAGACTTACATTTAAATATCACATCTTAAATACACTATTACACTTTAAGCTACTTCAATTATTATTGGAAACGGCCATTTCAAAGGTGCCCTTGAGCTTACACTTGAGTCACAAGTCAAGTAGAAAGCTTAAAGCTTAGGCTTTATTTATTACATTAATCAAATTCAATGGATGAATAGATCACGGTTATTATCCTTGGTGTGGTTAGCGCAGGGTAAGGCTTTGTTAATCTTCACTCATTACAATACGTCTTAGGGTTACAAGTACAATGAAATTTGCCTGGTTTTTGGTAGATTATATTAATATAGAACAAATGATTCTTCGTACAAAAAAAACATTATTTTTTCTCGCATCATGAATATATTGTGACCAAGATATATGAAATAAGTTGTGTGAAACTTCTCTGGCATTTTTTTAGTTTATGTTTATATGAATTTAAAGCTTTCGATTTCCGAGCTTTAGTAGCGGGATGGAAAAAGAAAAAAATGTTAGGAATTTAATGAATTTTATTGTAATTAAAATAAAAAAAAGTGTTGTAAATAAATACCCACTATTAGTTTAATTTTTACGTTTTAGTTTTAATTAATAATTTATGTTATTTAGTATTTATTAATATATTTATAAGATTTACAAAAGGTTACTCGATGGGAATCGTGTTATATAAACACTTCGCCACTGCAGAAACGTCCCACATCGTTCATGTCGTTTTTAGATAATCCATATATATCAATTTATTTCTTATCAAAGATTAATATGTATAACAAGACGTGATCTATCGTTATTGCATGCAATAATTAACGCACTCGATAGCGTTTATCGAGTCCATAGCAAAGTAGTAGGTCGTTCGAAGTAGAACAAAGTTTGCGAGAGAAGCAAATTAAAGCTGCATTGTAAGGTGTAGTTTCCAGTTTGTGTGTAGTGGACGCGACTTCCGCCGTACCATTGAAAAGTTGACGGTTGAGAAGAACTTCGAGTTAGTTGGAATTGAAAAACAATGTTCTTCACGATACTTTGTTGGTAATTCAGAGATATTCTGTGTTGTCGTCAATACCATATTGCCATTAGTAGCTAAAATATACACATATATATGGGTGTGGGTTTTTTATACCATATGGGGAAGACCAATCATATAAGTACCAGTTTCTTAAAAATATATTATATGTGCATCTCTGTACCCAAGCATTCTCTAAATTATGAAATACTGAGTCTTATGTCAATAGGTTGTTTCTGTTTTTTTCTTTAACAATATAAAAAAAAGCACCATGTTCTTTAGACTTTTCTTCGTCCATCTATATCACGGACAGTTTAACATAGGGTTAATGAACTCCGCTCTCCGCTCTCCGTTCTATTTTCGAGACAGTACTTCTTAAGTTGCGTAACTCAACGCCGCGTTAAGTCTTAACAGAATAGAAAAGTGGAAATAATTTATATATAATTATTCTCCTGTATAGAGTTGGAACCTATAACGTTCTCCTTTCGCCACTAAGGCCTCACTAAAATATATATATTAGTATTAAATTTAGAACTAAAAATACTTATTAAGTATTCAAGCTTTGTTCATAAGTTAGTTAAATATGGAATCGTTTCATCAGATTATTTTACCAATCAGTTTTAACAATAATATTGTTATGAGAGGCCCTGAATAAATTAAGCTCGATTCGTATAAGCTTTAATATACAAATTTTGAATTTACAATCGTTTGATAAATTAAAGAGACAGATAGAACTTAGTTAAAACTTTGTCAATATAATAGATTTTGATTAATATCTGAGCGAATAAAATAATAATTTATCTTAATTATTGGACGTTTTTTATTAAATATATAAAAAAATGTTACATCCCACACATACCTGGGTAGGCTGAGAGAACCTAGTCTTAAGTTACTCTGTGCTCCAGCTTCAGCCTAATTTTAACGAGATTATGTGTCGAGTGAATGAACTCAAAGCTGCTTTGTATTGTTGCCAGAGTGAGGAAATGAAAAAAAAAATCAAATCATATCAACGAAAAAAATTTAAAAATGAGCAGTTCCCTTCGTATATCGTGCATATGTCATACATACACACCTTCCTCTTGAATTATTATATTTGTTAAAAAAAAACTACAACACAAAATCCGTTGCGTAGTTTTTAAGATCTTAGCATACATAGGGACAGACAGCGACTTTGTTTTATACTATATTGTGGTAACTTGAGCATATTTTCAATTCACATACGGCACGTTTCCATTATCACTATATCTAAAAATATATAGTAAATAATATAAGAATACTCACTATCCGTCAAAGTCAATTTAGCTCTGTAACCAGCGTAATGTCTCGAATGATCAGACCGGAAGCGAATTTTAAGTGTATTTCCTCTCGACTGATATCGCAGGAGCTTGAGCTTCCCGCTCCAGTCGCCGCAGAGCCGCCTCGCGCGGGTGGAGTGCGTGTCGCGCGACCACCCCGCGCTGATGGTGTCGGATTGCGGTAGGAGCGCTTCTAGTTCTTCCCATACCTATTATAATTAGTATTAGTGTTAATTTTTTTCCAGTTTCACGCTGTATCCCGCGTTTAGCAAGGTAGACGGAGGGACCTTAGTGTTAAGACACTCTATTCTCTGCCTTTCGATCGATTTTTAACATATTGCGTGTTGAGTGGCGGAACAATGCCGCGGTTTGTTAAAGTTGTTTTGGAAGGAAAATGAGAATAATACAATCTCCTGAGTGGGTATCGAACCCACAACCTTCACGCTTGTGGTCAGACGCAGCATCGCTGTATCATGACGATCTGTAGAAATATTTGATGTTTGAGTTGTATTGCAAATTCAAAGAAACTAGGTGTTCATTGAATTAAACATTTGCGGATATTACTTGCGGAGTGACATTTCTAATGCCACAACAAACATATAGCAATCATGAAGAAAATTATGTACATTTATTAAACATAATTATATTATATGAACTGTACCCCATAATAACATTTGCTTTTAATTCCCAAAAAACATAGAATCCCTACTCTTCGAATTTCGGGATAACTTCTCTCAGATGTAACCCGATTGCATCGCGCCCGCAATTCCTTCATGGGACAGTGTGGACACTTTTACAATAGGATCCCAGAATACGTCCCACAATGGTCTATGTCACAATTTAAAAATAATGCAAAGACGTTTGTGTGTTAAAGATTATTACCTAATTAATGATTTTGTAAATGATAACACACTTTGGGAATTAAATGCTCGCTCCAGTCTATCTCAAGCGTATCATTGACAACAATGAATAATTATATAATAATACTAGATAAAAAAAAGTGCCGCTGAGTTTCTTGCGCCGATTCTTTTTAGGTCTGAGGCATTAACTTTGGTGAACCGGTGGTAATGTATTTGACGTTCAAAAATTGAACCATGTATTCTTATTTTGAATAAAGTTATTTGAATTTGAATTTGAGTGCTCCCCTACACTTCCCCTACAGACCCTTACATGCCAATCGCCAAATTTCAGGTTTCTACGGTACTTAATTCCAGCTGTGCGGTGTATTTTTTATATATAGAAGGCTATTACGATAAAACTAGCTCGTATACTAATTTAGTTCTATACTAATGAAGTATAAATAATAATTTACTACTATACCTCGTTTTCTGAAGTAAAGACATGATGATCATGCGCGATCCATTCATCAGCGTATTCTGTTACATTTTCTAAGCCAACTTCGATGATCTCGACAAAGTCGTAGCTGCAACTGTTTAAAAGATATAGAAGTTTTAGTTTTAAATAAAACGTTTGTCTCGGCGCAGTGGTACAGTGTCTGTGTATAAAGGATAAGGTGTGGGTTTTATTCCTTATAGCACTTAATTATTTAAATTTAAGCGTACTAGAAGACAAAATATGGAAAATATTGAACGAAGTTTTAACTCTAGATGTAATATAGATTTTTTTTTATATATTTATTAATAGTCTAAAAATATAAACAACTTAAAAAAATAAGTATATTATAAAACATATTGCAAAACGTTATAAAACAACAGACAGACAACATGTATGTTTTGTTTTATTTATATAGTTAGTTGAATTAATACACAATACAATAATACAAAAAAAAAGAAATGGATGATTTAAATATTTTGTATTTAATTTTCTTTTTTAATTTAAGCAAAGTTAGACAGAGCGGTAAGTAAAGTTGTAATAAGGTTCTTATAAAGAAGTTTTATGCAAAATAAATATATATATATATATAATATATATATATATATTATATATATATATATATTTATATATATATATATATATATATATATATATATATATATATTTAAAAGAGAATTTAAAATTTCATATATGTACAAAATTTTATTAAGTTTATTTACGGTATCGGCGCAGCGTCTGACTGTAGACGCTACAGTTGCGGGTTCGATTCCCACTCGGAGAAATTGGTAACAGGACATAGCGCGGCGTTGAGTTCCGCCACTCAACACGTTATGTCTGTAAAATTAAGCGCAAAGTATGGAACGCAGTGTTAACACTAGTTTCCTCTACTTTGCTATATATTGCGTAAAGCTATTTTTTATTGCGTCAGTTTTAAACATATTATGAAATTAAATAATCATTGGGTTTTCAAATTTAATACTACTTTTACTGACTTTAAAAAGGAGGTTGAATTTGGATATTTATATAATATACTACACTGTTATCAAGCTTCTTTAGAGTACATATGTTTATAAGTTTCTCCACGAAACCTCGAAAACTTCACTTATTTTTTGACATAATAAGGTATATTACAAATTAGGGAGCTGTCTAAATTTCATTTAAATCGGTTCAGTAGTTTTTGAAATTTGAGTACCAATATTACGCATTGTGGATTGATTTTTGATTGATTAGCTATGTAGGGCTTGAGGTCAATTTAATTTTTTAAATGAATTTATTAAAATATACATTATTAACTATATATATATATATATATATATATATATATATATATATATATATATATATATATATATATATATATATATATATATATATATAATATATATATATATATATATATATATATATATATATATATATATATATATATATATATATATATATATATATATATATATATATATATATATATATATATATATATATATATATATATATATATATAACTATTTGCGTTAAAGTAATATATTTTCAGTTACTTTTAATAAGTAACACCAGGATAGTTCACTAGCCTAGTAAGGCTAGGCAGTGATAGGCCGCCCAGTTTTACTGCAACTAAATAAAAATATTTAGAATTTTGGCAAGAAGAGAGAGAGAGAGTTTTCATGACTTTTCAAGTTTCATACAACCACGTTGTTTAGTTTTAGTGTCTCTAATTACCTAAACTTATTAAATAAAAACTCTTATTACTTTTTTTTTACTTATATTGTAAGGTGAGATAATGCTCAATGTCTCGAATTCGAAGGAAATGTGGAGAACAGAGTGTCTGGTATCTCTTTCGGTGTCTCTTTCCAAGATGCAATGTGAAAGAAAATATTATATTTTATACTAAAAAAAAAATCATTTACCATAAGGTATATACTCTATAATGTACTTTGTTATAATATTAATTTTGAGTAACGATAGATACCACCTATATGTATGTATTTAGTAGTCTTTTAATATTGAAACCAATATCGGTTACATTTACGCCCTCGTTCCACCTGTGTACACTGCCCTTGCAAAGCTTGTAAGCCGTATAGCTAATAATGTGTGCTGTGTATAAACACAGTTGGCACACACACGCTCGGTGGAATGCTTATATATAAATAATATAGGGTATGTTTCTAAAACGACAAGTGTTACTGGTTCGAATCCCCATTTGGAAATCATAATTATTGTCATTATGCTGCTCTGGTAAAGGTTTTTCTGATATGAAATGCCATGCTGCATGGAAAGTAGTAGTGTCGAAGCAAATGCTCGATTCCATTCCAGTTAGCAAGCATAGAATTGGAAGACCTAAAATCAGATGGTTAGAAGGAGTCACCAAAGACCTTAAGACCTTTGGTCCAAACTATTGGAAGAGTGCTGCTCAAGACAGAGAGCAGAGCAGTCTTGGAGGCAAGGGTCCATAATGGGCTGTATAGCCAATGATGATAATGATGATAATGCTCTGGCAAAGCCACACAAGACGTAATAACTCTAATTTAGATGGAAAGCGTTAAGCGGAGTGTTTTAACACTAGGTTCTCATTACCTTCTCTGCCATTCCTGATATGCCTGAGAAATCGTGAAAATAAACATCAAAAAAGTTTAGATATTAATAAGTTAAAATATACTAATTTAATTAACTTTTGAAATATATACTTACAATATGACGTATAAGATATTTAATCCAAAAAGAATCACTGTATGTACGTACGGGACGAGACTGGCAGTACTTATAATGGCGCCATATATATTTTTTTATTTTATCTTTCACATTCACTCATTATCACATTATAACTTTAAGTAAACACATTAACTTAATTGAAGAATATACCATATATTCATTTTACTCATATATTAATTTCATAGAAGTGAATGACGCAATATTTTCATTTTCCCGCCAATGCGCTCAACCACAGATTCAAAATACCGCTGTAATTACACGATGTGTTAAGAACAAAATATTCTTTATTCAAAAAGCAGCTTTACGTTTTTTTCGCATAACTTGGTAGACAAAGGGAGCGTAGTGTTAAGACACTCTCAAGACACTCTCAACTCTCAAGACTTTTGATGTTCCGAGCATGAACATTGCGTAGTGAGTGGCGAAACTTAACGCTTTGTATGCCATAGTAGGAAAATGAAAATAATTAAAATATAATCATATACCAATGAATTAAATTAGCTTCACGATATATCCCGTACATGGCAGGGTAGGCAGAGGGAACCGTAGGAACCTAGTGTTAAGACACTCCGTTCCCCGCTTTCCGGCTTTCGAGGCATTGCGTGTTGAGTGGCGGAACTCAACGCCGCGGTTTGCCTTGTTACCAGAGCGAATAAAATGAAAATCATTCATTCTCCCCCAGCGGGTATCGAACCCACAAACCGATGCGTTTACAGGTAGAGGCTATGCCTCTGCGCCACGACGGTCCGATGCTCACAGATATATACATTTATTTCATTTATTTAAATACCAGTGAGCATCGAATCCACAACTCACGCTGTCATATTACGCCACAACAGCCCCAAGCGCTTAGGATCCTATATAAGACCCGTTTGATCTATATCAAGAATATTTTATAACTCGTATGCGACACTAAAACTGGTCTCTGTTGTACCATAAAATCTATGTTGGAACTTTGCTAGTTCAATTTGTAAGAGATTTTGTTTGTACGAAACATATTGTGTATAATTTAATAACAGGAATTATTGCTACAGATACAAACAAATTGAGGGCAAATATAATTATAAAATAGATAATAAATAAAATTATATAAATTATTGCGACATTTCATTTATATGCATTGTGAATATTATCATTTAAAATATATATATAGTGTCTTGAATATTAGGAGGAAAGTGAATGAACGAATGAACAGAGTGTCTTAGCACTAGTCACTCTTGCTTGCTATAGCTTGCTATATGCCCGATACCTATTAAATGGTTAGAGATTAGACAACGAAGTAGGACTGACACTACTGACACTTCCTAATTGAATAAAGAAAATTTTTATTTTGATTTTTGGTGTTATTTATTATAAAGAAACATTATAAAATTAACTTGAAATATATTTTATATAATAAATTAAGTTCCTGACAATATATATTTTAAATAAAATTCGATTAGACTTTCATTTTAAATGTGTAAGAATCACAAAAATGCCTATGTAGCCTTTTATGCCACCAGTACAGATTGGAAAACGCAAATGAAATACCTCAATCTACCCGAGACCACTATTGCAAAAAGAATAAAACTTGCGGTTGCCAAAAAAAAGTAT
Organism: Dione juno; assembly: GCA_037127375.1. NCBI lineage: Eukaryota > Metazoa > Arthropoda > Insecta > Lepidoptera > Nymphalidae > Dione > Dione juno. The sequence goes on from JAXRJS010000050.1 coordinate 1,109,551, forward strand.
AATAGCATCATACTTGATTAATCCGGTTAAAAAGTTTCATTTGCAACATTATTCTAACTAAACTTTTTCTACTTTCAGAGCTTCTTTAAGCGTAGCTTAGCTTTTCAAAGCAAATTTATCTTTACATATTTGAACTAACAATATTTCATATAAAAAGCAAGTAAGATACGTTCTTAGTAATATATCAAAAAAATCACGTAAGTTCAGTGTAAATTAGAATAAAGCTCCTTCAGTAAGACATATGCTTGCCTCCATTTGTTTACTTCGCATTCAATATAGATATTTCTATGCAATGTATACATCCATTTGCATTTTTCACGTCCATTTTGCCGAGTTTTGGATATTTTATTTTAGATTCCGATGCAATTTTTACCATTGTAACTTCGTTTAACACATGGTGTTGCGACTCAATAATGGGTTTTATTTACAATATTATAAATTCAAACTACATTCTTCAGGGCCATCGTGGCGCAGTGGGTGAGCGTCTGACTGTGAGACAATGGTTGTGGGTACAATCCCGATTGTGGGCAATAAATTGTTTCAATTTCAATTTCATTCCAGTTTTCGCTTATCCTGCTTTTTGCAGGATACAACATGAAGCTGTGAAAAAATAAGCATTTCTAATCCTGGGAATCGAGTTCCTAACTATTGCGCACGTCAATTTCTTTTTACCATATGATATAGTGACCCACCTGTTAAACTAACTAATTTGTTGTCAAATATCGCATTCATATAAGGCTTTTACAGAAGCAGAAAAAGTGATATGACTTTTAATAAAAGGCTCTCGTGGTGCAGTGCCACGGTGTCTGACTGTAAAACCGATGATTGTGACTTCGGTTTTCTGGTAAGAACGTAGAGTTACGCAACTCAACTGTTTCAATTCGAGTGGAGACCGGAGAACAGAGTGTCTGACAACAAGGTTCTCCTAGCTCTATTTTCTACGTACCCTGCTACCCTATATTTAAAAGCCAAATTCAGGTATTTCGTATTTCATATTTCAAATAAAACAAAATCCAAATGTTGTAAGTATCCAAAAGCTTTAAGAACATAAATTAGAACTTTCACAATACTAAAGTTGTGAACTTTTTTGGACTTAACAAGTAGAAATTCTTCAATCGTAACCATTTAAGGCGTGACGTTGAAAAAAAGGGGATTCGGAAGCAAGCTTTAGAGATAAAATCTTTCTTCAGTAAAGATTCCTAGTGGGATGTAATGTTAGCCATTTTTCGTAGACATCTGTGCCCTTGCTGTCTAATGGACGGTGTATCCTGTACTCAAAGAAGCTCTAGAAATGTTAAGCTTAATATTTTTTGGCTTATTTTTATGATGACGTCATCGTGGCGTTAAAATTTGAAAACTGCAAGAGAAATTGTAATTTTTTTATTTTTACCGACGTGGTCAAGTGACAAATAAACAGAATCTACTATAATTCTGTTGACTGATAAGTGTTTATATAGATGTTCTGTGTGTGTGTATCAAACTTTCCTTATATACAAATAAAAAAGAAAAAAAAAACATGTCCTAATAAAATGGCAAAGCTATATATATTATTCTTGTTACAGTAGAAACAATAATAATAAACTGACTGTCCAAATTCATGTTTAGTCTGGCAGACTATTTTGCACCAGTCATTGCAAAATTAGGCCATTAAAAAAAAAAACAATGAGTTGTCCCATCTAGTAAACTTGTCGTGTCGTGTAACGTTTCTGTTGAGTCACCGATACAGCATTGCTATTACTCAACGTTTCTGCTATCGTCTGCCAAGAATTGCGGCCAAGTACCTACGAGTTTGAGATGACTACTTTGTGAAAGCTTATCTTTTTAGCTTTGTGCTGCTGGGTTCTGGTTTATAATAGTTATTATTATAAAGACATAACAATTTGTGTATTTATAATATCTATTTAGAATATATGAAAAATTATTATAAGTTCAATTTGGGCTTTTCATTTTATTCGTTTAATGATTCGATTTCCTTGAAGCATGGTAAATCGTTATAAACAGTGAAATTTAAGTAAATTCAGTGAGCGTAATGTAAAATAAAAGTGTTTACGTTCTAATTTTTTTTAGCTTTACACTTCATTTCGTGCAGAGGGTACCCAGAGAGAACGAAGCGACAAACGCTGTATTCCTTACATACGTTTTTTGCCTCGTCCACTGTCATTAACCTCTTCATACACGCACTCCAGGAGGTCCTCGTGTTTTTTACATGATCTATCTCCAGGGCCATGTTCTCGAAGGTCAACCGAAGAAAGAAGAAGGACTTACTGACTTTATTTTATCATGCCTACATCACTTATTCTCTTAACGAGCCAAAAACACCTGAGCACGTTGTCTTAATTGTTATTGTGACTTGACTATTTATATGAAGCTAAGCCAAGGTCGAAAAAATCATTAAAAGAAACAACCGGAATGGTTTATGTGTGAAATAAAATTGATATATTAAGTGGCAACTTTGTACTGAATTGTTAAATGTTATACATTTATTTAGATTTACCAAAGGTAGTCCAATGGCAATCTTGTTATGTGCACACTTCGCCACTGATCTATTCATAGTGAATTCGATCAAACATTATATTTTTGTTTCACACGAGTGTAAGAGACCATTGTGGCTCAGTGGGAGAGTGAAATACTGCAAACACGATGGTTGTACCTATCCCGCTATTTGCGGGATTTTACGTGAAGTTTTTGTGTCGAAAGGGTCTATAAATTATCAGATGATGAGAAATGCTTAGAACAGTGCGCCTTGTAAGATGTCGAGAATAAGTACGTAAAGTGAAAGAACATTAAAATAGTACATATATACTCGTATATTCTCTAGATCCTACTACAAGAGTATTAAGCTTAGCATTAAATTTTGAGCATAAGCTCTAAAATCCGTGTTACAACAAAATTCCCTGAGAAATGTTTTAAATTTGAAGATTTTATGCAAAAAAAACTCAACTCTACATGAAGCGCAACAGCGTTGTTCGCTACACGTTTGCAACTTCCAAAGCTCACTGTAAATGTAAGTGAACACGCGCTGGATGAATGCTACAATATTTTACTAGAGTAACTCGCGGTATGGCTTTAATATTTCAAAAGTGATTTCGACGTTCTCTTCGTTTTTGTACTCATATGTAACTTATAATATATACATATATATACATATTTTGTACGTGAAATATTTCGTATAAATTATTATTGTTTTAATTTTTTCAGGAAATGTGAATATGATTGAAAACGAAGAATCAAAAATTAGCCTCTTTTTTGACAGATTATATTGTTGGCTATGGGGGCCAAAAAAGCATTGAATGGTCGATTTTGATAAAGATATGATATGTGTATTAATGAGGCCGTAGTGGCACAACTGCAGAGCGTCTGACTATTAACGCGACGGTTATAGGTTCGATTCTCACTCGGGGAGAAATAATTTAAATGTTCCTTGCTTTGGTAACAAGACATAACAGAGCGTTCCATTGAGTACCGTCACTCAATACGCAGTGTCTCGAAAGGGCGGAGAACGGAGTGTCTTAACACTAGGTTGCCTCTGCTTACCCTAATAAAAAAAAGAAGAAAGCTTTCTTAAAAGCTTTCATTATTATATCAAGTTCATTTTGCGTAAGAGTTTAAATATATAATTTGATAATATGAAATTATTATATATATATATATATATATATATATATATATATATATATATATATATATATATATATATATATATATATTATATATATATATATATATATATATATATATATATATATATATATATATATATATATATATATATGTGTCTGTGTTTTTACTAAATATTAGTATTAATTTAAGACTCTTTTAGGTAAAAAAATAATTCTATTAGGACCATTTGATTGGCATTTTTGCTAACGATATAATTTTCATATATATATATATATATATATATATATATATATATATATATATATATATATATATATATATATATTATATATATATATATATATATTTACAGTTCAGTTCAGTTTATATTAACACCGATTAAAGAATAAAGATTTTTGATAGGATTTGTGTTTTTCTTTTGTTTGATGTTAGTTTAACCCAGAAGTTTTCTTTAACTTTCCTTCTTTTCCTTTTCCTTAACAGAGGTTCTCAAATTGTTGATTATATTATTTATCCTCCTATAATCCTACTACAGCTCACAAAATAATTTACATAAATTAAACAGTTAAATAAATTCGACGTCATAATAAAAAAAAAAAACTTAAAGATTTAAATGTATTAAATTATTGATTGGCTGAACTCAAGGAGTGGGGATAGATAGCACAGACATCACTTAACACTAGGTATCTTCTGTCTACGGTTTCTTCCAGCCTACCCTGCTATTTGCAAAATACAGCGTGAAGCAAAATATATATATATATATATATATATATATATATATATATATATATATATATATATATATATATATATATATATATATATATATATATATATATATAATACGGAACCGTCAGTAACCGTCAGTCTCACGCTCTTAAATTTTAAAGGTTAGGTTAAGCATAATAATTTACTTAACTTTATAAACTAGAACAATTCCGCTCGTCTTCATACCTTTGTTCATCTGTATTTCAACTGTATTTTCTTGGAATAAAAGTTATTAAACCGACAATTCCCAGTAAAAATCAAACTAAAGAGTAATATAGGAATATAGCTACCGACTATTTAATAACTGTGAATTACATTATTACAAGCATTTACTCCTGACTTGGTCCCCGTGGTCAAATGGAAGTAAGTAAGAGTTGTGTATGACGAACAGCAATGTATGTAAGTGCCCAAGGTAACTCGGACATTTATTTATGAGGAAATAGTCATTATTTTATTTTTTCGCCGTTTAGATTAGAACCCACTACATCACAATGTAAACAATGTTTTTTTACAAAAAAAAATACAATTATTCCATAATAAATAGAAAAAAATATAAGAAACAAAGGATAGCGCTATGACTATCGTTCCCCGATAAGCCCGTCTAGTTACGGACACGCCGATAGGAGATTTATTACTGCCGGCTCATATTAACGTAATCTATTTAAGAATCGACGGATCTATCACTGAGATGCTGTCTGACTAGTTTCAAGTTTTGATTGATTTTGTAATGAGCTCGCCGAGTTGGTTTTAACCTACTTTTAGAATTACTTGGTTTCGAATTTGTCTGTGTATTGGTAATATTAGTAATATTGGTAATAATGGTAATAATGGTGGGTCACGAAAAAAAAAAGCGTTAAAAAGTAAATACGTGTGTTGAGTGGTGGAACCCTACACAATATAAACTAAGATAGATTTTATCGTTGTCAATATTTTGATAACTTCGGAAACAATTGCTGCTTCTTTGATCCATATCACGCTACAGAAATACTCGTGTATTTGAACAAGCTTTAGGCTGTGGCTTGGTTGACTTATTCCTTCCTGTGCAAATTTCGAGAAATCGCCTCTTAGTACTAGTCCCTAACGCTACATGCCAAATTTTACGCTTCTTACGCTCCGTAACGAAACAGCTTTAAGCTTTCCATACATTTATATTCATTGGTAATATAGATCGCAAATTATAGAGAGAGAGAGAGAGAGAGAGAGAGAGCGTAAAGATAAAGCCTATGTTATTTTTACTTAGATAAGTTTAATAAAACCAACAACAAACTGACACTTAAATTTTGTTTACATACATAAATTGATGGTTTAAACCGCACTTTGAATAGCAGAACGTAATAAGGATAAATGAATTAGGCGAGAGCGTGCCGGCTTACTGCCAGTCAACGCTAAATCTCTGTATAATAATAAACAAGCGAACCTTCATAGATAGATTTACTTAGGCTTCATTGAATTCATTAAAAGTTTTATGATGTATTTGAAGTAAATCATTATTATGTCATATTAAATGATAATAAACTTTAAGTGTTAACAAAATATTATTATCAATATCGCTACTGTTTATACTGTATATGGTAAATAAATTGTATTTATTTTTAATTGTATTAATATGTATGTATGTAAGTATATATATGTATGTATGTATGTGTACTATGTCTGTCTACTATATATATATATATATATATATATATATATATATATATATATATATATATATATATATATATATATATATATATATATATATATATATATATATATATATATATATATATATATATATATATATATATATATATATATATATATATATATATATATATATATATATACAGTGCATTAAATGTTGGAACTTAAATCTGCATTTTATCTTACTAAAACAGAGAGGAAATATTTCAATATATTTAATAACAAGCTATAAATAAATTAAAACTATAAGTGTAATTTAGACCCAGTCATGTCAAGATAAAAAAAAACAGTGATTGTATAAACTGGGAAAAAAAAATTTCATTATTATTGTTAAACAAAATATTCTTACAATAATAACTCCTTCCGGAAGAATTGTATTTAAACTGGCAGCTCGTAGCGCTACGAGCTACGACATTCTGACGTGAATGCTACGTAAATGTTACGTAGACACGCTGTTATGTTGAATGGCCAATTGAATTTGTTTTATGATGGGTTTCTCTCATACTATAAGTGAGATATATTTCACTGTAATTTGATTCAAGCTTGGACGTACATGACACAGCGCTTAACTGTAATCGTGACGGTCCTGGGTTCGAGTCCTACTCTGGTGGATGAGTAATTTAATGAAGCAAATAAAGTAAGAAGATACATTTTGTCTTGACTTACGATCAAATCCGCCTCTTCGCACGCAATGTGGCGAAAATTTGGCGGTAGGTGAGGAACAGTGTTTTAACACTAGGGTACCTCAGCCTACAATGCTCTATCCTCTACACGGGAAAAGGCGTGAAGCTACTTAATTCTTTATTTTTACTACGATTTAAAGTGAAAAATGGGAATTCTTAACACTATATTGTCTCTGATTCATTTATTGAACTATAATCAATATTATATAGTAAAAAGTCATCATCGGTTGTTGGGTATATTACATCCAAGAAATAGGTAACTAATATAGTAAGATCTTTGATTTGACACATTTTAAATTTTGAGACACCTCAGCCTGTAAAGTGTCTGAAATGACAGGATTAAAAAAAACATTGTAGATAATAAAATGTACGCTATTAATAACCTTTTTAAAGAGTTTAATTCCAAACTCAATACATGATCGCAAGTTGTAAACTTCAATTACTCTTATTCAACAAGTCTTACAATACTAAATATTTTTTACGCGCATACATATATTCATAACTTCGTTATCCCTAAATAGTTTTATCCCTAAAGATAGAGGCAAAAAGCTTCTTTCGCCTCATCTGTCATCAACCTTTTCATACATCCAAAGCGTCCTCGTGCTTTTACGTGACCTTCCTCCAGTACCTTCGCCTATACACTATATTCTCGAAAAACAACCGAGGTCACTTATACCTCTTTTTAATTTTATTTTCTTTTATATTTTAATTAATAAGTTAAAAGGTTTATTTTTTGTTAAAATTTTATTTATGACATTCAAATTTTCAAAGACCACCAAAATATTTATAAATTTTCCAGAAAACCAAATAATTTGTAAAGGTATTTTTTTATATTTCACTCATTTCCAAGGATTATTTATTACCCTCAAAGCGATTTATTTGTAACAGAATCCAGCGACAAGCATCTTGACGGACTGATAAACGAGACTGTCTTTATCTTAGGAGCTTTTAACATCACAAAGCGAATTTCTAGAGGAATTGATGTAAGATGAATTATTGTAAAAATAAAATATCTTTTATAGAATGTAAACTTGCTTATATATTATGTATGTTGGACAAAATAAGATAATATGGGTATTTTAAAACACATATATTTTCGTATAGTACAATTTTGGAACTTTTTGACGTTTTGAATACTTTGCAGTAGTCCGTTGTCACGGTAGACTGCAAGGTGTTCGAAAGTTTAGGTTTTCAAAAAAAAATTTACAATGCATATATGCTAATAAAACATATACATTAATTCCCAAATTTGTTTTTTAATTATGGCGTTCCATACGTGCCAGTTACGCACAAATCACTTCGCCAATGTCACGTTTTATTGAGAACACACGAAGGAGGTTGTACGGATCGTCAAAATCAAAGATCTTGCATTTAAAGTCAAAGTCAAATAATGTTATTCAAATTAAATTAAGTATATATTGAAGTAGTATAATATAACACACTATGGAGGACATTGTTTTTATGTCGACAATAAAAATGCTTTTAAGTTCGCCGATCAGTAAACGTTCAGTGTCAGTCAGTCATTGAAAGTGTTGGTTACTAAAAGTGTGATTTATTACTCTTTCATATACATAAATGCGGAAAATGTTTCTGTAAATCGAGTATTATTTTTTGTTATTGCTTTATCTCGCATATATTGCTAGAGAGAAAATGTGTGTAAAAATATTTTATTTTACTATTTCTATCTGGATTCGAGTTGAGTGGTGGAACATAACGTTGCAATATCTGCGGCGCTATCTGCTAACGAAGTGGATCGTACCCTATCACGCTTACAGTGAGATGTTGTCCTACGGTGCCACTATGGCTTCTCAAATTATTATATTATATTTTAATGTTCACAATTTATCCCGCATAGCAGGATAGGCAGAGGGAACCTAGTGTTTAAACACTCTGTTTCCCGCTTTCCACCTTTCGAGACATTACGTGTTGACTGGCAGAACTCAACGCTGCACTCTGCTTGCCAGAGCGAAGAAAATGGAAATAACTCATTCATTCTACCCGAGTGGGAATCGAACCCACAAACTATCGCATTGCAAGGCCCAAGAGGCCCTCTTCAAATTTAATTAATCAATAACATCCAAAATCTTCAATAAACATACATACATTAACTTACTAATACAATGTAAATAAAACATGACTGACTAATGTATCGCGGTACACCAATCACGTCCGCGGCTATAATCCATTTGTCTAATGCCATCAAATCGAGTAATTTGTACTTTAATTATTACTATTACAAGTCACGAGAGGTAGCGGTTTTGGTTAAAGTTATTTTTTTTCATAATTGAATATATTTCTTGGCAGTTTGAGCAATATAGTAGCGCAGTGGAATAGCGTCTTACTGTAAACATTGGTTGTGGGTTCAAACCACATTTTATAAATGTTATTTTTTTCATTTTTGGCGGAAATAATGAATGAGTTATGAGATTTTAGTGATTATTTATTCTTTTCTCCGTTTTCTAGCATAATGTTGTATAAGATTTAAACCCAACTACGTACAACAGCAAATGTAATGTAAATAATCGATTTTAAAAAAGAAAAACTGATTTTTTATTAATAATTAGTAGTAATCATTATGAGACATATTTATAGGTGATATTTAAAAATGTACTGACTGCCACTTTGTCTACTTGGTAATTTGAACCAGGTGCCGAGAAAAATTAAAAATATATAAGCTTTTTTTTAGAAAACAATAAAAAAAATCAGTAATAACATTATCAGTAATAAAAAAATCAGTAAAACCACGACAACTGTCCAACTAAGTCCAGCACTTAGTTATAACTTAGATATATATAAACATTTTGGAGTTAGCGCGACTCAAACTCACATGCTTGAAAACCGTCCTCGCTCGTTGCCAACTAAGCATATATACATTCTTATCGAGCTACATCGAAATTCTTGTTCGAATGTACTTGTTTTATTCATCTCTATGGAGAGATTTTTCCAAATATCTGCCACCCAAAGATTATTCTTAAAAATCTTAATTAATCTCTCTCTTATTAATTACAAATTGTATATCATAAGTAACTTAAATTTTTCAATTAATTATATTTTTGTAGTTTTATATATATATATATATATATATATATATATATATATATATATATATATATATATATATATATATATATATATATATATATATATATATATATATATATATATATCTATGTACAATTGTTGGAGATCCGTATGAATAAATAAATAAATAAATGAAAATTTAGCAAGAGGCAATGTTATATATTAATTATTATTAGTGGTGTGGGTTCCTGGGAACTGGTAACCCACGCCACCACAAACCACGCCACGCCACAACGAACCACGGGGTTTTAGTGTAGTGGGACTCGACCACGCTACGTTAAAATTTCTAATACGTTTCCAAATATCAAAATATAGACACACTAACTTATAGCCAGATTGTCTATCACTATGAGAACAATTATCTAAACGAGATCCACTTTTTTGTTTTATATTAATATATTAAAATACGCTAGCACATTATAAAATGGAGCCCATTTAACATATGAATGTATAGATTCCTAATATATTACTAAACAAGCCATAATAGCACATATATTCCAATGAAATAGAGTATAAAATAGTTTGCACATTTCACATGTATTGTTAGTGCATCCGAATTACTTCATTAGTCGGGACGTGCTTGAAAATATTTGAAATCCAGTTTGATGGCGATCAATGGGTATCGTAGCCATTTTCTATTATTACTATGTTTAATGTTATTTATTTTATGTTACTTGTAAATTGGAATGGAAATGGACAGGACGTGGATTCAATTCTCATTTACTTATTTATTTATTTATTTATTCATAAGCCATGCGATTACAAAACTATTATTCATTTAAATACATGAGCTATTTGAATTTTAACTGACTCCCAAAAAAGGAGTTTATCATTTACTGGATGTTTTTTTGTATGTATGTTACGATTTAACGATTATTTAGTTCAGAATAGTTTGTTGTTGTTTTTTTTTTAAATAAAATCAAATAAAACCACAACCACTGTGGGAGTAATCGGGGGAGTTCAGGCAAGACGCACGGCGTTGGTTTACGTTACTAAATATGCAATGCTTCGAAGTTGGATAAAATGGAGGATACAATTGACTCAGAGTTTCCACCAATTATACATAATATAAAGTGTATAACCATATAAATTTTATAATGGCAAGGGCGCTGGTACTAGAAAACACACTCGGCGAAATAGCTTCTTAATCGGAATTCAATAGACGGGAGTGTGTACTAGGAGATTTTTTTTTATAGTTTCATTTCTTCGGTAGTTAGGCAGAGCGTAGCTTGGATTCTGCCATCGAGTAATATACTTAAATGTTTTTAATCGAAATGAATCCTTATCTGCATATTTAATATGCTCGCTTCATCTGTGTAGAAAGAAATAATTTTTTTTTCATGTTCACGCAATACCTGAATATATATATACCTAAATATACCTAGATTCAAATAACTTAAAAATTTATGGATATCCCCCGATGTGGGCATTGAACCCATAACTATAGTATCATGGTAATTATACAGACAGCTACTGTTTCTAACACAAAAATACATTAGAACCGAGTACTTCATTTCATACACGTTATATTCATTTCTTTATAGTAGTGAAATAATAGTCGAAGAAACATATGCAATAACGATTTAGTTTTAGTGCAAAATGCTCTTTTTATTTTTATTATCTTATTTCGATTACTCTGCATGGTACACTCTCATATATAGTTCACATTCAATTATTGAAATAGGTTTATTGAAACTCCAAAATTGTGTCTTGCTGTAAAGATTTTATTTGGTTAAGCTGGTCCCTGGAACTCCTCGTTAGAAGAATTGAAGACTATTTTGTGATGAATAGTCCATTAGTCGAGAAAGACTATAGGCTATATTAAATCACGTTAATCGTTTTAATGCATACTTTACCGGAGAGACCTACAATGGAAACTTAGAGTATACAACTTACTTCCTCGCTTCTATTTTACCAAGAGGACGAGGCCACTGGTTAGTAGATTGAAGCGGTAAGTAAAATTGTATGTAAAATTTGTATGGAATAGGACAAGAAATAAACAAAAGAAAATCTAATAATATACATACACCGTAATACACGGCTCCTTTCATATAACAATATGGTCACGCAATATCCATGTACATTTTAATATTTCTCCGCTTGCTCCATGTATGAGATTAGCATAATGTTATGCTGCATTATAAGTTACAATGTTATGAAAGATTAAAAGCTGGATAGTTTTATAAAAATCTATATTTAATGAGGTCGTTAAGGCAAAAATGTTTAGAAATTACGTAGATCCTCTACATATCCTCTCCAGCATTAGGTTGTATACCCATATCTCAGCAACTACTGAATCAATTTTAATGAAGCTTGGACTGTTCCATAAATCAAAGGGATCATCTCCATATGGCGTTTAGTTTCCGTGAAATTTATGTAATATTTAGTTTTTTGTGTGCAAATGAAAATTAAAAACAAATCTACCGAGCCGAATACGCTACTTTAACCATATTAGGATTATATTTATATTAAAATTATACTAAAGCGTTTGTTTGATTGAATACACCTATCTCAAAAACTACTGGTTAGAATTTAAAAAAATCCTTTCTTTTGTATAGTCCCTTTATTAAGAAAGGCTATATTTACATAACGTTAAACTTTTCGATGTACTCATACATCGTATCTGTCAAAGTTTCTTCTTCGTGTTTGTAATATGTGACATGTGTCATTCACAACTCTTAGTTTTTTTCCATTTAAACACAGAGGTGAAGCCACAGATAAAATTTAGTGACAAATATACACCTCTTTGCTAAGATCATATAAAAAAAATATTTTATTAATAAATTCTCTACTCCTCCAGAAATTGTTTTGAATAAATCCATTTATAACGTTGTTTCTATTCGAAATCTTTGTAATATAATGGCTGTATTTAAATTGTAAAGTGTTTCGTTTACGAGGGGAAAGCATTGTTGGGATAATTTCATAGGGAAAACTTTATACTTTAATAGGATAATAAATTACTGTCGTATGCTTGGAGAGTGTTATGTATGTGTGGTATAATAAGGAAGACTTTTCGAATTGTGAATCTGGTATTAAAGCAAACTGAGCCGCACCTTTTCCGCCAATTTCCGAAATATAGCACATTTTGCAGCGTATCCGAACGTCAAATTTATTACAGCAACAAAAATGTTTCTAATTATGAAATTTTTCTTTATTAGTAATATTTCATCCATACCAGACGTAGCTTACACGTGCCAAATATAGTTTCCATTTGACTGTACTCTGCACGTGTACGCCATTGTCCCGTCAAACTTTGATATGTAGATAATTTGTTTGTGAATCGTACTTACATACATACATATGTACATACATACACACATACATATGGATATACGCGTGTGTTCTGTAGTACTGTGTGCATACGACTAACGTGCGCCACTTCATGAATAGTTTATCAAGTTTGTTCTGTACAGTTTGGTTTAATTACATTTTGTTTAATTTAAATGGTAATGCTATATGATTAAGTTGTTAAAAGTTTAAAAATTATAGTCTTTCCTTAAATCCAAAAAAATACTATTCCTGTTACTGTTTACTTTTAAGAAAAGATTAAAATTTGGAAAAAAAAATATTACATTTAATTCCCTACTTAGAGAAAGTAAATGTTTTTCAGAAAACGAAGATATAAAAAATTGTATATATCGGAATATGCATACTGTCCTTGTACTCGAAACCCCGCGAACTCGAGGTTGAACTTAAGAGGTGCAGGTTTGAGTCCCACTTATTTTTTTACGTTTTTATATAAAAACAGCCATTATTAGCCAAAAAATTATATTTTTCGACGACCGTTGTAGTCTTCTAGATCGGGAATTAATAACTAAAGCAACCAAAGACGCTTTATTCATGGTCCTATAACGTTGATACATGTCGAGTATTGTAACACAATACAATACAAATATACTATATTGCTCATATATATATATATATAAATATATATATATATATATATATATATATATATATATATATATATATATATATATATATATATATATATATATATATATATATATATTATATGAGCTAAAACAAAACAGAAGTACAATAAGGCGGCCTTATCACTTAAAGCGATCTCTTCCCGGCAACCTTTGGATGTTAGAGTTGTAAAACACTTACTGTGGCTCGTGCTCTGTGAGCAACTCTTCAAAATGCAGGTGTATAGTATGTGCCGGTGGGGCTCGAATTTCGGTGACACAGTGCACGTCGTCCGGATATGACCGGGGAAAGCCCGGACTCGATATGGTCGCGTGCGGATAGATGTGCGACAGGACGACTGACTCGTTGCACTGGATATTTGACGCTTTGTATGGATCTGAAAAGAGAAATTATGTTAGATGGATATTATGAATATTTTAGTACAATTTTTTCCTTAATTTTGGTTGTGTTTTGTAATTTTTTTTTACAAAAATCACGCATCACGCTGTATCCAGCACATAGCAGGGTAGGCAGAAGCAACTTAGTGCTAAGACACTCTGTTCCCCATTTTCCATCTTTCGAGTCATTGCGTATTGAGTGGTGAAACTGAACGCCGCGTCTTGAGCGAAGCGAAGAGCGAAAAAAATGAAAATAATTCGAATAAAACGTCCCACAACTTTTAACAAATTTTTCACGAATTGTGTAATTAGTCTGACTTAATAAAAATAATAAAAGAAATTCTCAATTTTAATTCTTAATTTGCACTTTTGTTAAGGTTCGGTTTACAAACACGTGCTTTAACCTTATGTTATATTTTACTAGATTATTAAACATTAATTGCAATTTTTTTTAATATAATACTATATATTATTTCCAATATAAACATTGTACACTGTTTACATTGTTCATCAAACCGGCATTAAGTACTTGTTACGTTACCAGTTACCACGTAACGAGATACGTGAAGAGCCATACAGTGTGCAGGTGTTAATTACAAAATTGATGGCTTCGATATCAAAATAATTAATAAAATATAAATTTTAATTATCGCTCTCTTCTTATAAAATATCGATGGAAATCACGTTAAGGTCCTGTTAAACAAGCACTGGTTTACAAATATTAGTTAATGAGTGGCGAAACTAACTAATAATTGACTTCTACAAAGGAAAAATCATCTAGTCAATAAGTTTGTATGAAATTCAGATGGAATTTGAACCCCATAATCAACTAGTATAGTTAGATCTTCAATATTGATTCAGGCTCTTACATAAATGTTTAATTATATACAAGCATATACTATGAAAGTGGAATGACTATAGCTATTATATACTATTTATACATTACATTACATACGAGTATATGTTTAGTTAAATACTTCAAGCTTACATGAACGTAGCTTGTAGGCCTTGAGGATACTCTATGGTACTCTATACGAGTATGTTCTTCTATAGAATCATAAATGTATGTATATGTAACTAAATTGATTGGATTTCTTGGTTTGGTGGGTTTACACTGTATTTTTTGTTATATTAAAAAAAATAAAAGTATTTTACATGTTAAAAATGTACATTTTTATATTCCTTTAAGTAAAAGATATAATCAAGTGCTAGTTGTATTTACGTATCGTACTAATCTAATCTACCGTACTAATTTCATATTGGTTTTGAGGTTTTTTTGAGAAACGTAAAGAACAAAAAACGTATATGCTCATTTTGTATGAAATGAAGTGCGGATATAAGTTTGTAATGATTTTTTTGTGTGATAAGCTTATAATATATCTGTAGGTACTATAAGTTCTCACTTCTAACTTGAGTTTCATAATTCCAGGTCAACGGGATCCTGTAGGCATAGATTTTCATACAATTTGCGGAATCCGATGGATGAGGGCCCAGGACCGGTATTTATGGTGCTAATATTATGATGATGAAGAGCATGATCAAGGAAAAATATTTAAGAGAACGAAAACTTATTTGAAAAGGCTAAATTCAAATTAGTTTTGGACATTATAAATATTTAATTGTTTGAGTCGATATTCCATTAAATTAGATAGGAAATTGGTTTTTGCTTGTTCAGGTTCAGGTTCAGGGTGCCTTTAACAGGCTTAATTGATCAAACAAGTGAACTTGATGGAAATTATGTTTATTAATTCAAAGTTTGATTATAATTCAATTTGTTTTGTTTGCTCATAGTCCAATTTATTATTTTATAGATTAAATTTGATTTTTATTATCTTTCATTAAATTATTTGTGAATATTCTATTTTTCACAGGCCTCCGTGGCACAGCGGCAACATATTTGAATGTAAGCGAGACGGTTGTAGGTTCTATTCCAACTCGGGTAAAGTAACTTATATTCATTTTATTGGCTTTTGAAACATAGCAAAGTGCGGCGTTGAGTTCCGCTACTCAACACATATTGTTTAAAAACGACGTAAAGCGAGGAACGGATTATCCTTACTTTAACAGGGTAGCTATAAGGAAAATTTAAACATATGTATCCTTAAGCCTAAATGTATACAGTTATCAAAAATTGTCTCAATTCGAAATATGGGAATGTGTGAAAAGGTCCTAATTACTTTTCCAATAATTTTCCATTTTGATTTCTAAATATTCGTCATTTATCTATATATTCTTCTGAAAGTGTTATATATAAATTTTAATATCATGTGAAGGGAATAGCTACTATATTCCAATAACTAGTGAAACTAAAAGCTCACTATAACTAATCATATCGTTGATAAAATGAAATACTGAATGACTCTAGCAAATTTAAACAATTAAGAAACATACTGGTGTATAGCAAGTGCTTTATATGTAAAGAAAAAAAATCTAATAATTTGTTCATATAAATTTTTTTTGTAGTTACAGTGAGTGCCAAGATTCTCGAGAAATGTATAGAATTCGGTTAACATGTGAACGAGATATTCAAAAGCAAGAAATCAGTTAAGTATAATCAATATTCAGGAAATCTCTTGGAAATGTTGAATACGTGAGAAAAATGCTATAATAAATTAAAATAATATAATAATAATAATATAATAATACAATAGTAATAATATAATAAAAAAAATAATATAATAAAATAATAATAAATTAAAATAAATTTCTATAATAGGCCCCATAGATGATACGAAATAATAATAAATTAAAATAAATTTCTATAATAGGCCCCATACATGATACGAGTGTGTTTTGGGACTGTACTATATAGTATGGGTTCGTGACGTGTCAAAATATTTTTACCAAAAAATTTTAGCCAAGTTCATGTAAAATTTGTTTACAATCTTTTGTATAACAATTAAAAGGTGAAATTTTCTTTTTTTTGAACATGTAAGACGAAGAGAAGTCTGTTCTTAAGTTTCTATTTATTTAAATTTAATATACGCTAGTTTGCGGGACCAAAGTGCTGCACTTTGTCTAAGAACTTCATGGGTATTTAATGTATTTTAACACATCTAAATTTCGCCACTATAAACTTTAATCTACATATTTGTATTAATATTATGAAGCTAAGTTTTAATCTCTCTCTCTCTCTACTGCCTCGAATTGAAAAACACCTTATTGTGTTGTTTAGCCCATTTACCGAGAGAGACTATATATAGGCTATATTGCATTACGATAATCGATCCAATGTGCACTCTACCTGTACCAAGGTAAGGTAGTTTAGTACTCTTAGAATATGTCATACCTATGTTATAAATACAGCTTTCAATTACTTCCATATAAACCCAGATAAACCTATAGGTAGAAACTTATATAAATATAAAGCATTTACAAATATACCAATTATTAGTGACTTAGTGTGTTTTACGTATAAACAAATATATAATAAACAACATTAGTCATTAAAACTAAATCTAACACCAACATTGTGGAATAACACGCATTCGAATCATCGCTTTCTTTTCTAGAGCATCATTAGCGTTGACCTTTATGTTCCAAGGGCACACAAATACCAGCTATTGTATATTTACTGCCCTTCTATGATAAATTATATATCATGTATATTATTATGCCTTATTTCAATATGGATATAGCGTCTTGATATTATTATAAAATGTATGGAAAAAGAATGATTTATGGAAAATTGTTAGAAATGCAAAAAACATGTTATAAAAGATTGTTTTTGTATTCACGTAAAATGGAGATTGTGAGAGAATTTATAAATTTAATTTTAGTAAAAAATATATAGAGAACATTGGAATAATAACCCGTTATATTATCATAGTGATGTAGCTAGCTGTAAAAAGAAAAGTTGAAATTTAGTTAAAAATTTAATTTTTATTTTTAATGAATTTGTCCTTAGCTTGAGTGTATTGATTTCATTCCTAATCAATGTGTGTGTTTTGATCTCATAAGGTGAACTATATATATATATATATATATATATATATATATATATATATATATATATATATATATATATATATTATATATATATATATATATATATATATATATATATATATATATATATATATATATATATATATATATATATATATATATATATATATATATATATATATATATATATATATATATATATATATATATATATATATATATATATATATATATATATATATATATATATATATATATATATATATATATATATATATATATATATGTCTATCCTCGCTCCTAAGTACTCAAGATGTGAGAAGATATGTAAGTCGAATGATCATTTTATCTTTTCTGTATAGAAAAAAGTAGAGCATGTGATATTCAAAATAGACATTTATGAGACCATTAACTTTCTTCAGGAGTCGTTAAGTGTGCAATATGTCATAAAAGTGTACTAAAAGGTGTTCGTAAACCAATCGTGATGGCAGGTCTAGAACATCATACATGTATATATATATATATATATATATATATATATATATATATATATATATATATATATATATATATATATAATATATATTATATATATATATATATATATATATATATATATATATATATATATATATATATATATATATATATATATATATATTTATATATATATTTATATATATATATATATATATATATATATATATATATATATATATATATATATATATATATATATATATATATATACGCTTATATATGGCAACATATTTTCTAAACATTGCGTGTTGACTGGCGACATTCAACGCTGCTTTGGGGGTGGGCGCCGAACGCATAACAGTCGCATTTACTAACAGACACTGTGTCGCTGTGTCAAGACGAACTCAGGAGAAAAGAATAGCTTCATGCTATATCCCGCATATACCAGGATAGCCAGAGAATCTATTGTTAAAAAATTCTACAATTTTAAATATATTAATAGCAAATACTGATAGTATTAATTGTCAAAACGAAATAACTCATAGATTAACACTGCTTACTAATTGCCTCAAGAAATAGATGGTCCTAACGTTTCTCTTTCCCTACTCTATGAATTTAAAACATATAACTATATATATTTTCGCAAATCTCATGGTCACCTTAGTGACCTAGTTAAGGGCACAAAACGGAACGCACTCAACGCGGTACCACAGTCGTCACTCGCCAAACAGCTGAATGAGAACTTCTATTGATATTAATGATGTAAACTGAAACGTTGCTACAGTTTTATTATAATTAATGGAAATTCTTATTTTTAATATTTAATATTAATGGGGTAAAATCGTGTAACGGAACGTAACGGTTCTAGGTTTAAATTTCATTTGCAATAATTTAAAAAAAAACATACGAATAAACTTTAGAAACATATATATTCTAATACACAAAACGCCCAGATAGATTTTGCCATTGGGCGTGTTGTATATTGAGTGATATTTTTTTTGAGTGAAATACAAACGCCGAAAATAATATAATATAATCGAAAAAAAGTTTCTTTAGAGGCCGTCGAGGCACATCGGCACAGTGTCTGGCTGTAAACGAAAAACGGTTGCGGGTTCGATTCCCACTCACAAAGAACGAACTATTTCTTTTCCTCGCTCTGCTAACAAGATAAAGCTCGCCGTTGAGTTTCGCCACTCAACAAGCAAAGTCTCAAAATTAATCGGAAGGTGGGCACGGAGTGTCTTATATCTAGTGTAGATTACCTCTATTTGCTATATGCGTGAAATGGCGTGAAACTACTGAGCGCAAAAATGTCAGAGTTAGTGCCTTGGGCATCTTAAAGAAGCACTAGGTGACTTTTTTTAAGAAATGCCTAAGGGAACGAGCTAAAATGAGATTTGATGTTTCATAGTCCCCACCAATTTACTTCCAGGATATCATTCCATTATCGTTTATGCGGTGCTTTCTGGTTGGTCACTTTCCATTATAAGGTATGTTTATTTACTTCCAAGATTTATTCCATTAGAAATATTCAAAATTTCTAACAGAATAACTCTTATACGCTTCTCTTAAGTAATTTATCGTCATTGTTCGAACGAAAGGAATATAATTACTCAAAGGGAGCTTTCAAATGGCCGCGAAACAATACAATAAATTGCATCAAAAAGTTCGCAGCTTTGTGCGTTCACGTGGCACTAAAGTAATTTTCTTCGGGGCGCCTGCTGGAGAAAATGATAGATTTTTTGTTCATTTCATGTAAAATTTCATTGCTGAGTTGCTCCCAGTTTACGTTATTATTATTAAAATCTCATACAGCTTTTAAAGAAGTTTTTAAAATATCTATTGAAATATTAACATGGGCAGATTCTTGGAAGTTAGAAAGAAATATAGAAACTGAACCTAGCTACCCTAGAATAGAACCTATTTACTCAGTAAATATTTTATGGCTTGGCCATGGCTTGGCTATGGCTATTATTTGTATGAGTTAAAATTAATTTATAGTGAAATCTTTTTTTACTTTATTATTAATTGTTATTTAACATTGTACAAAAGGTAACCCGAATGGCGACACTTCGCCACTGATGAGTAGTATGAATCTATATGTGTATATTATTATATATTTTACTTTTTATATATATTTAGTGTTGTCACCATTCTCCTTTTTTGATTTGATTTATAATCAGAAATTAAGCACGCTACAAATCGCTGCCGATCTACTGTAGCTATTCTGTATTTCTTTCAACTTCACACTGTATCGCGCAGTCAAAGAGAACTTAGTGGCAAAGCTCGCTTTTTGCCATTTATCGCCAATTGATAAAGATCTAAAGTCTTAAGTGAGAAATAAAAATTTATACATTCCCACGAACGGGAATCGAACTGACATGAACCATGACAAGTTACACTGCGTCACAACGACCTCAAATCATAATTAAAAGATTAAAAAAATAAAACGAATAATTAAAACTAGTTAATGTTTCTACAAAGAGCGAAACTCTATTACACAAGCTAAATAGTTTCAAGTGTTGCGAGTTGCGAGAAGGTTTTTTTTTTTTAATTTTAAAACAACTTTTAAACGCTTACCATTTGACCTTTGAATTCTATTAAAAACAAACTATATAAAAACATGACGATTTTTTTTAGGGTTACGTACTTAAAAGGTAAAAGCGCGACCCTAAGCCTCCGCTGTCGGTCTGTCTATCACCAGACTGTATCACATAAACCGTAATAGATAGATTACTGAAATTGTCAAAAATGATGTATTTCCGTTGCCGCTATAACAACAAATACTAAAGATTAAAAAAAATATATATTTCGTCAGCGGAATATCTACAATCATGAAATAGGTACAGAACCCTCGATGCGTGAGTACTACTCGCACTTGACCGATATTTTAATATCTTGCATTGTCATTGTGAAGCAGTTGGTAAGAGTTTGTTGTCATTTAAAATATTGGATAGGTCGGTCAGCTTGAACAAAATACGTGTTTAAATTCCACTTCCTAAGTAGTTAGTAAACCAGCAATACTCCGTTTAGCATAAAAATGTGATTTATATTTTTAGTATGAAAATCCCAAAATTACATATAAACAAATTATTTCTGAGACCGATGTGGCGCAGCGGCACAACGTTTGACTGTAAACGCGACGTTTGTGGGTTCGATTCCCATGAGGGGTAATTCAGTATTTTCATTTCTTCGCTCTGGTCACAAGGCAAAGTGCCGTATGATTTCTGCCACTCTCTAAAATTGAGCGTAAAGGGGGAACAGAATTTCTGAACCCTGGGTACCCTCTGTCTACCCATAGTGAAGGTAAAGGACAAATTAAACATCTAAATTCACATAATAGCCTATATATAAAATAAAATGACCCATGATACTATTAACGCCTAAATTATATCAAAAACGGTAAATAATTCGGTAAGTTTATAGCTCAGTTAACGTATATATTTCGGTTAATGCCGCACCGTGACTAAATCCAGCGGCAGCCATTTGCTGGTACAGGGCAGTAAAACTGATGGACACTTATCAGCGTGAACGACTAACAAGGAGGATGTTTATTAGAAATATGTCGGAACTCGTTAAACTTTATAAGGTAATTTTAATAGAAACGCGAACTCCCTCATACGTATATACGAGTATCTTATTAAATATACAAGAAAATTGTATAAATCGACTTGCTATTGTGTAGTAGGCTTTACATCTACTTTATCTCTAACTGGGACGCGTAAGAGAACGGAGCACCAAATTGTACGGTTTCTGGACACCGCTTTCGCCTCGATCACTGTCAATTGTCATCAACCTCTTCATACATCTTCATTCGCCTTCATATACCCATTAAAATATGTGATTTAATATACTCGTACAAAAAACGTTTTATCTAAATTCTCTCTCTCTATTATTTTCCTCTCGATTATCATTAATAAATATTATTTAAAATTAAAAATAACTAAATAAAAAAGAAAGTATTTTTGTGACTGAATCTCGTCAAATTTTAAGTATATTATCATGTGGTTGAGATTCTCAGCACTGAGGGAACGAGGAAGAACAAGAAGAAGATATTCTTTCTCAACTTAAAGCCTCCATCATGGATCAATCGGCCGTACTTTGTGTAACGATCGAGAGATAAAAACTATCTATATTATAGCAACTAGCAAGACAGTTTTATTCTAAAGGGACCACCTGTAACTTGTTAGTTAAGCCGTTTATCCAAATTAAATAGGCTTCTGCCAATAAAGGCAACTCAGCCGAGTTATGTGACTCAAATATCTTTGAAGCGAAAAAGCTATGTTCTCATATGAGCCGAAATGGTCGTCGAATAGCTTAAGCGGTCTGTGATAATTTCAGTATGCTGAACTAATCAATGACAATTTGGCATTATGAAAGTTTGCTGCAGTTGTCCTGGGATATTATTGTGGACATTGTTTTTATTAGCGAGATTTGAAATTGCGCCTCTTAGATCATCTTTAAGTGGCAAAATGCTGCCTAAAATATTTATTATGCAAAATTTTATGATTGAATCCTGCTATATAACTTTGTCCATATATTGTAATTTATCTTTTCTCCTGAGTTCGTCTTGACACAGCGACACAGTGTCTGTTAGTAAATGCGACTGTTATGCGTTCGGCGTTATATATATATATATATATATATATATATATATATATATATATATATATATATATATATATATATATATATATATATATATATATATATATATATATATATATATATAACGCCGAACGCATAACAGTCGCATTTACTAACAGACACTGTGTCGCTGTGTCAAGACGAACTCAGGAGAAAAGATAAATTACAATATATGGATAAGTTATATAGCAGGATTCAATCATAAAATTTTGCATAATAAATATTTTAGGCATCATCTTTAGCCACTTAAAGATGATCTAAGAGGCGCAATTTCAAATCTCGCTAATAAAAACAATGTCCACAATAATATCCCAGGACTACTGCAGCAAACTTTCATAATGCCAAATTGTCATTGATTAGTTCAGCATACTGAAATTATCACAGACCGCTTAAGCTATTTGACGACCATTTCGGCTCATATGAGAACATAACTTCTTCGCTTCAAAGATATTGAGTCACATAACTCGGCTGAGTTGCCTTTATTGGCAGAAGCCTATTTAATTTGGATAAACGGCTTAACTAACAAGTTACAGGTGGTCCCTTTAGAATAAAACTGTCTTGCTAGTTGCTATAATATAGATAGTTTTTATCTCTCGATCGTTACACAAAGTACGGCCGATTGATCCATGATGGAGGCTTTAAGTTGAGAAAGAATATCTTTTTCTTGTTCTTCCTCGTTCCCTCAGTGCTGAGAATCTCAACCACATGATAATATACTTAAAATTTGACGAGATTCAGTCACAAAATACTTTCTTTTTTATTAGTTATTTTTAATTTTAAATAATATTTATTATTGATAATCGAGAGGAAAAGAATAGAGAGAGAGAATTTAGATAAAACGTTTTTTGTACGAGTATATTAAATCACATATTTTAATGGGTATATGAAGGCGAATGAAGATGTATGAAGAGGTTGATGACAATTGACAGTGATCGAGGCGAAAGCGGTGTCCAGAAACCGTACAATTTGGTGCTCCGTTCTCTTACGCGTCCCAGTTAGAGATAAAGTAGATGTAAAGCCTACTACACAATAGCAAGTCGATTTATACAATTTTCTTGTATATTTAATAAGATACTCGTATATACGTATGAGGGAGTTCGCGTTTCTATTAAAATTACCTTATAAAGTTTAACGAGTTCCGACATATTTCTAATAAACATCCTCCTTGTTAGTCGTTCACGCTGATAAGTGTCCATCAGTTTTACTGCCCTGTACCAGCAAATGGCTGCCGCTGGATTTAGTCACGGTGCGGCATTAACCGAAATATATACGTTAACTGAGCTATAAACTTACCGAATTATTTACCGTTTTTGATATAATTTAGGCGTTAATATAGTATCATGGGTCATTTTATTTTATATATAGGCTATTATGTGAATTTAGATGTTTAATTTGTCCTTTACCTTCACTATGGGTAGACAGAGGGTACCCAGGGTTCAGAAATTCTGTTCCCCCTTTACGCTCAATTTTAGAGAGTGGCAGAAATCATACGGCACTTTGCCTTGTGACCAGAGCGAAGAAATGAAAATACTGAATTACCCCTCATGGGAATCGAACCCACAAACGTCGCGTTTACAGTCAAACGTTGTGCCGCTGCGCCACATCGGTCTCAGAAATAATTTGTTTATATGTAATTTTGGGATTTTCATACTAAAAATATAAATCACATTTTTATGCTAAACGGAGTATTGCTGGTTTACTAACTACTTAGGAAGTGGAATTTAAACACGTATTTTGTTCAAGCTGACCGACCTATCCAATATTTTAAATGACAACAAACTCTTACCAACTGCTTCACAATGACGATGCAAGATATTAAAATATCGATCAAGTGCGAGTAGTACTCACGCATCGAGGGTTCTGTACCTATTTCATGATTGTAGATATTCCGCTGACGAAATATATATTTTTTTAATCTTTAGTATTTGTTGTTATAGCGGCAACGGAAATACATCATTTTTGACAATTTCAGTAATCTAGCTATTACGGTTTATGTGATACAGTCTGGTGATAGACAGACCGACAGCGGAGGCTTAGGGTCGCGCTTTTACCTTTTAAGTACGTAACCCTAAAAAAAATCGTCATGTTTTTATATAGTTTGTTTTTAATAGAATTCAAAGGTCAAATGGTAAGCGTTTAAAGTTGTTTTAAAATTTAAAAAAAAACCTTCTCGCCGCAACTCGCAACGATTGAAACTATTTAGCTTGTGTAATAGAGTTTCGCTCTTTGTAGAAACATTAACTAGTTTTAATTATTCGTTTTATTTTTTTAATCTTTTAATTATGATTTGAGGTCGTTGTGACGCAGTGTAACTTGTCATGGTTCATGCCAGTTCGATTCCCGTTCGTGGGAATGTATAAATTTTTATTTCTCACTTAAGACTTTAGATCTTTATCAATTGGCGATAAATGGCAAAAAGCGAGCTTTGACACTAAGTTTCTCTTTGACTGCGCGATACAGTGTGAAGTTTAAATAAATACAGAATAGCTACAGTAGATCGGCAGTGATTTGTAGCGTGCTTAATTTCTGATTATAAATCAAATCAAAAAAGGAGAATGGTGACAACACTAAATATATATAAAAAGTAAAATATATAATAATATACACATATAGATTCATACTACTCATCAGTGGCGAAGTGTCGCCATTCGGGTTAACTTTTGTACAATGTTAAATAACAATTAATAATAAAGTAAAAAAAGTTTTCACTATAAATTAATTTTAACTCATACAAATAATAGCCATAGCCAAGCCATGGCCAAGCCATAAAATATTTACTGAGTAAATAGGTTCTATTCTAGGGTAGCTAGGTTCAGTTTCTATATTTCTTTCTAACTTCCAAGAATCTGCCCATGTTAATATTTCAATAGATATTTTAAAAACTTCTTTAAAAGCTGTATGAGATTTTAATAATAATAACGTAAACTGGGAGCAACTCAGCAATGAAATTTTACATGAAATGAACAAAAAATCTATCATTTTCTCCAGCAGGCGCCCCGAAGAAAATTACTTTAGTGCCACGTGAACGCACAAAGCTGCGAACTTTTTGATGCAATTTATTGTATTGTTTCGCGGCCATTTGAAAGCTCCCTTTGAGTAATTATATTACTTTCGTTCGAACAATGACGATAAATTACTTAAGAGAAGCGTATAAGAGTTATTCTGTTAGAAATTTTGAATATTTCTAATGGAATAAATCTTGGAAGTAAATAAACATACCTTATAATGGAAAGTGACCAACCAGAAAGCACCACAACAAACGATAAAGCAATGATATCCTGGAAGTAAATTGGTGGGGACTATGAAACATCAAATTTCATTTTAGCTCGTTCCCTTAGGCATTTCTTAAAAAAAGTCACCTAGTGCTTCTTTAAGATGCCCAAGGCACTAACTCTGACATTTTTGCGCTCAGTAGTTTCACGCCATTTCACGCATATAGCAAATAGAGGTAATCTACACTAGATATAAGACACTCCGTGCCCACCTTCCGATCAATTTTGAGACTTTGCTTGTTGAGTGGCGAAACTCAACGGCGAGCTTTATCTTGTTAGCAGAGCGAGGAAAAGAAATAGTTCGTTCTTTGTGAGTGGGAATCGAACCCGCAACCGTTTTATGTTTGCAGTCAGACACTGTGCCGATGTGCCTCGACGGCCTCTAAAGAAACTTTTTTTCGATTATATTATATTATTTTCGGCGTTTGTATTTCACTCAAAAAAAAATATCACTCAATATACAACACGCCCAATGGCAAAATCTATCTGGGCGTTTTGTGTATTAGAATATATATGTTTCTAAAGTATACATACATATATTCTAAGTTTTTCGTATGTTTTTTTTTTAAATTATTGCAAATGAAATTTAAACATAGAACCGTTACGTTCCGTTACACAATTTTACCCCATTAATATTAAATATTAAAAATAAGAAATTCCATTAATTATAATAAAACTGTAGCAACGTTTCAGTTTACATCATTAATATCAATAGAAGTTCTCATTCAGCTGTTTGGCGAGTGACGACTGTGGTACCGCGTTGAGTGCGTTCCGTTTTGTGCCCTTAACTAGGTCACTAAGGTGACCATGAGATTTGCGAAAATATATATAGTTATATGTTTTAAATTCATAGAGTAGGGAAAGAGAAACGTTAGGACCATCTATTTCTTGAGGCAATTAGTAAGCAGTGTTAATCTATGAGTTATTTCGTTTTGACAATTAATACTATCAGTATTTGCTGTTAATATATTTTAAATTGTTGAATTTTTTAACAATATATTCTCTGGCTATCCTGGTATATGCGGGATATAGCGTGAAGCTATTCTTTTTAAATATCATATTTAAAAAAAAAAACAATTTTTTAATATGCTTAATCAATTTCATATTGTATTTTTTCTGCTTTCTTCACATTCGGACCGAATTCGAAATTGTATTGAATGCATAAATTATACATAAATAATTAATTCCCCCAAATTGGAATCGAACTCACAACAAAAAATACGCTCACAAAATATATTTGCTTGTATTGAATAAAATATAGCTTT
This sequence comes from Dione juno, assembly GCA_037127375.1. NCBI lineage: Eukaryota > Metazoa > Arthropoda > Insecta > Lepidoptera > Nymphalidae > Dione > Dione juno. The sequence goes on from JAXRJS010000050.1 coordinate 1,137,312, forward strand.
AAGTATCTAGAGCTTATGTAGCAATATGCTGCATGACAATACTCGCATGGTCAATAAAGACCGTCCCTTTATGCATTATAATTGGGTCAGTCACGTGAAGTGACCATGGTTCATGTAAAATTCATGAGGAAATTGTTAAAAAATAATGAAAATAATGATTTAAATGTAAATTGTCATGATTTAGTTAATAGCTAATGATTCTTTGTGATATTAATACGACAAAGCTGAAGAATTTGTTTGGTTGAACGCGCTAATCTCAGAAACTACTGTTTAAAATAAAAAAAAACCTGGTCCATCCATCCATTTATCGAGAAAGACTATATTATTTTTAGTTATTTCCATATGATCATGTGTGCGAAGATGCAGGTAATAACTAGTAGAGTATAAAGTGGGTATGTTTTTGATTTAAAGCAATAGACTTTTAATATGCAAAAAATATATTATAAGCTGAAATACAAATATATATATATATATATATATATATATATATATATATATATATATATATATATATATATATATATATATATATATATATATATATATATATATATATATATATATATATGTATATATATATATATATATATATATATATATATATATATATATATATATATATATATATATATATATATTATATATATATATATATATATATATATATATATATAGTTTTTGTATTTCAGCTTGTACAGATAATAATTAATAAAAACAAAACTAAAGCTCTTTAAGTAACAAAATGATTATAGTAGAGATCAACGAACTTTAGCAAAGGGGTAATAACCCAGATTTTCTAAAATATAACGCCACATAAAATTTACACTAAAAGTTGGCAAGTCATGGGAAATAGTAATTGAGTGTGGTGCATTGCAGTTAGATATCCGCGTCCCGCAAACGAAACTTCTCAGAATAACTCATGATTTGTAAAACTTTTGTGCTTAAGCATTTCAGTTCATTTGACAGGAAAGCTTTATTTTACGAGCTTATGAAAAGTTTTGTCACTTTCTGTGATATCGTTTAATGGGAATTGAAGGTTTTAACAATTATTTATGAAACTTTTTGGTTATAAGTGACTGACTGACTGAGTTCTACGCACTGAAATGTATGAATGAATTTGACATGTAAGTATTTTTGTATATTATAAGAGCACTAATGACATCTTTTTTCGAAGTTTCCATGGAGACGAGATATAACGATATTTTACGTTGCATAGTCCAAGGAAACGAAGTCCCGGGCCACAGCATGTACTTACTTAAATATTAAATGAAACTATGTTTAACGTGATGGCGGATCTCTTAACTTTTTTGAAGAAAATAACATTTTGAAAAAATTTATTTCTCAAAAACCTATTTTTATGCAGATTATGCGACGTTATCTATCTGTTCGTTAATTATAATTTTCTCTAATTACGTTTTAAGTGTCGGAGCTGAACGCTTAGCTTCGCCTACAATTTAAATATGATTATTCCCCATAGTGCCATAAAAACCATTAGAATTTTAATATGTCGCAAATAAACTCAGATTGAAAGATTGTTGGATATAGAATAAATTGTTACGAATTCCGTCACTCAACACGCAATTTCTCAAAAATTGGAAAGCTGGTAACGTAGGGTCTTAACATTACTTTCCCTCTGCCTACCTTCTACGTGCATGATAAAGCGTGAAGCTATACCCAATAATTATACCAAAAATGGTATACAATTTGATAATTTTTATCGCTCAGTATCGCTGTAATTTTTATCGCTGAGTATAGTTTTATCGCTAAGTCCAGCCATTTGCAGGAACAGGGCAGTAAAACTGATGGACACTTATCAGCGAGAACGACTAACTACACTCGTTAAACTTTAAAAGGTAATTTTAATAAAAACGCGGACTGCTTTATAAGTAAATACCTGTATATTATTAAGTATACTAGAAAATTTTATGTATCTACTTGCTATTGAGTATTTTCAATTACCTTACATTTTAGTTAAATATTAATACTAGAAATAAGCTTACACTTATGGCGCCTGTAACTCGATTGCATTGAATTTGCAACTCTTTCGTGGGACAGTGTATACTTTACAGGTTCCCAGAAACCATTCGAGAATGTTCTACATCACAATTCCAAAATAAAAAGACGTTTGTGTGTCACTAAAAGTTAACCCAATTAATTTTATTAATGACTTTGACGGCTAGGGAATGTAATTCTTACTTCAGTGTATTTCAAAGGTATCATTGTCACTAAATAAAAGTAAACAAGAGGAGAAAAATTGCCTCGCTGAGTTTCTTGCGCCGCTTCCTCTCAGGTCTGAGGCATTAACTTTAGTGAACCGGTGGTAATGTATTTGACGTTCAAAAAATGAACCATGTATTCTTATTTTGAATAAAATTGTTTAAATTTGACATTATTAGCTTCACAATTTATTCCAGATGTGGAATGGAGTGGAGCTTGAAGCCGACAAAAAGCTCAATTCTAATATGCTCCTCTATGGAAATTCTCTAAAACTAAAAACTCTCTATTCTCTAAAAACTCTAAGAAAACGTAGCGGTGCGTAAGAGTTTAAGTCCTAGTACATTCGCAGCCAGGGTGGGTCAAATACTCTCATAGTAATGTAACGGTTTTTTGGTCCAATTTCACTTCTAACGAGTTTTTGGCAAACGACCAAGTAATACAATACAATAATGTTAAGTCCCTAGTGAATACAAAATTAATGTGGCTACTTTGTTCATGTTATATAGAATTTATTTTGTTTTCAATATATTTTTAAAATAAAATAAATGTTGGAGCTGTCGTGCTGGAGCGGTATAGCATCTGGCTGTGAACACGACGGTTATGGGTTCGATTCCCATTAAGGGTAATGAATTATTTTCATTTTCTTTGCTCTGGCAACAAGACAAAGCGTAGCGTTAAATTCCGCCAGTCAACACGCACTGTCTCGAAATGCGGTGAGGTTTACATAAACTATGTTTTATTAAAGTGCAAATATAAAGTTGTCGATGGATGGAAAATATAAACTTTTTCTTTTAAATATCTATACAAAGTTCTTTTTCTTGATAACTTCCTGATAGCACAAAGATAATTTTTTTATTTCTTCTAAAACTTCCACAAACTGTTACCAAAATAAATGGAATTTTGGTTCCAATTTCGACTCGTTTTCAAGACTACTAGAAGTTAAAAATATCAAGACTACTACTATTATTAAAACATAAGAAATAAGAAAAATTGTCTTCAACATATCTTTTGCTCATGGAACAGTATATCTTTGTACATCTACATTTTGTTATTAGTACTGTATGTAATTGGATATAATTTTATTTTATTTTAACATACAAATAAATTTTTTATTTTGAAATTCTATGCAACATTAACTTATTATGAGAAAGAAACTATATTCATAAAAAAATAATTAAAGAAAACATGTAAAAAATTGAACACAGCAGGATTCGAACCCGCGCCTGATGGAAACCGTCCAAATTCATGTATATTTAAGTACTTTTTCTATCCTTAGTGTGGATTAACACTTTAAAAATCATCAAAATAACTATGTTCATAGTTGAAATCGATGAATCTAAAATTAGAGCACAGTATGGAGAGAGTCGTATAACGTGTACGTGAACCGTGGTTTCTATTAAATCTATTGCAATCAACTTTTGTTGAATCGTAGTCACCCTAACGAATACACCTAGTGGCCGCTATATTTTGAACCACCCACCCCCACCGCATCGTCGAACAGGCGTTTGAGGAGGCATTCAAAAACCCACATAGGTTTGACTATTTGGAAAATTAAAGTTAGCTTCGCTTGCAATTTATTAATTAGAAACTAAATTAATGTATAGAAATGTGTTTATTTTGTATTAGAATTGGAATTTGGAATTGACAAATTTAATCATGGAAGCTTATTTCGTCGTCTGAGAACTTTCTAAATGTACATGTTAACAATTCCGTTATATTTTTCACAGTCAATTAGAATAAATAATCTTATAATCATTGTGGAACGATTTGGATATACAGTGGTTTTGGTTTATTTTCCACAGGGACAAGTGTTTTTTTTTTAAATATATTTATCATGTCTAGTTTGTCAAGACATGGACATAGACATCTAGATTGTAAAGAAGAAAAAAATACAGTATTATCTTACTAGTTTCTTTCTTAAGCCTTTAACAGAAATTGGTAAATAAAAAACACAATACATCGGCTCGAAGGACCACAAATCAAAATTGCAATATTCATTATTCTGTATGAATATATATATAAAAAAATGAGAGAAATCAATTCACGAACCCATAAAAAGGGTATTTGCTCAGCAAGTCAATGGACTAATTTGTACATTTCACTCGTTTGCTTTTGCACATGATACACTGGACACTGTTGATATTTACCTGAGAATCAACTCGAGCAAACATACCTTGAAACCTTGTATAATTAAAAACGTAAAGAACTTATTGTTTTTTTTTTAATGAATAGGACATGTATATGAGTAAATAAATGGTGATGTAGATGACGACGGTGATAAAGACGATGATGAAATAAATGTCGTTGTGTTCAAGTTGTTTGTAGATTTAATTGGCTAACGAAGGTAATGCTTACTTTCCAAAGTATACAATTAATTTTAGTTAGGCAAAGCGCGACGTTGGCTCCGTCAGCTTAAAAGTAATACTAGAGCTTTGTGTTATTGATTTTCGTAACGTAAACTTTGTAAGTGGAAAATGGAGGTTATCCCTTTCTCCTCCTATCCTTTAGGTTAACACAAACTTTCTATTGTACGTCCATAAATAAGCGAAACTTCAATAAAAAAAATCGATGCAATTTTTAAATAGCAAATGTCAATTTTCCTAGACGCTACTGCCGGTTCAATGAGTGAACTTCTCTGGATTATTGCTTTATGCCAATTATTAGATTATCGCTATAGGAAAGTAAAAGTAAATATTATGATTATTTTACGAGAAAATGGCTTTTCTACGTTATAAAAATGGCGTGTATTTTTGGAAATAGATAGGCAAGTATTATATATTATTATATATTATTTATATATATTATTTAATTTTTTCTTTTATTGTAATTGATGCTCTTAGACAACGTGATTATAATAAGAATATATCTAAATTAACTACTTGGCACTATACTATCACATTATAGCTTTTAACAGCTTTTTACAGCTGGTAAATGTTAATGTATAAAACAAGTCTAGACTAAAGTAATACTGTAATAATTAAATATATACACTGGAATAAAATAGTTACGGCATTAAAATGACTAGAATAATAAATGGACGGTAAAAGGATTCTGTAAGGCATACGAGTTTTCTTCATTTGAGCCACATTTACTCAAGTCTTCAGACGACAATTAGAAGTACGAAGCATGAAAGCTAAGTTTGTAAATGTATACGTAAGTTACACCTTCTAAGCGAAATGTTATTATGTTTAATATAGAGAAACTAAGCTTTTAATGGTATAGTTAAAACGTGCTTGTACGACTACAGCCTTTAAGTTCAGTGGCTAATTATTATGCTAGGTTGAGGACCATCGCGACTGCCTGTAATGGCGAGGGTCTGTGGGTTCGATTCCCACTCGAGGAAAATGAATAATTTTCATTTTCTTCGCTCTGGTAACAAGGCAAAGCGCGGCATTGAGTTTCGCCACTCAACACGCAGTGCCTCAAAAGGCGGACCCGCTTTCCGCCTTTCGGAACGGAGTGTCTTAACACTAGGTTCCTACGATTCCAGCGGTTCCCTCTGCCTATCCTGTCATGTGCGGGATACAGTGTGTAGCTATTATTATTATAGGTTGTGCGTTTGTACCCAGAATAGATATCAGTGTGAAAAGAAGAACTATTATTACTATTTTTTTTAACTTCACGCTGTATCCTGCACATACCTCGGTAGGCAGAGGGAACCGTAGGCCCAAGGACAAGACAGTTTTTAAGACAATTTCCGCATTTCGAGGCATTGTGTGTTAAGTGGAGGAACTCAACGCCGCGCTTGGTGCAATTATTATTGTTTAGCTAATTATAATATACATCTAACATTTATATATATATATATATATATATATATATATATATATATATATGTGCATGTGTGTATTACATTTTTTTATACTATAATATAATACAGAGCTATAATACAGACTCACAGGCTTTACCAACCTCGGGACTAGGCTTTGAGTTTTCTTAATAACAAAATTATAACTTGGTGAATAGTGACAGCTCATAACTATTTTCTTTTTAATATAATATAGTATTAGTTCAAAAAGGTTCTCCTTTAAGGTCCTCGTGGTGTACTAAGAGTGGTGAGCGATAGTCGTATGATTTATTTCCATTTTGTCGTTTTGGCAAAACAACGTGTGGTGACACACTCAACATATGATGTCTCGAACTGCGGTGGAAAGCGGAGAACAGAGTGTATGGACACTAGGTTCCTCTTCCACTATATACTCTACTTTACGAGAGGAAACGGCTATAAGTGAAATTCTTCCAGGAAAGGTCTAAAGATTATAAACGGCTCATAATTTCCTTATCATAACATTTTAAATGTTTGAAACTTAATAAAACTTTGTATTTTCTCCATGAATTAATTATCTTTCTATCTTTATCTATAAGTTCCATCTTTATCTTTAATTAATATAAAGGGACCTTTTAATTTACTTGGATTTTTTTCTGGTCGGAAACATTTAATTCAGTGTATTTGACTTTGATTTTTCAAATATATTATACATATTACATATATAATCTATATATGTATATAAAGCTTCCGTTTGTGATTAAGCAAGGCACAGCTAAAACTGAACACTAATATATCCCTGGTGGAGTTTAGGGGAGTCCTTAGGGAATTATTTTCCAAATTAACTTATTTTCCAAAATTTCACCAGAAACAGGAAAAAAAATGGGATTTTATGTTCTACAGTCCACGCAACTGAAATTGCGGGCTCGTAGCTTGTATCTATTATAATTATAGCACTACACGTATCGGACCATTAGTAAATGGCAAATGGGTTAAAGCGAGCAAATTGTATTTAAAGGCTATCTGTTTTTTTTTTGTAGTCAAACAAAAAATGGATGAATGAATAAACAAATATAATAAAATATACGATTGACGCAATTGTAGCGCAGTTAAAATTGAATATATTGTTCTGAATAGAGAAAGTATGCATATAATTTAATTTAGCTACTTGATAGTGAACATGTAGTGCAAATTACTGATTTATAATTGAGGAACTTTACGTCTATCTCGTTTAATAAGATTTTTTTTACTTTCACGCTTAATCCCGCATATGGCGAGGTAGAGGAAATCTAGTGTTGAGAGAGCTACGTAATCCTGTTCTCCATTTTCAATACAAGATATTATGTAATAACGAAACTCGACGCGCTTTGCCTTAACCTTATAGCGAGGATGACAGAAATCATCCCACGAGCGAGAATCGAACCAAAGCTCATATATATAAATATATTGTCTAATTAAAAACCGGATAAATATAAAATTTAAAATAAGCTAAGCTAAGTCACGCTTTTTGTCTTTATTATTTTATTACAGCTTTTATCTACCTGACTAAAGATCTACTAAGGGCTATTATCTAAACAATTCTTGATAACACGATGCTTGTTACCTAATGTATGTTAAACGTGGAACAACTCAAGAAGCAAGGGTCAAGAATTTCAAATCATTCAATTTTGAATCTTATTTCCAAGTAAACAAAGATTTTATTAAAATTACACCTCTTTGCCGTCTGACATTTTATACATAGGATTATAGCTCTTAAACTTAGGTAATAGAGATAGGTTTACAACGAACAGTTATATAGTAAGCTGCTCACGTATTTTGGACGTGTCAATTTGAGTGGTCAGAGTCCTTTGACATTGGTGACAATAAGTGCACTCTTCATAGCTTCATTTGAAATAAGAAGGCACAGACAGGCAGGTGTTGGTGGACGTGTAAAAGTAAGAATAAAGAAGTACGTGGCGGAAAGGATAAGTAATCAAAGCTTGCCTAAAATATATTAAAGAATAATGAGTGATACAAGTGAGCGAGTGAATGAATGTATAAGTGAGTGCGTGAGTGAGTGAGTGAGTGAGTGAGTGGGTGAACAGGAGTACTCACACACTCTTGTATGACACACTAAGTGTCATACATGTAAGTGTAAGTGTGTGTGAAAGATCATAGCTATAGACAGACCGTTTCGTATTTCGTTAGATATAAAAATAAAGGATATAAAGTCCATGAAGTATTTAATTGAATCTTAATCTACTCTTGAAGTCCTAACTTCAATGTGGAAAATACTAACATATTGGACAATTAATATATTGGACAGAAATATTAATATATTGGACAGTTCGTGCCTGCACTCAATGCCCATACTAATAACACGTCTATACTCGCCAAAGGTTGTTGCATAAATGACATAACGAGCTAACGAGATTGCGTTTGTCTGTTTAGTGTTTATACTAGTTGTGTGTATAATTTGTATAGTGACTTACTTTGGTATAAAACAAAAGTTTCTGTTCTTAATATAATGTACTATAAATAGGTTTATTACTCTATGTATAATATACAATAATAAATAAATTCTGTACAAAGAAACTAAGCTAGCTTGAGTCAATCGTAGTGTCGTAGCGCCACGCTTGTGGGTTCGATTCCCATGATGGGAAATCTATAATATATATGCATTTCTCTGTTGTGAATAAACTAATTTAATATTTAATAGACATTGTGTAATTTTTACCTAATTTTTTTAAACATCTACATCGTTTAAGATATGCAGGGAATTTCTAGTGGTACATCTCATATCCTATTATAAGTCCTATTTTAAGGGAACACTGTGTTTGCTTGCAAATTCAACCATTTATATAAACAAATCTGTAAATAGCCTTCAGTTTATCTTCCTTATGTGAATGTTTACTATTAGACCGTCAATTTAATGGTGGTCCTTAGGAGCTTGTAAACAGTGCTGTTGCGGTTGATCGAGCAATAAACTTGCTAACTCCGAGAGTTTCCAACCGTTTTACGACAATCCACTTAAAATGTTTGGCAAATTGTCACTTTATAAGGTTTCTGTAGAAATTAAATGAATGAGTTATTTTACGAGAGACCGTCGTGGCGCAGCGGGATATCGTCTGGGATGGCTTCCGTACGTTAATGCGATGATTGTGGGGTCGAGTCCTATTTGGGGGAAATAATTTACGAAAAAACATTTTGCTACAAAAGACGCGGCAACGTTGAGATTCGTCTCTCGCCACGCAATTCAGATTGAAAGTGGATATAGAAGGTCCTACCACCATTCGCAATCGTTTGAGAAAAACCGGCGTAAGAAATATTTTCAATATTTATCAATTAGGTACAGGGTCTGTTTGGATTGAAAAGTTTTACCATTTTTAAAGCATTTATATTGTTATCATAGGAAGGATTGTATGTTTTATTGAAGCTGTTTCCTCTCTAATCAAATTTAAAAGAACGATTTAATTTTACTGGCAAAATCTTTTCACACATATTGTCAATCCGCCCGAATTCGAGACAGCGTGTTGGGCAGTTATTTACTAAACAAATTTTGACAAATAAAAGTCTTCAATGTTTTGGAAAATCTAGTCTATATAATCGCATGCAAAGTCATCACCATCTAAAACCGTTTCACCAATAGCATACTAAAACCAGACAAACAACAATAAAACCAGACGTAGCACCTGTCGTAAGCTGTCCTAAACTTTTTAAAACCCATTCCAAACAAACTGTAATCCCAGTTCGAGTTGGTTTTAGAATTTGTATATTTTTACATTTCCTGAAAATTCAATTTTGAGTGTTATTGAACGGTATTGAAGTTGTTTTTCAGTTCTACAAGTTCGATGAATTTAAATATTTAAAGCTTTTGGTTATAGCTCAGCTATATATAATAGCTTTGGTTATTGTTTTATGATAAGCATCTACTGAAGACTTCTGTAGGATAGGACAGATATTCTAATACGATGGAAAACAAAATTGATTTGTCAGTAGCTCGTTTATGTGAACAGCTAAAAATTAGTAAGGAAAAAAAATGCTTCAGGCTATTTCCCCTATATGACAGTTTTGAAGCATATTTTCCACTATCCATCCAATTTTGAGAAATAATTCATTCCCCCTTCATGGGAATTAACCCATAACCATCGCGTAGCAAGTAAATAATCGAAACTTACCTTCTACACTAGGTCGCTCACACACAAAATAATTGTGTTCTCGACAACTTCTGTCATTCCACATGAAGGTAGGATGCGCTGGTCGCGGGGGAAGCTCTCGGCGTGCTTCAACGCAATCTTGTCCTGAGGTGCCATCGTCATTAGGCTGTCCAGCGTGCTTTCTCCACCCAGGGAACCAGTCTAGAACAATAAATGTTGTAGTATTAAATAATATAACTTTAAATATAAAGTTTATAAAATTATAGAATATTTAATAAATAATCTTACCAAATGATGAAATGATCTTTAGCAATAATCTTTTCACTATGGTTTTTTTTAAATAATCTTACAGAAAATAAAAGTAAGTTGTAACAAGAACGTATAGCTTAATTGGCGACAAGCGCTTAGACATTATCCAAGGGGCGTGGATTCGAATCCTACCAAGTGTTTATTTTATATAAATATCCGGTATTCAAATCTGAACCTACCTCCAGATTATGTATAGTTCAAACAAATCCTAAGGAGAATTTATTATAAATAATAATAGACGTAATATTTTAATACAATATCCACAAGCAGAAGGCGTCAGACATTGATTAATGCGAGTGAAAGCTTAGCAAAATGAAATAAGTAATTAGATGCCTCTCTCTTTACAACGCAATATGCTGCTTAATATACATTAGATTAACTTAAAACGATTTTCTTTGTTGGAACTTATATTATTTCTGAGATCTTCTCTGAGTTAGATAAATTGGGTATTGATTTTTTAATTTTAGTTTATGTATTAATTTTTTTCCACGCCAGAATATTTATATTTAATTTAGAGTTACGTACTCCAAAAGCAAAAATATGGTACCTTTATAGGACCACTTTGTTTATAAAGAATTTTCTCAAGATTGCTTGGACCAGGTTTACAGGCCCTTAGGTCACAGAAAGAATTAAACTCTAGCTAAGTTCTAAACTCTAATTAAGTTCTAGCTTAACACAATTGAAAAATACGAGCATTCATATTTTGTTTTAACAGCAAACATGAAATACACATATCGCAAAAAATCTATTACATACTTGTAGTTTCATACAAAATGTAAACAAACCGCAAACTAAAGTTGGTAAACTTTTAAGTTTTACTTCCCGTTGACCTATATTGGTGAAAATGGCACAGCTCGTGGTGGTAAAATTTCTTCAATCACACAGCTTATTTAAGCTTACGTATTAATCTCTGCCAGAATAAGTAGAGCTACGGGCGCGAGGAGATAATCTTTTGTTATTTTTTTTTAATAATTTTTTTTAATCATGGAGGTAGAAGTTACATCTCTTTTATAATAAAGCTTGATTCCTTTTATATTCATGCTTAAACCAGGTTAGTAATTAAGTTAGTAACCTAACCTTTAGATTTAGCTCTTTTGGAAGCTTTTACTTATTTCTCATATCATACACTAAATGTATACATAATAAAATAAAATATATCTATGAAGTCACAACTGAAACAAATGAACGTAATACTATTACAGTATTATTATATATGCTATAACACCATTCAACGTTACGACTAACAACTTGATAAAACTAACAAGGGAAGACCAAAATAAATTGTAGGTTAAACTGGAGCAAAACACAGGGCAATGGGATTCGGGTCTCAGTACATTCAACAAGTTTGGGGCCGCTGTGCCGTTACATTGTATGAGAGATGACGGGCAAATTTTAATAATCTAGCATTTTTGAGGAACTGTGCTGTGAGAATTTGATGAGGCGTTGTCCACATAATATTAAATCGATTTACTAGCAAAAGCATATATAGAGATATATTCTAAAGAGGTCTGGACTCCAGTTTACATGGGTTGATGACAATATAGCGTGGAATTTAAATATTATATATATATATATATATATATATATATATATATATATATATATATATATATATATATATATATATATATATATATATATATATATATATATATATATATATATTATATATATATATATATATATATATATATATATATATATATATATATATATATATATATATATAATTTATTATATTAAAATAAGAAAATGCAATATATAAAAAAATAAGCTAAGCTTTCTAGCCTAATTATTTTTTATTACTAATAAAAACATGTGATGTGGGGTAGGCACCATACCATTCAGGGGTGGGCACAATATAAATATATATAAAGTGGGTTAATGCTATAGACTATTATCTACTTGCCACCCTAGCCATGCTAGAGAATCAATGTGTTGTTGTGTACAAGTATATTTATTATTATATAGATAAAAAAAACAATATATACAAATAATTATATAACAGTGCTTTTGTCTGCTTTTAATCTATTGCATTCAGTAAGTGCATAATGTTGAGAACAATGCGTCTGACGTAAGGCGTGAACTGCGGCGCTTACGCTTCTTTAGAATTGGGGATGGCTGGCGAGCAACAGCCAGAAAGCTCTTTAAAAAACTTTAACCATAAACCGTCTTCTCTCTGGCCTTTAGACAATTGTTTTAACAAGACTAACTGCATATAACGTTAATATATGTATTTGTATACTTCAAATACAATCCATCCGTTTAATTTACGACTGTGGTAGGCTGTTACTGACGCTGGCAGCAATGTGTTATGAGACGGGACCAAAATATCGATGTAATTGTTGTTTTTTTTTAAAGGATTTTCCAATTTTAAATATGATAAAAAAAATTTTTACTGAGGAAACTTTTTATTGGACCTATAACATAGAATACTCTTTATTGTACGCCAATTAATATATGTATATATAAAATAGCATAATGTTCGACCTTATTGCTAAATCTCTTCCAGGCAACCTATAATAAACAAATTCAGTCACACATATGTATATATAATTACATATATAATTAAAAAAAAAGCTTTTTAGTTTTCTTTGTCGACGCAGCGTGAGGAATGGCATGGCTTAGTGGTCAGAGCGCTTGGACGGCTTCCATGAGGCACAGGTTCAAAATTTTCGAGATAGAACAAACGTTCAAGACACGATTGTAAATACTGATATAACTAAAAAAAAAAAATTTAGAAAAAAAAGTTTTTCTCAAAAACTGGCTGACAACAATAAAATAATTAATATCACATATTCCGAGTCCCCAAAAGTTTAACTCGAACGAGTCAAGTTCCCAACATGCGGTCGGGAAATTACTAAAAGGTTTGCTTGCGTCTTTAAGTTTTGACCGCGGAAAGGCATTAGGGTTAACATATGTATGTCAAAACTTCCATAGTGAAGGAAATCTACTGTTGTGTTTTAAAATTATCAAATACGAGGCAGTCGTGGCGTAGTGGAACAGCTTTTGACTAATTAGAGCAGCTTCTGACTGACTGGACCAGCTTCTGATTGACTGGAACACCTTCTGACGATCTCAACTCGGGAGAATGAATCACTTTCGTTCCTTCGCTTAGAGAGATGATAGAGAGGACCCGGCGTTAAAATCCGCCTCTCAATGTGTTATTTCCGGTAAATTGGCCGGGATATGGGTAATGGAGTGTCTTAAAACAAGGTTATCTATATATATATATCAAGTTTATAGCGCATTATACGACAAAAGGTATATATATATAATTCAAGACAGCGTTGAGTTGTGAAACGCAACACGCGTTCTGTCTTTTTTTAAATTATTTGTATATTATAATTTGAACCAAGAACTGTCGCGTTTACAGTCAGGTGGCAGTTAATATTTTTTTTTGTATAGGTAACTACTTCTTTTAATAAGCTTCTTCAATTTGCACCACGAGGGTATAAATAATAAATAAACGTTATTAAAATCTTAGCCTAACGCAAACGAGGCTTATTTTAAAAAGAAACCAACCTAAGTGCTTGAGTAATACCGAGTTAAGTGAGTAATACCGAGTTAATTTCTTTAGTTGGACGTCACTTGAGATACTTTAAATCAAGTGGAAAATAATAGTGTATAATTCTATGAAGTCGTTTTACATTACGTTAATTATTCACTTGATTTTACCTTTCCAAAAAAGCTCCTGTTGACACGTTATGTAGATTTTCTATGACTTCACGCTGTATCCCGCATAAAGCAAATAAAACACAGTGTTAAAACATTTCACTCTCCGCTTTCCGACCAATTTTAGAGACATGACGTGTTCAGCTGCGGAACTCAACACGGCGTTTTCTCTACTTACCAGAGAGAAAAAAGGAAAATAATTAATTTATACACTTCATTGGAAATCGAACCGGCAGTCGCTTTACCAGAGCCCCACGACAGTTACTACAGCTTGCAACTTTATCTATTACTAAATATATACACAGTAAGTGTGCAGTAAGTTTAAGTAAATTAAACTCGGCTAAGTCAAGTCTGTAAAGTGTAGAACTTCATCAAGAGAACGACTTTGTGTATGTTGTGTTGATGGAAGTTATAGATTGTTGTTATTAGTTTATAATGTTGCTATTATTACTTCACATTTAAATCTGAATATGACTCTTTTTAATACTCTGGAGATGTGGATTAAAAACTAGTTTGCTGAGGACCGTCGCGGTGCACAAGCACAGCGTCTGCCTGTGAACGCGACGGTATGTGGGTTCGATTCCCATGAGGGAAGAGTGAGTTATTATCATTTTCCTCGCTCTGGCAACAAAGCAAAGCACAGAGTTGAGTTCCGCCGCTCTACATGCAATGCCTCGAAAGGCGGAAAGCGAGGAACGGAGTGTTGTAATACTAGGTACTTTGAGCCTACGGTTCTCTCTGCTTACTCTGCTACGTGCGGGGTACAGCGTGAAGCTAAAAAAACTAGCTTGCTTCTGTAGTCAAATAGAAATAACTAAGTGTGGTGAATGACACATAATATATTCTAAGTGACTGAGCTAGTTCTGACAGCAGGTGTAGTACATTAAGACTATAAAAGTATTGAAATATTTTTACCATACAAAAAAAATATAAGTAAAAAGAAAAAAAATAACCATAAACTATTGAAAAGTGCTCGAAGTATTGAATGTCCAAAGACATCTAATATAAGAGTATTCGTTATTAAATTGTTTAAGAGTGTCAATTAAAACATTAATAGTATAATTATCCAAAAATAGAATAAATAGCTTCACGCTGTATCCCGCATATAGCGGGTTAAATAAAGGGAAGCTAGTGTTAAGACACTCCTTTCCCCAGTTTCAGCCCAATTTTATTTTATTACTTACCAGAGCGAGGAAAATTAAATAATTTATACTACCCTAGAATCGAACTTATAACCGTCGCGTTTACAATCAGACGCTGTGCTACGACGGCCTCTAGTTTAGAATTGATAAACGATTCCTCTCATTAAAAAGACAGACAGCTCTTTAAGATACGAATTTATCGTTCGATTCTAGTTTTAATACAAAAGAGAAGACCTGTTATAACTAAAATTACATATAAACTGTAATTATCTTCAATGAGCTATGGTTTATATTTAATTAACTAAAGAGTAGGTTTAACTTATCTAACTTATGGCTTTTTTTTAAGCTTTACACTTTCACTCGCATATAGTAATATAGGTTGGGTTCTCTCTAGTATTAAAACAAACACACAAACTTTCCGTCTTGAAAAATTTAAATAATTTATTGCCCCGATAAACTAGCCTGTCATAATTACGAAATAAAGTAATTTATTTAAAAATATTCCGTCCAAAAGGCTGGACTTGTTGTAACAAGTATACAATATTATAGTACTTAACACGTTGGTAAATATTATTAAAAAAAAACAACGATTTTGAGTCTAATGAGTAAGTTGCAGTAATCATTTCCCATTGAGTTCAATGTGTTGTCTAGAAAGCAATCTAATTTAGTATAGGTACTTAAATATCTTGGAAACTGAAAATAAAAAGGATTCAAGCTTAACTTATATATATCAAGTTACAAATCACAATACTTGTTACAGAGTACATTATGATACTTATCTATCGCTTGTATTATATACAATACCAGCGACCCGTTCGTTTGAATATGTTATACGAAATCCCATTGTACACGTTCAATATATTTGTATTTAACCTAATATATATTTTTTTCTAAAATAAAAATTTGAGTAACTCCTTATTACACCAGCTGCCTATCAGTGAAAGTCCCGTCAAAATCGATTCAGCCGTTCCTGAGATTAGCCGGAACAAACAGACAGGCAAGTGTTTAAAAAATGTTATTTTAGTATATGTACCGTATATATATTCATATGCATGTAGTAAAAAAACAGTTATTTTAATATTACAAACAGGCACTTCAATTTTATTTATTAGTATAGATTATAAAACAAATAATAGAAAAAAACATATATAAGTTTCTATAGGAAAATGAAAATTAAGTTTTTTTTGTATTTCCCTAAATGTGCCAATATATATATATATATATATATATATATATATATATATATATATATATATATATATATATATATATATATATATATATATATATATATATATATATAGATAATTAATTTATATATTATAATAGCAATTTAATATTGACTTCAAGATTGTGATGCAGCAGGAAATTAGAGAAGAAATGCTCTTAGCGAGTTTACGGCCGCATAGAATTTTAGAATAGGGTTGACACTTGACACTAAAGTAGATAAATGGTTATTCTATTTAAAAATTTATTTTACTAAACAATCTAATTGTGTTAATTTTTTTTAATGACTGTCGTTCATTTCTTTCTTACTTTTAACCGACGATACAAAAGGAGGTTCTCAATTCAACACGTGTATATTTTTTTATGTTCTTGTTGAAATCTTGTTTAAAATATTATTATTTGCTTGCATAACATAAATTACTATTAAAAAATAGCTTCAGGACTTATCCTTAACAGGGCAGCCAGAGAAACCGAAGTTGTCGTTCGGTTTAGCTAAATCGCTTAAGTTGAGAAACAAATTACTCCACTATTCATTTCTCTCTCCCTGTAATGTACTTAATGTTGCATTACTAACATTACAATTGGTGAATTGTGGAAATTAGGGTCACTCATTGGGAGATACTCTCTGCATTCTGCCATTACAAAGTGGAGAATATGATTAAAGTTTTTTTTATTATAATTTAACATTAGACAACCCTGAATTCCTTTCGCAAGGAATGTCTTGGACTCGTGAAGCGTTGCGGTCTTTAACCTACATAATAAACTCTATATGTTATAGTGCGATTAAACCCAGTGCAATAACAATTATATTGTTAACGTGGTTATTTAAAGTGTAAGAAAGTTAATTAATTAATTCTAAGAGCTAATTATTGTAAAAGGTAATTAAAATAATAAGAAATATGTATAAAAGGCATGTTTGTTTCAATTTGAAACGATTTAGTAAAGATTACTACTAGAATTAGCCCATTTAAAAAAAAACAATATAGTTTGAATAAAAACGAGAAGGAGGAAGATTGTACAAAAGAATATATATCAAGAATGTTATATATATATATATATATATATATATATATATATATATATATATATATATATATATATATATATATATATATACATATATATATATATATATATATATATATATATATATATATATATATATATATATATATATATATATATATATATATATATATATATATATATATATATATATATATATATATATATATATATATATATTTATTTATTTAGTACTATTTTTGCTTTATAGCTTCATACTGCATACACCCTGCTATACTGTGTATAACAGGTCCTAGGTTACTTAGTGTTAGGACACTACGTTCTCCACTTTTCGCTTAAGTTTCGGGACATTGTATGTTGAGTGGCGATCCAAAACGCTGCACTTCTTGTTGCCAGAGCAAGGAAATTAATATAAATCACTCTCCCCAAGTGGGAATCGAACCCTTAACCCTCGCACCCGTAATAATAATAAAAATAATAATATAATATAAGAATCCTTCTCACTTATACAAAATCTTTATTCTATACAGGAGCATTCTGAAGGACATTCATATACTCGTATATCCCTAGAGCTACCAAAGCAAATTCTCAATCACTGCAATCTGCATAGCAAATGTCATGCATTTAAACAACAAACGTACGTTATGCTAATAGCTTTGATGCACTTATTATGAATTGGCATATTCTTTCCCTTCTGTTTTCCAAATGTGAGTATTTTATTTATTAAACAACTTTAAATATTATCTCGAGATAGAATACAAGTTGGTTATCATAGTAAGCCCAGCCAGTATTTTGTAAATTTCCGAAACGTTCCTGCTTAAACAGTTCTTCAGTCTTCGAGAACATGCATGAGAAACCCCCGAAGGCATAAATGAAAGAGGTTAACGGTTAACTGACGTTCCCTCCTCACAGGCCAAATTAATAATAGCAACAGTAACTGAGATCAGCCACCCTAGAAAGTAAAAGCCACCCATGTAAAAACCCAAATAAATGACCAGGACATCTTTGCTTTTGTTTGAGCCTTATAGGTAAATATAAAGTACTCAAGTCAAGTAAGTTGTTTACGTCTTGGTAAAGTGGAATTAGGATTACCGTATCGGTTTCATCCGCCACCTGAGTCAATACACTGTCCATCTACTATCAGATTTATGTAGGTAGCTAGAAGGTCCAATATGTCAAGGTCAAATAAGGCTTTAATAACGAAACCTTACTTAAATTTTCCTAATAGAGTATTTGCTCATCTGGTACGAGGGTTAGAAATAATTACAATTCTTGAATCTACACCAAGCTTACACGTTACTT
Source organism: Dione juno (assembly GCA_037127375.1). NCBI lineage: Eukaryota > Metazoa > Arthropoda > Insecta > Lepidoptera > Nymphalidae > Dione > Dione juno. The sequence goes on from JAXRJS010000050.1 coordinate 1,156,112, forward strand.
ATGAAGCCATATATTATTAATAAACATTATAGAGAAAAACGGGTCAGCGTCTGTGGATTTGATCCATATTATGAGGACAAAGAAACTGGCCATATATAGTGCGGCGTTGTATTCCGCAACTTATGTACATAATGAAGCTTTAAGGTTCAAGGTTCAACACAAAGTTCTCTGCATGTCCTCAGTGTTATATATAGAATAAAGCGTGAAACTATAAAAAAAGTATCCATATAGTACACGACACAACACTTTATTAAGCCACTCTGGGTAAAGAAGTATAGTAGGAGTTTTTTATGAAAAATCAATTGCAGACAAAAGTTATATTGATTTTACTTAATTATAAGAACTGTAATTACAAACAATGTTTTAAGTGAAGGTAAAATTGGAAACCGAGCTAAGATAGATAAGGCATTACAATCTCTATCATATATGCTCATTTTATTATTACAAAACAGTAATTAATTAATACTAATATATATATATATATATATATATATATATATATATATATATATATATATATATATATATATATATATATATATATATATATATATATATATATATATATATATATATATATATATATATATATATATATATGTCTCTACCACTTTAGACTTTATTAGTCTTATTAACTACGATGGTACTACTGATACTTTAAATAGTTTTCGTTAAGTTTTAAATATTTGTAACAAACTTAAACACTAAACAACACTTCAAGAAACTATATTTCAACTATGAATCTTAAATAGTTTTAAACCATAATGTTAACGAATCAATTGATTAAATTCTATCTTATTTACTTAGCCTGATAATTATAAATAAATTTAAATACTCTCCATTGGAATTAGAATAAAAAAAATTATAGCGCTTTATCCTACATGAGCTGTACCCCGTAATTTCACTTGTGTGAAATACAAAACGTATAACCCCGCTTTTTCCTTTTCCCGTTGGAATTTCGGGAAATCCTCTCTTAGTGCTCCCCCTTCATCCCCCTGCACTTTCGGCTGTGCGTTGTTAGTCAGTCAGTCAGTCACTTAGTAACAGAAGAGTTTTATATATATTGATTGATTGATATAATAAGTGCCTAGTGACAGGACACTTCGTTCTACATTTTCCACCTAAACTCAAGATTTCAACTGGCACGATCGGTATTGAACTAAATCCAATATATTGCGTATGTAGAATATATTAAATATTGTAACGAGCAAATAAAATATAATGATTCGTTGCAAATATAAAGCAATTGGGCTAATTGATCATACTATCACACACAAACGCCTTGTCTAGACCAACTGGCGTCTTGGGATTTCTTCATTTCTTATAAACACTATTTCTGTGACCTTAAAAATACCTTGCAATTATAAATTGTAACAAAATATCTTTACTTATAAGGTAAAGGAACAAAAAAAGGCGTGGAGTTGAGTTTCGCTCAACACGGAATTTCAACAAAACCGGAAAGCGGAGAACGCAATATAAGTACTAAATTTTAGGGATTTATTGAATTATAGGTATACATTGTGAAACTATAAAATTTCTTAAATATATATACAAACAGATAAATAAACTGTAAATAGGCTAAAAAATACTCACGTGCGTATGAAAAGGGCAGTCCATCTGACCAATGGAACTCGCCTTCGTGAACAGCATCTGTTGCTCCTATCCAGTAAACGTCGTCGATGCCAGCACCAGGTCTGGAAGCAATGTAACATGTTAAAGGTCGGGAAGTACGTAATGAGTGAAGAGTTTGTTCACTCCAGTGTTGCAAGAAGCAAGTCATAAAAATACGTTACTGTGTCTACCCCGCATGATGACAGATATAATTATGTGAATAAAAAAACAAATTCATATCATTCTTGCCTTATCATTCATTCACCCTAAATTTTATTTTTATAACATAGATAATATAAAATTTTAAGTTTTAGTTTTAGTTTCCGAATTGAAAGTTAAATTTATTATTATTATTTAGCATAGAATTAAATTACGTTTATAGAATATTTCAATTTTATTTTGACATACGAGTAGTATGAAATATCATCATACAATGCGCTCTGAAGCTTATGCCAATACATTGTTTAACTTAGCACAAAAGTTTGATTTGGTGATGTGAATGTTTTAGTTTATTTGCGCAGCAGCAATTGAATGGAAGCAATGTGATTTTTGATACAAAGCCTCAATATCTTGGATTTGCATGTTTGCTATATTTCAATCTGAATAAAAACCAACCGAAGTGGCTTATTTTACCAAAAAAAACATGAAAAGCTTAGATTTTCAATGATTTTTTGTGTTTGTTTTTAGTTGGAGCTTTTAAATGAAGGGCGGATATGTATAACTATGTTCTTTCTAGATACAAATTTCATAATTCTAAAATATTCATTATATACAATATAATTTTAAATATTTCAATATTAAAATATATACTAACGCATGAATCAAAAGCTGGTCCATGATTTGTTGCTGTCTTTCATTTAGTACACTGGCAAGGTGACCGCCTACTCTCGTACACTCCGTTTCCGCTTGCCTCCACGATCTCTTGGTTTCTCTCATAGCTGTTATACAAAAGTCTCCTGATATCAACCATCCGTAGTCACAATGTCCTATTACTTCGTCTATTGGCTTATCCATCCACCACACTTTCAGCCACATGGCTGATGAATTTTTCTTTGCCAGTATACTTATGTTTAATCTAACAGAATTTTTTTCCGAAATAATTTGAACACTTCGTAAAGGGTCACCAGGTTGGGAACAATGTTTCCACCTAGATTCTCCATCTAGTAAGTTTAGTTCCATACCTTTACAAAACGCATGAACATCTTCGTGAATAATATTAGAATTTTCCGGATCTTTTCTCCCAATTAGTCCTGTGCCCATTTGTAGTCTTAGAGCGACTCGATTACCATACGGCAAGTGAATTTTGTAGGAGCACAATAATTTTGTAGTAGGTCCGACTTCGAACGAGCCGTTTCTTCCCGTCAGAAGAACATCATGACAATGGTCTACTAGACGGTACGTCGCGGCGAACGTGGGTCGACCGTGGATTTCTAGTTCCGGCCTGCTTGATGAGGACAGATATAAATATCTCCTATTCGGTGGTGGTATTTGCTCCAGCTTACCACACAGAGCTGGTGTGTTAAGAGCATATTTTACGAACCCACTAGAGCAGGGTACGTTTAACTTATGCAGATCAACAAGATAAGCGTTTTTAGGGGATGGTATTGGGAAAAGTAGTCGGCAGCTACGAGACCTAGGTAGGTAGCCTGAGTGGACGCGACCCATTCGCGTTGCACGTAAATGTATTGCACAATCTGAAACAATAAAAGGAAGTATTGAATAATTTGTTGTAACTTAATATTTGTTTAAATATGGAAAAGGAAAAACATGTTAATTTTATTGCTTTTAATTTTAATATGTTAAAGAGAATCGTTTCAAAAGGTTTATCTGTTATAAAAAAATATAACTTAATACTTATTACTTATTACTTAATAAGTCCTAAAACTTTGTATAAAAAATATGCTATATTTTGTACATATATATGTGCTGTATTTTCCTATGGGTAATTTATATAAATACTTAAGCGAGACACTACATATAATATTTAAAACTACATTATCTTCTGAAATATAGGAAGCTTTACCATTGAGAGAAACAATGCTATGCTGCTATGCTTTATATCTACACAAAATATTTCACAAGTAAATTTAGTGGTAGTTAAGAACAGGCTCGCCTCTATTGCACCTTTGTCGGAGCTTTCTCAAAGCACAAAGCTAGACGAGCTTTATCCTAGACCACAACTTTAATGACATTCTCGAAATGCCAAAATGTCTGCAATGTTAATTTGTATTCGGTCAGCTGTTGTTTCGCGTTGTGCGTTTATATTGAAGTTAAGAAAAAACAATTAGGGGATAAGTCATTTACGAATGCCTTCGCATATCAGTTGTTGTTTTAATTTGAAGTTAATATTTTTCTCTACAGCCTTATTTTTGGTATCTGTGGTCAAATGTAAGTTAGAGTTGTTCTTGGCATAATGATAAAAAATAGTTTTATATTTATTTATTAGTGTTTCAGCTTGGTGGATATGCGTAGTAAAACGTGCTTTTTACGATATCTCGCATTAAGTCATATATAAAATACATGTAAATCTTGTAAACCAATCAAAACAAGAATGTATAACACTAAACGACCACTTTTAGTCAATTAGATTTTTTTACCGTAGCGTAGTAGTTATGTAAACACGCACCTATTGGAATCCGTCCAAATTAAGAAAAAAAAATTCGACATTTTTAAACTATTTTTTTTCTTTTGCTATAAAATTTTAAAAACATCCTGAAAATTCCTTGAAAGATTTAAGTGTACATCAGTGAAAGATGAATTTATTTTGTAGTACATAAAAAAAAGATAAAGCAAAGATACTAATAAAAATAAAAGATAAGATTGTAGTAACACCAACATTATAATTATACACAATGACTCAACAAAGAACGGAACCCACGACCATTTTTTTTCATCCGAACACGTCACATTTACTTTAAAATGTATATAAACGTATAATATTCTCTAAAGCCGACAAAATTCACATAAGCTTTTTCCCAAAAGGGCTCTTTGTTTCTTTACTTTGGCTTTAACTATTCCCTGAGCTGTCGTAAGTTTATAAAATCACGTTGTAACGTAAGCAAAGTTATATAGACATAACACTAGACTTCCATCTGCCCTACCCTTACCCTGTTATATACGATTTAGTTTGTCCATAAGACGGTATTTTTTTGTACTATATATATATATATATATATATATATATATATATATATATATATATATATATATATATATATATATATATATATATATATATATATATATATATATATATATATATATATATATATATATATTAACCCCTAGGTCAATGATAATAACTTAATGTAATATGTACTATTTTTTTTTCTTGGTACTGTGGGACTCATCGGTACAGTACAGTACTCGATACTACCCACTAAAACCCAGCGGAACCCTCTTCACCTCTGTGAGACGCCGTAGGATCGGTTGAGCATTCTACTACGACGCCTCGGTGACAGGCCCGCCTGCTACGAGCCACCATCGTTTTTACGGTTCTCTGAAGTTTCTTCAAGGGTATCTGGAGCCTCCACGACTTGGAATAGGAGGATCACAAGAATCCCGTAGAATCCACTCTAGGATGGGGGAGTTGGACTTCTTGAAAGTACCTTCTCCATCTCCTTAATCTCCGGCGGCGGAGAAGGTCTACATTTGCAATGGACTCACGTGCCCGCTCCGCGGCCTCCTTCAATGCGATAACAGATTCGCAGAAGGAGACCATCGCAGACCAGCTTCTCTCACAATCCAGTATCCACATTGGAAAGAGAGAGGTCACCACACCACTACAGTCATCAAAGCCCGGCGTTGTGGAGCCCATGCGGGGCATTCGGCCAAAGTGAATGTAATATATACCACATTCAACTCATAAACTTTTCTTTTATAATATTAGTATAAATGTGTACCAATATTGCCAAAAATGCCAACAAATCTTGTAATTCTATATAAGACGTTTGTAGAATGTTGCGTGAATTCAATCGTATAAGATTTACTTCAACTTATGCGATAAATTCAGACAAAAATGCTCACGAAATGCGCAAAAGAATATATTTTATGGAATATTACTGAAGCTATTTTTTTTTTTTCTTCAATCTATGACTGTCTTCAATAAATACATATTCTATACTTCAGTTTTTCTTTAGCCTTATACTGTATCCTGTATAAAGTAAAGGCAGAGACAACTTAGTGTAAAGGTATTACGCGCTCCGATCTGCATCCAAATTCGACGCTCTGTCTTACCAGAGATGGGTAGTAAAAATGCTGTTTTAACTCAGTCGGGACCGAACCTATGACCCTTGTGTTCACAGTCACGTCACACCTCTCAACAAGTAAATTTTATTTTCTTAAAATAACTTTATTTCTAATTATTTTCTAGTTAAGTATTATTTTTGTTCAATATATTAACGCTATTTAAATTTTAATCTAATTACTTTCTAGTTGAGGCGACAATGTAGGCAATTTCGCCCCGTTCTCCTCTATCTTCCTAATTTTAGTTTAAGTAAATTTAAGTTCATTAAAAGCATTTTTAAAAAGTGAACCCGCAATACCTCGTACACGTCTATTCGATTCAATTCAAAAGTCAATTGTACGAAACATACCAGTCTCTATGAAATACCAAGCCGGATATTGAATTTTTAACCCCTGTAGGGAGCAGGCATGCTATAATTGTACGAAGCATCTTAATAAATACAGATTATCCACTGTAAATATTTATATATACAACGCTGATTTTATTTGTCTGTCTGTCTGCCTGCACTCTGTAACCCGTATATATATATAGCAGAGTGAGCAGAGGAAGTAGTGTTAGAACACTCCATTCTATGCTTTCCGTCTACGTTACGAATTTTATAGCAAATAATTCAGTAGTTCTTAAAAAAATCATTTATAATACCAATATTCATATATGTATATATTTTTACCAGTTTACGCTTAGATATGTTCTCTTATTTAGATAATGCCGTACGAAAGTGTCGATAGTAAGTTAATTAATAACTTATATACAAATATACTAAATATATTATTTAATTTGTTTTTGTATAAGATCTTTTTGTTAAGAATTTATGTTTGACATCTTTAGTAATCTTCTATAATAAAAAAATTAGTTACTTTTTATATTACAAATTAGTTATTTCTTTAAGACAATTATATTTACTTACAAATAGAATAAAAATATAAATTTTCCTCATAAAATGTGAAAAGTTCAAAAAATGTCTATTAAGCTTATTAAGTTTCAACGCAAAAATGATTAAATTCTAACGACGATGTTGTAAAATTCATAAAAATATTCAGAAGCTTCACTCGTTACTACGTTAAGTAGGTCTTTATGATAGCATCTAATTTAACTAATAGTTCCTTTAGTTTTCTACATATATCATTTATCTCCTTGTACGTGTGGGACAGTCTCAGAATCTAGACCCGAGGGTTAAGGGTTCGATTCCTATTTAGGGAATTGCGCTGTATGGAGTAATGCCACTGACTAAATTTTTTTATTACATTATATTTCTATGATTGTCTGTCATAATAAAGAAAAATATAAAATATTTTATTTTAGCTCCAAGCTGCTTCCCGCATATAACATGGTAGACAGATTGAACCTAGTGTTAAGACACTCCGTCGTCTTTTCTCCTTTTTGAAATATTGCATGTTTATGCCGCGCTTTGTATTGTTACCAGAACGAGGAAAATAATAATAATTCAATCTTCCCTCGTGGTAATCGAACCCACAACCGTCGTGTTTACAGGCAGACGTTGTTACGCTGCGCCAAGACTAACTCAAATGCTTCTACTTTTTTTTCATTAGCTTCACGCTGTTTCCCGCACGTAGCAGGGTAAGGCAGAGGGAACCATAGGTAGAAGGAACATAGTGTTAAGACATTCCGTTACCCGCTTCCCGCCTTCGAGGCATTGCGTGTTGAGTGGCGGAACTCTACGCCGCGCTTTGCGTTGTTGCCAGAGCGAAGAAAATAAAACTAATTCATTCTTCCCTCACGGGAATCGAACCCCCTGCTTACTAATTTCTAATGTTATCATTAAATTTCATCACAAATAAATATTCTCATATAAACAGACGCTAATTAAAGTAACTAGTTTCATTTCCATCATCATAAAAGCTAGGGCTGTAAAGTTTTATGCCAAATATCCATTAGCTTAACAAGTGTTATTTATTCATATTACGATATATATATCATAGATTATATATGTTCAATGCATACTGATCGATATTAGAATTGATTGAATTGATGTGTAGGTTAATTAAGTAAGAGCTCTACATTTTTGTTAAGCAAATCTCATTGCATATATATATATATATATATATATATATATATATATATATATATATATATATATATATATATATATATATATATATATATATATATATATATATATATATATATATATATATATATAATATATATGTATGTTTATTTTGTATATGTAATTATATACTATAATATAAATGTGAAAGTTTGTGAGGGTGTTTGTTTTAGTTTCATGCAAAAACTACTGAACAGATTTAGAATAAACTTTGCAGTAACATAATCCATATACCAGAATAACATATAGGCTATAATTTATAATAAGGTAATGCAATTAACTTTATTATTAAATAAACAATAGTGTAGCTTAAGGGGACGTTGCAGGTGGGCTGCTAGTATTATTTATATAATATTTATTTATGGATATTTGTATAAAGGCAAGGGGCACAATGGGGCATCATCTGACTGTAAAACCTGAAGGTTGCGGGTTCAATCCCCATTCGAAGTATTAAGGTGTCGATTTCTCACACAGACGAAGCGCCGCTCAACACTCAACTTTCTCTTATTCTCCGTCACTGTTTTTCATTATTGAGTATAAAAATCAATTTAACTTACGTTATCAATTTACATGTAATTTCTAGCTGTTACGTATAGCTAAGTAAGTAAACAACTTGTACTACAATAACAATCTATTATTGCCTTTGACCTTTATAGAAATTACAGTACACGACTATTGGCCACACAATAAGAGTACCGTAGCAGAGTCTTGCCTCGATAATTCTCAATTGAGAATGCTAGAGATGCGAAGTAAAAAAAAAGTATCCGTATGAGTAAGCCAATGGATTACTAATCTAACTAAGACTGTTAACGGGTGTGTGTTCGAATACCAATAGGATTTTTTTTTTTATTTTTTATAATTTTTTTAAATTATTTAAAAATTATTTTACTACATTTACTCAGACTAAAACGTATAGAACTTACCATTAAGCTCAAATTTTTATAGATTTTTTAAACTCAAGTTGTCACTCAAATCATAGCGTCTTGAATTAGGACGCAAATAGGAGAGTGGAGGGCTTTGTCATTAGATTATCTCGGTCTTTGTATATGTAGAATAAATCGAAAAAAGAACTTAATATTTTAAATTAAAAAAAAAACTACATTCCTTTATCTTTTATCTTTTCTTTATTTTCTTATCTTTAATACAATAGCAATAACGTTATTTCACGTCTTTTATACAACTTGACAGATAACAACGTCCGGGATTAGTTTGCTACGTGGACTATAAGGGCTCATCTGTCAACGTCACAATATACTCGTAAATGGCCGTAAATAAAAATAAATGCCATGTAAGGTTTATTTAACGAAATTCTCTTAAAAGCGAATTTACGAAGAATATAGCCATTTTAAAAGGTTTTTTTATACAATGTTATATTATATCGCCTTTTTAATAGTTTTGTTTATAGTTTAATTTTTTTTAGTGGCAGAGAGTACTTATTTTTTTATTTATACTTTATTGCACACACATAAAAAAACAGAACACACACACACATACAAAACGTTAGAATAGAATATATAAAATGTATATGCAAAGGTGGTCTTATTGCTTCAAGCAATCTCTTACAGACAACCTTTGGCAAATGCAGGACTAATTGATTCAGGAATAGGCGAATAGGCGAATAAGACACGGTGCAAATTAAAATAAAATAAAAAGTAATAATAATAATAAATATAAAAAGCCCCGAGAGAGAACGAGTACAAAACAAGCATGTACAGTAGCCTACGCTTCAAAAGCTTCGGGATAAAAACTATATATGATATATTTTCAAAATTATGAAAATTACAAATGTCAATAACTTGAATTTTAGCTTGCGTATTAAATTTACACGTATAGAATATTTTTTTAACATATAATAATATAACAGCAGAAAAATTATCATACTATATGTATCCAAAGGGAAAAAATATCTTGTAATTTATGATCATAATTCGAAATCGAACCCGCTATCCACTATAAACTAAGCCGGCTTAAATAAAAAGTTTGGCTACCTGATCCTCAAAAAAGTAGTCGATCAGAACATCAAGACGCATATGACAGTCTTAATAAATAATAATAGAATAATTTATTATATTTTCAAACGGAATAACATGTTTTTCCCATTTGATGGACTTATTATTGTACTTATCTATAAGGAGCTTTTTGAATAATTTGAGCTGTAGCACGTGACTTTGCTTGCATGGTCTATGAAATAAAATGCTATTTTATCGTCCCTTAGGTTTGAGAAATCGTTTCTTCGCGTGAGTGCCGCGTAAGTCATAGAGTAATAATATATATATATATATATATATATATATATATATATATATATACACATATATATATATATATATATATATATATATATATATATATATATATATATATATATATATATATATATATATATATATATATATATATATATATATATATATATATATATATATATAGTAAATAATATGCAGGTGTCAGGATCGATTTTATTAAAAGTTAAGAAAAGTAAGCTGTGCTTCAATAAACAATGAGTCTGGCAACATTTGAATTTATTATAAAAATTACTGAAAAATTGACGAATTTAAAATCAAAATGAAATCATCAACATAAATATATTCAAATAGGCTATTACAAGCACTTTCGAATCGTCAATTAACGTAAGTGTCAATATTGTCAGTCCTACTAGAAGCTACCACCAGCTCGGAGGGCAGTTCTGCTGAGAAGAGCTGGCGAGAAATTCAACAGTTGCTCTTTTTAATGTAATTTTATAATATATTCACACAACAGCCTCCTGAATGAGCATCAACAGTACTTAACTCCACACACTAACATCCGTATAATATTCTTGGAGTGAATAATTCTTGAATTGGAGTAAATTTATTTTAATAATTAAATCAATGATTTTTGAGTAGCAGATAAAGCTCCCTACCGGGTTGCTGACAATAATAATAAGGTGTAATTAGCGTATAAAAACTTCGACATAGCTCGATGAGAGCGTATGGCTTAGCTGTCAGGTCAGGGGCATGGACGGCTTACAAGAGGCGTGGGTTCAAATACCGCTACGTATTAGCAAAGCTATGAATTATTGGACAAAAATTCGCATGTTTACAATAACAGCCTCGCTTATTGACTGAAGAAGACGTGCCGGGGCTACCGCGAGTTAATTTACACACAGCCTAAATCGTTCACAATCCTAAGTAAATGTTTTTGCTCAAGCTTGGAAAGAAATCCTTTATATATATAATATATTCAAGCTCAAGCTCAAGCTTGGAAAGAAATCCTTTATAATAAATTATTCTATTATTATTTATTTGTTGTAAGTTAATTTAAATTAGATATAATGTTTTATGGATGTTTTAAGGGATATTTTATGTAAATAGGTGGTTTCATTTTTATATACAATTTTAAAATAGTATAAGCACGATAAAATTACATGGCTTGTACTATTTAATCTAAGGTTATTTGTTCGTACAGTACGGAAGCTTTTAGAATTGATTGTATTTAAAATCTAAACTTACGTTCGAATTCAAAAATAGTTTGGTTTGGATAGTCCATTTATTGACAAAAGCTATAACGGGTGTATCTCGTTAATAATTTTTATCTCTACATGGGGTCAGAATCACCTTAGGCACTCACCTGAGTAACTCTTAGTTAGTTAAAATGGAGATAGATGAAAGAAACTTACCAATAGTATTTGAATATTAGTTTGTCAAGTTTATTTTAATTTTGACAATTATGTTTATTTTTATTATTATTTATATTTTTTTCTTTAGTGATGGATCACAAAGTTGAGACGAATCGATTGACGTATCAATCATTTAAATCTGTCAATCTGTTTTGTACCTACAACGATCGACTGATAAACACATTACTCATTGCGACGTAATCGGGTAAGAAAATAAAATGTCTTAAATAAAGTATAAAATATGAAATGATAATCTAAAAATTTATTCTTATATGCGGACGGTATTTAGAATTGTAGCTACCTCGTCGACAAATTGACTGCCTCCGGCCATCCGTGTGACAGTGACAGGCCTGCGTGCCTGTCCATCGAGCATTATGTGACTTCCCGTTGGAAATTTTGGTCAAAAGCCACAATTTTATCGTAAATCCGAATCGATCCAATGTATACATATTTTTACCATATTGAACGGAAAATGTTTGCCTTTTGTAGTTAGATTGGATGTTTTGTAAGTAAAATTGAAAGATTGAGTGGCACTTCAATTTTTGAGTTCTTTGGAATATTATATTAGTTGTTTAATATTCTGGGTTAAAAATGTACCGATTTATATATTTCATTATATATTATATTTTGCATTATTATTTATATTATTGCTTTACGTTTACGCAAAAAGAGAATGCCATGAAGGAGGATTCTCTCCTACTTTTCATACGACTAGTCAATATCTTCATAAAAATTTCATTAACCTCAACAAAATTTGAACCAGCTCTTAACCATCTTGGTCATCATTGTTACTGATCAGTAGTAGACTTTGGACGGGCATTGTCTAGAAGCTGCTACATTTTTAATTAATGTTAGTTAGTTAGTTAGTTTGCAAATAATATGTAATTTTTATACATGATATCCCACCGAACACATTTACATGTATTTTTTTACTAAGACAATGGCTCCTATTATACAAAAACCTAGAGCCAAGCCAAAAACTTGGCTCTACATAGGGTGGAGCCAAGTTTTTAACTCTTTACTCCTTAACGCTATGTACAAGCTCTCAACTTCACAAACCCTAGACCTGATAATTTCGTCTCGTGTTCATAGACAAAAAAATCCATCGTTCACAAGCTGATCTTACATATCAATATAAGTTTAAGTATAAGATCTGTGAGAATTAAACTTAATATATTTACTAAATGTGCTATTAACTTCATATCCGCCAAATTTTATTCTATCAAAGCAAAAGTATATATGAGAGTTCAAAAAAAGTGACGTCAGTTGCCTTGTATTTTACTTGACGCCTTGGTGTATACAAACCAAAATTGATTCTCGTCTATATATACACTTACATATCTTAAATTTGTCAACCGATTTTAATATACAGAGTGGTATAAGAGGAAAGTATATGTATATAAAATGTATATTATACCAAAAATAGAATCGAGAAGTGTTAAGTCTGCGGGCAAAGCCACGAGCGTAGTACGAGTATGTAATGTAAAAATAAAATATTTAACTTACCTAGCCTTAAATTTTTAATAAAGAACACTTGATATATGGTGGCACTCGTTGTTTTTCTATAACGTAACCTGAAACAAAAAAACATTAAGTAAATAAATTATCATAATAACTCCATCCTGTATGTATTCCGCATATATATGCGGATATATATGCGGATATATATGCGGATATATATGCGGATATATATGCAGGGTAGACAGAGGAAACCTTGTGTTAAGACACTCCATTGTTCACTTCCCACAAATTTTTCGAATTCACATTGCGTGCCGTGTGTTGCCGCGTTTTGTATTGATATATATATTTAAGTGAGGAATTGCAAAAAAATTATATTCGCGAGTGGGAATCGAACTCCAAACCTGTCGTGGCACACAATAGTTCACAATAAGAATTTTACTTTACACTTCTTTATATTATATATAAATAATGTAACATTATGGACATATTATTAAAATTAAATACAATTATTATTAAGTTTTGGGTAATTGTAAATACTAAGATTATCACGAAGGTCGTGGTTTCAATCCGTATTCGGGAAGAAAAAAAAAATTTAAATACAAATAAGCGTGTCTATTAAAAACGCCTTTGTTATCGTACTTTCGTTATTGGAAAATGGTAATTTTAAGGCTTAATTTCATACGAGAACTTGTTATTTTGAACGCATGTATTCTCGAATGTACGTTTTTACGTATTAATATGCAATATAAAAGATAAGATGCTTAATATTTTGTTCAAACATATTTGACTGAAACGTGAGCATGCATCGTTTATGAGTCTAATATATTTACTTAATACTGCAATATTTAAACTAAACGAAATACGAGCTCTCCTTGTTTACTTTAAAACATATATTGTCTTCATCTAGATCTATACTAATAAGTATATATACTTGTAAATTGGAGTGTCTGTTTGTAATATTAAAATCACCGCTTTTTGCAATGCATATGAATATATACATAAATAACATCTTTTACAATTTTTGTCTGTCTGTCTGTCTATTTGTGCCGGATAATCTCTGAAACGGCTGGACCGATTTTGACGGGACACTGTAGCTGATGTAATAAGTAACTTAGGCTACTTTTATTTAAAAATATATATATATATATATATATATATATATATATATATATATATATATATATATATATATATATATATATATATATATATATATATATATATATATATATATATATATATATATATATATATATATATATATATATATATATATATATATATATATATATATATATTTAAAAATATATATATACACGAAAAAGTAACGTTTTAACGTTTAGTCAGATTCTCTCAGAGACTGAAATATTCGCCTAGTCTTCGTTCAAGTCCTCCTGAAATTCATTATCAGAGAATGGTCCCAAATTTCAAAAAATTGTTGCTATATAATTTGCTATATAATCTTTTAGCTTAAGTTACATTACTTTAAAGCTGAGATCATTTTTACCTTTTACCTTTAAAGCTGAGATCATTTTTACCTTTTACCTTTAAAGCTGAGATCATTTTTCAATATAAAACTGTAATTTGTATTGTTCAATACTAAAAATATGTAAGGCGACAATAAGTCTAAATGCATGTAACTTTTCCGTTACTAAGTGATATATATTACAGATAAAGCTCGCTGACGCTGCGTAGAAGCCAGAAATTTGGCATACAGCCCTCGGGATTGAAAGGTTAAGAAAGAATTTCCCGAAATTTCCACCGTAGCAGAAAAAAAAACTGTATAAAAAATAACGATACGGGTCTCTAAAATGTTATAACATCAATAATTAATTCTACGTAAGCAACGTTTTTTCTTAGCAAAAGGTCAAAACAAAGAAAAATCACAACCTTCAAGGGCTTTTCGAAAAAGAATTGGCATATTCAAAGAAAATAACCCAAAAATTGGCTCAGAAAGGTACGTTTTATATCTCGGTTAGTAATTAGCAGCGTGTTTGTTCCGCGCCACAAAAATTCACTACAAGTACTAGCGTACGATATGAGCTCATTAGGGCGTCCACGTTGGCCCGCAATTTTGAAATTACATTGGATAATGCTATAATATAAATATGTTTTTACTTAGTTTGCTCTTTTTATAGTCTATATATTAAAATTTTCCTTTTATGTTTATTTTACTAACTTTAATTATGTTAAAAACGTAGTAAGTTGTAAAAAGGATATGAGAATTTCGTGAGGATAACGCATGGCTTAGTGGTAAGAGGGCTTGGACGGTTTCCACGAGGTGCGGATTCAAATCCCGCTGCGTTTAAATTTTTATATGTTTTCTTTAAGTATTTTTTCTGTCCTTAGTATGGAACACTTAAAAAATTAATAATATTTATCTTCTTTTTCGAGGCCGTCGTGGCGTAGTGGCAAAGAGTCTGACTGTTCCGGTTACACTCTGGTAACAATATTTAGCGCGGTGAGTTCCGCCGCAGAAAACAGGAGTGCCTTAAATCTAGGTTCGATGGAGTCGAGCCCAGGAACCGTCGCGTTTACGGGCTGATGCTGCGCCTCTGCGCCACGACGGTCCTCATTCGCTCTTTATAAGCTTGTTTCAATATTTATTTAGTTTCTTCATTTTCTTTTGTATATTTTCTTATTAAGTACATTTTGAAGCTGTAGAGGTTACGTGCCAATTTCGTAATAGTAGTTTAACGGGAGGTAGGTATATAAAAATGCAATTATAATATTATACTGTAAATATAATATAATGCAATCATATTATAATAAGGTATATAATATTTATAAATAATGCATGCATAATTTTTTATAAAAATATTCAATGTACAGACTCAAGTTTTTACTGTTTATTATAGTATAGATAGAAAAACGTGAAATATTTACCATTTAAGAGGAGTCGCTGATAATGTTGGCACACTGATTGGATCATGCCATGCCTTTTTTTCGAATGTTTTCAAATATTTAAACGTGTCATAACAGATGACAAATCGTGAGTCTACGGATATGACGTCTAAACTAAGGCCCAATCATTGGAGGCAAACCGGTGGAGGCATTCTGGTTCGCCAAGAGGCTACGAAAAGTGCGGTCAAACTTAAGTTAGTAAGAAAGTTATGCTCACTTTGTTCTTCGATCATGATGGCGTAGTGTGTTATAAATTCTGAGCACGAAGTCAAACGATCAAGTACGAGTAAAAGCTATAAGTACAGTACCGTTTGCGTGAAGCAATCAGAAAAAAAAGTTAGATTTTTTGAAAAACAATTAAGAATGGCTTCTTTTTATCTTGTGTTTTTAGTTACCTGTTACACAAACAATATATAGAACCTTAAAGGGCCGTCGTTTTACAAGCATATATTTAACTTATTTATCGTTAAAAAAGCTAAAGGCCATTCCTAAAATCGAACTTAAGACGTGTTTTGAAGAGTGGAAATAGTTCTGACGTAAGTTCATAATATCTAATGATTACTATTTTGAAGGTTATATTATTGAAGGTCATGTCGACGAATATTTTTTTTTAAAACTTACATTCCAAAATGCCTCGACGCACACAAATGTTTTAATACAACTAAAATTTGATAGATAGCTATTAAACGTATATTATACGGAAATATATACATTCAAAGGAGAATCCATTATAGAGCAAATATAATAAATATTTCCTTACAGATAATATTTATGTTCACGGGTTACTTTTGACCTATTTTTCAACCAACATATTAATATAAATTTATTAATTTTAGCTTTATTTCACACTAGTGGCCGCCCGCGACTTTTATCGTTAACCTTTTTTATTGCTGCTCCACACAGCCATAGTTCATTGGCTCATCTGCTTAGTCATAGCGTAATGTTATATAGCCTATAGCCTTTCTCAATAAATGGACTATTCAATACAAAATTTTATTTTTCAATTCTAACCAGTAGTTCCTGAGATTAGCGCGTTCATATGAACAAACAAACTCTTCAGCTTTATAATATTACAGTAGAGATGTAGCAATGTAGGCAGAAACAACTTAGTATCAAATTTTACGTTTTCCGCCCACATTCTGGTTATTGAATGTTGAGTGACGAAACTCTACGCGTTTTGTTTTGCTTTTTAAATATTCCTATAGTCAATACGGCAACTTTAAAAATTATCAATAAAGATATTATTAATCAATGGATAGGAAAATTATTCTCATTGAAGTTGCACTTGAAAGTTACTTTAGTGAAGAACGAAAACTTAAAAGCTTAATGTCACGTCACGCGATACTACGCTTTATCACAATGAAATAAGAACATAAACAGCTTAAATTATCACAATAGCTTGATATAAATTATTCTGTTACGGGAACAATTGTTAAAGAAAAGCTTATTTGCTCTTTTCTGTCTTCTCACAAAGTAAATATTGCTTCGATAATACGTCATAAGCTACGAAAGCTTAAAAATCAGCTTTTTTATTTCATCCTTACAAAACTAGTAATCAATATCTATGCTAATACTAATATTATGAAGCTGAGCTAATTATTTGGCGACTAGGATGTAATTCTCTTTTTGTTTTGCTACGTTTAAGCCAGTGGAGTTACGGTCATGGTTATACCGATATGTGTACGGAGACGAAGCCCGCTACAAATATCTGTGTAATTTATAAAGTAAGGTAAATCTGCTATTGTCAAGAATAATTGATTAAACTTGTTATTTGTTGGAAGTATATTGTCTAAATCTCTTTTAATAGTTAGGAAAGAAGTAGAGTAGGATGAGTGCTTCTATACGTACAATATATATATATATATATATATATATATATATATATATATATATATATATATATATATATATATATATATATATATATATATATATATATATATATATATATATATATATTAAGAAAAAAATATTAAATACTAATATTCTAAAACTAGCATATAACTATATACATATTAAAATATGTGAACGTATACACAAAGTAACGACTTACAAAGTAAAAAAAAAAACGGGAAATTTTCCCCCTTACTTTCCCGCAATAGGCTTAAAAAACTTATCGACAAAATCCCAAAATCGTAAAATGTAGTGGAAAAATATTTTCAAAAGTTCGGCGTCGACGTCAGAGCGTTTTATTTACGTAGACATAAACGAAGTTATCGAGCTGCCGCTTATTAACGACGGTCTAACTTTGCGAAGCTTTTTTGAATACCAATATATTTCAACTAATTTTTATTCTGAACACTTACTAGGATCGAGTAAGTGGAATACTAATTGTTGTAATCGATCCTCTCTTGGAAGGTCTTCATTTTGAATCAGAGTTTATTAAAGTGACCGTTGTGGCGCAGAGGCACAGTGTATGCCTGTAAGCGCGACGGTTTGTGGGCTCGATTCCCACTCGCGGACAATGAATAATTTTCATTTTTCTTCAGTCTGGTAACAAGGCATAAGTGCGGCGTTGAGTTCCGCCACTCAACACGCAATGCCTCAAAAGGCGAAAAGCGGGGAACGGAGTGTCTTAACACTAGCTTCCTACGGTTCCCTCTGACTACACTAATATTGTGACGCTGAAAAATCTGTTTAATTGAACGCTTGAATCTTAAGGTCAACTGGTTTGAATTGGGTTTTTATGTTGGATATTCTATTAACGAGGACTATATTACAAACTTAAATCTCTTCTCTAGTAATTTCTTCTAACTTGTTCTCTAGTGATTTCTATTACCACGGAGGCTAAATCACAGGTAAAATCGGCAGGGCATTATATAAGTTAGAGAGTCTCAGTAGATCGTTTTACGCCCTAATTAAAAAATGCATGTTAAGTGGCGGAAATCAATACTGAGCTGTCTTGCTTGTAAGGATCAAACTCGCGGTCAACGCTGTTACAGACAAATGCTCCACTGAGCCACGATGCTCTATATATTTTTTTACTATAAGAATCCCAAGAGTTCTTAATAAGATAAGGTTCTTCTACTATGTTACGATATATTTAAGCATAAATATTATATATATTTACTTCTTATATATATATATATATATATATATATATATATATATATATATATATATATATATATATATATATATATATATATATATATATATATATATATATATATATATATATATATATATAAATGCGGTAACCACGCTAATTTTCGCTTAAAAGAGCTAATCACGTGACACTAACGATTTGAATGCATCATTTGCCCCATTCAGTGAGTAAACAGTTCATAGATTGATGAAGACAAATGAAGGGGTTTGAAGTAAAGCCGCTTAAGAATTATAGGTAATTTGCGACATTGCTAATTACTTGTTTTATATAAACCGTAGCTCGAAATACCGTAATGATTACAAAACTTAAGATCCCCTTCTTTTCTAAATCTCGTTGGAATTACGGGAAAAGATCTCTTAGAGCTTTCTAGGAGTACATGTACATTTTCGGGTTCGGTTACGTAATTTCAGCAGTGCCTTATCAGTCAGTCAGTCACTCACTACGGAAGAGTTTTTTTATATACAAATACACATATATGCTTATTACTTCGTTTGATTATACTTTGTCAATTATATATTGACTACTTATTTAATTCTTGATTTGTGTTTTAGGTGATACCATATACCGTTAAAATGGGCTAAATAGTATCTGCATAGAACGGATTGCTTAAATTGCAAGTAGATTATATTGGGTATTAAAAAAAAACCCTTGCATAACGTCAAATGCTGCATTTGACTGTAAGCGAGGATTGTGGGTTCGATTCTTTCTTGGAGGAATAAATGCGGATTGACTTAGAAGTGTGCTTTTTAATTTAAAAAATGAGATCTAAACAAATTAAGTTGTTATTAATTATTCATTAAAACCATTTTTAATATTAGGCATTTTTGAAAATACAATTAAGAATATAAGAAATATTTTTTATCTACAATTTAGGAACAGATGACAAAAAAAGCAAGACTTACCTAAAAACAACACTCGTCTCCTCGTTTTCTAAATGCGTCGGGTCCGTCAGGGACCACTGGAGCAGTACACCAGATCTCTCCTCCAAAGGCCCACTCACAATCATGGCCGGGACGAATCTATACCTCAAACTCTTCCTATAAACCGATCTCTCCACTCGCGCACTACGAAATTTGGGCTTGAAATAGTACCCTTCAAAGTCACTGTCACTGTCACTTTTTGTCCTATAACTGAAGTCTTCACTCCATGATTTGACGTGCTTTGATCGGACTGGACGCGAATGTTTGGGCACAAAGTATGGAACCGGCTTCTCATCTCTACACGGTCTTTCGGAGAAGCTGGTCGGCGTGAAGTTGCCTTTGATGTAGCTGCCAACGATGGAGTATAGCACATAGTCGCGGAGTGATGGATCCTCGAATTGTAGATGAACTGGAAAGAAAAAAATATATAAATATTTTTTTATAGGTAACGGTGTGTAAGTGTCGAGTGAAGCATTTATATTTTACTAACTCATGATCCATATGTAATATTAAATATTCAAAAGTTATATTATATTACTATTAGTGTTAGGTTTTGGAAAAACAGGGTAGAAATAAATTATAAAGTATAAAAGCGACTGATTTTGTTAAAATAGGACAATAGTTCCTGACACGGCATTAAGGTACTATTGCGGAAAAAAAAGGAAAAAAATGTAAGTGACCAAACAAAAGTGAGTTTTATTACATTATATATAGAGCACAAGTATTTAATAATATATCTATGTTAATGTAGCTTATTTGGTATATTTATATTTTTATATATTTTTAATTAATAATCGTACTATTGAAACGTTTCCTATTAATTATAATTTTGTAATTTTAAATCAAATTGTAATTTTGACATCAATTAAAGCTGTATAATTAATAAGCCTAACAACAACAAGATTGTGAATATATTAACAATTTAAAAAAAAAACTACCGCCCTGTAAACCTTCCACCATTGATAAAACGGTATCGATAATCAATACCATTATAAATTATCTTTAAACCAAATTATGCTACTTTTCTCGATATTTATTAGAATTTCCAATTGAACCATTTATCACGAAGACTGATTAAATTACTGCTAAGGATAATCATGCCTCTGATTTATTATCAGAGCTTTCAATGTAAAAGTACCGTTTGAATGAGAACGCTTGTTTCAGATTGTGCTTAAGAAAAAGCTGAGGACACTTCTCATTAAGTGCCCTTTGGCCAGCTCATGATTGATGCTTAGCTACTTTAGTCCAAGAGTAGGAAAATATGAATTGTAATATTACGTTTATTTATGAGGATACGTTATATTTCTCCAGGCCATATGATGTTGGCGTTGGCGCTCTTGGATAATTAATAGTTTATATATTTACAAATGTCAAGACTTAGCGCTGGGTTTAATTCCATCACTAAATATGTGATGAAGTTAAAATAAAGTTCATATTTTTATCTGATGAGTCACTGTAGAGTGATAGCATTGAAGGGTAGACCCTTCGGAGTATTCTTCCATTGGAAATGGAAACAAATGGTAGAGGTAGAGTTCCACCGCTTTTGACTTTGTACTCACTTTCGACTCTTAACCACATCAATCGGTTGGTATAGATTTTTAGAATAAAGTTATATCTAATATCCTTGGAGATATAAAGTAGTGCTAAATGTCAAGTGTAAGATGTTATTCGGCCGTTGCTGTGAAACTAAGTGTAGGTATTATAAATCTCCTGGACTGTTTTATGAGGTATTCGGGAATAAAAATTGCGCTTCGAAACTTGTTGTAAGGAGTCGTATGTAAATGTATTGAAATATTTTGCCAAACCGTAAATAAACTGCCAAGTTATATTGAGTTATGTTTAAAATAAATTAATTGGTAAATTTATATATATTTTTATATTGATTATAAACTAGTTCTTTCCGTTGGCTTTACCCGTATATGCAAATTAAATAAGTAAGAGTTGTGTACACATGACACCTTTAGCAGTTATAGTCGATATGATTAATGTGGTGTTATAAGGCTTTCAATAATATAATATAAGACTATCAACTGTTCAATATAGCTTTCCTCTATAAATAGACTCATCAGCTAGTCAGTTTTAAAAAATTAGTACAGATACAAAATTTAAATCCATAAACAAATAATGCCGAGCTAGTAAATTACTTATAATAACAATTATAATTATGATAAAATAGCTTAAAGCCTAAAAGTAAACATGTTTAAATCATGTGTTTTCGTCATTTCTAGTTTTCATATATGTAACATACATGTCGAGAACATTTTTCGTCATTTCATATATGTAACATACATGTCGAGAACCGACTGATGCTGGAGCGTAAAGTGAACGCCTGGAAGGGTGTGCTTGAGAACGGTGGTCTCAAACTAAATGTGTCAAAGACCGAGTACATGGCTTGCGGGAACCCGGACTCGAGCACCATTCATATCGGGCCTGAGCCAGCCGTTAAGTCGGAGAAGTTCAGGTACCTTGGAGCCGTTATGCATGAGTCTGGAGGCATCGACCATGACATCCATGCCCGTATAAACGCTGCCTGGGCCAAATGGCGGGCAAAGTCACTGGTGTGGACTGCGATAGCAGAATACCGCATACGCAACACATTCATTCGAGGTAGTCTTGGGGTCCGTGACGTAGCGGATAAGCTCCAAGAGCGTTGCCTGAGATGGTATGGCCATGTTATGCGCCGATTTGAGAACTATGTCGGAACGAAGTGCCTTGACATGTCTGTCCCTGGAGTTAGACCACCCGGATGCCCAAGGTAGCGATGGCTGGATGTCGTGACACAAGACATGAGAGCCAATAGATTGTCCACTGAGGATGTTAAAGACCGTGCAAAGTGGAGTAGGCTTAGTCGGAAGGCAGACCCTGGCAAAAGCCGGGACTAATGCCAAGAAGAAGATTATGTAACATACATGTCATATTATATATGTAATATGCAACATATATGTAAATGTATGTAAAATATTATCATATATTACACATATGTAAATTTCACAACAGTGTTGCTAGATTGAATAATTGATAAATAGAAATATTGGTATTCTAGCATTTTACTCTACGATGCTAAAAGCATTATAATGGATAGTAATTAATGTTAATAATAGAGATATGTAATTATGTTTATCAGCTACTTTATACTATATGGGAAAAGCATTGGAAAATTTGACGTTCAAACGCCATACATTAGTTGCTTAGCGATAATAATATAATATTTTAGGTTTTGAATGGTGATCTAGGTAAGGACAGGAAATAGCGGCGTGGCCTGGAGACGTCCGATCGAGGGTACAATTTCCGAAGAATAGACATGACAAAATATGTGGATCCTTAAAAGCTTTAGCGTTCTTGTACGATGAGTTATATCGGGATGAAAAGATTGTATTTAAATAATATATATTTAATAATGTATAGTGAATTCCATATAAAAGTTCAAAATTCGCATACAATAAGATCTGAATTTGGTTCAAAAATTTAATTTATATGCATAATATGAACCATGGATAAGCCTTTACTGAGCTTCTCGCTTCCACAGATAATGTTAAAATTGTCGGAGAGTAGACGAGCTTAGTACCATATGACTAGGTTCTTTGCCGACTACTCATAATAAATAATTTAGACAGTAAGGAACGGGATAACTGATATGCTTTTTTTATTAGATTTACCCTATATATACCAGAGTAGTGTTAAGACACTCCATTCCCCGCCGAGAACATTGCATTGAGTGGCGGAACTCAACGCCGCGCATTATCTTGTTAATGGCATATATATATATATATATATATATATATATATATATATATATATATATATATATCTTCTTCTTCTTCCTGGCATTAGTCCCGGCTTTTTGCCAGGGTCTGCCTTCCGACTAAGACCAATCGGTCCATATGAGTGGCGAAGTGGTTTTTAGTGGAGCGATTGCCATCTGACCTCCAAACCCATTACTGGGAGAAACCAAGAAGGGAAAGGGAATAAGAGGCAGAGAGACTTGGAATATAAGGGAAGGGACACCACTTACATGGATTGGATCGGGTTATGAAAGTGGTGGCTCGAGGTCCCGGGGTCGCGTACCCGTATGCCGGAAACCAAATATCGGACAGATAATTGGCTAGACACCCTCTGAGATGATATATATATATATATATATATATATATATATATATATATATATATATATATATATATATATATATATATATATATATATATATATATATATATATATATATATATATATATATATATATATATATATATATATATATATATATATATATATATATATATATATATATATATATATATATATATGCCATTAACAAGATAATGCGCGGCGTTGAGTTCCGCCACTCAATGCAATGTTCTCGGCGGGGAATGGAGTGTCGGATATATATCCGTGCTCCACGACGGACTCATGAATAAAATAATAATAATATGATATGATGTAACAACGCGAATATTATAGTTTTCCAAAGCTTTCTCGTGGGATGAAGTGGGATTTGGCAATGAATGCTGACGTCACTGTATTCTTTAATATTATAATCTGTATTCCGATAGACCAATTTAAATATTTGCTATTATATTGACTTAGTTTAAAGAATTTGCCTAAGACCGTGCTCGTGAGTAAAGCTTATTACACTGTTCAGAATAAAGTGTAAGTATTGTATACATAGCCATGTATTTATATTTTTACCAGGTATATAATCATGTTTTTAATAATTAAATGTAAATAAAAATTGTAATATTGATATTTAAAAGAGCAACTGCTGAGTTTCTCGCCGGCTGTTCTCAACAGAACTGCCGTGCGAACCGTTGGTAGCGTATATCCATTCGACAATTCAAAAGTGCCTGAAAAAATATATTTGCAAAAATAATATTTTGTATTTAAATATAGCCTTCCAATTTTTTTTATATATTCTAATTTAATGTATACTAACATTATAAGGATGAAGTTTTTGTTTCCTAAACGCTCTTATACCAAATACTACTGGCTAAAGATGAGGCATGGATATTCATGGAGAAGGAAGGATGGCATGGAGAAGGTATGGATATTCTCTGTAACCAGAAAGATTATATTATGTAACACACTATGTACCGAAATGTGCGATCAGATTTTTTTCTAGTTTAAATCAGTTGCTAGAAGTAGGTAGAAGCTGCTAGGAAAGCAAGTAAGAACAGCTTTTTGCCAACAGCCAGGATTTAGCTAAATTTACATCCAACATTACTTATCAACTGCCAAATGTATAAAATATAAATGTTTTTTTTTTTTAATAATATTATTCTAGTAGATATTGCTACTATTGGAGCGGTCTTATAAAGTAAATTAACATTATTATAGAGTATCTAATTTTCAATAGCAATAAGGGCTTTATAAAGTAAAGAATGTGGAAAAAAAAGGTATACCAACCGCATTTCACTACACGAGTAATCCTAGCTTAACGAACTATAGTCCCTTAGAGAGATTGTATATTGTTATTCGTGTTAAAAGAAAATAAAGGTGGTATGCCGAAGCTATTATATAAATTACATTTGATATTATACCACTCTGGCTTAGTGGAGGAGCTGACTGTAAATGTGGTTGGGGGTTCGATTCCATTGAGGGGAATAAATATTTTTTTTAAATAAAATAAATGAAAAGCTTCACCCATTTTCTCGTATACAGGAGGGTAGAAAGGAAACCTTATATTATGAAACTCTTAATTTTTAGGTACTTCTTACCAGAATGAGGAAATGAAACTTATTTATATCCCCGATTGGGAATCGAACCAACTACCGCCGTGCTTACAGTGAAACGCTGTGCTGTGATTTTCCCCTAGTATTTACTTAAGTTATATAAAAATAAAATAAAATAATTATATAATAACATAATATTTTTTTTATAAAAACACAGATTAACTTACAATGATATCAATTTCCATGCTTATTTTATATACGTGTGGGCAGATGTACATTTACATTTATCTCTAGAGACCAAGGCATATACCCAATCACTGTAATTGGCATAGCAAAAGTCATGTATTCAAACTCATGCGTCTTCCCTGCTTAGAGACTACAATATACGTGACCCAAAAATAATTAATTTGATAACAGATTTTTCGAAAGCTTTGGTTTGGATTATTTTTATTTGAAAAAAGCTTTTTTATGATCTTTCCTTTGAAGGAGCTTCTTCCCCAAAGGTAAACCACTGTAAGATCATTTCCCTAGCCATTCATGGAAATATATGATAGGACCTAAAATGGCCCTTTTTTGGCTATACTTCTAGTTTGGCTATAATATAATATTAAATAGACTACATTTTAGCCCATCGACTAACTTGTTTAAGCAAATATACCACAATTTCTATTTATTTTATAGCAGAATTCAATTGTATTTATTTACGTTACGGATATACGTTTATTTTTTGAAGCGGATAACATTTTACTTCCTTACATTTTGAAACAGTGAAACTCAACTCACGTACTAAAATACTCTCTAATAGCTTAAAAGCTTCGTTCTTTAACATCCGACAACTTTAGAGCGGAGTGCAGTTGATTTCCAACGCCAGACTACTAACTTGAGGATCTAACGTTTTAAAATTTTGGTCAGTCAAACAAAGAATTGGTCATTTGATAGCTTAGTATGGTGCGTAACAAACGTTTTAATCCAAACCTGGTCAGTCAAGTGCCATCATTACAAAAAAATAATGTCACAATAAGCAATTTTCTTATTCATCTGTTTTATCTTTATTTATCTTTTACTACATTTTACACAAAATATTATCTATATATATTAATACGTGAAGCAAAAACTTTGGACCCCTTTTTACGTAAATTGAGCGGACGGACGGGTATGAAATTTGGCACACTTACAGTTTATGTGAAGGAGAAGTGCAGGACGCTAATATTTTTCAATAATATTGCTTATAAAGTACATTAAATCAATAAATAAAACATTACACACACACTACCATATGATGTTTAACAATATAACTTTTGTATAAAGTGACACACTCGTTGCTATGGCAACGCGTATTTCACGCGCCAACGGGTCCTCTAGTAAATATAAATTTTCCATAAGTATATAAACCTACACTTATCCTTTGAATATAAGTTTAGGTATATGTCAATTGCAACACTAGTACGATGAAAATAATAATACGTCACAACATACTCAGAAAAAAATAGCACAAAGAGAAGTGAAGAGAAGATAGAAGTGTGAAGACACTCAATTTCACGATTTTCAACAATTTTTTGTGTCATTGCGTTTTGTTTTACCAGATCAAGGAAATGAAAGTTAATTACACCAACAGAATTGAATCCAAAACCTCAATTATAATTATTATAGTAATAAAAATACATACAAAAGTCCAATCGATCTCATTATGATCGAATCCAAAGAAATATTCCCATAGTAAATACCTTTTGTAATTCTTTACAATATCCCAAGAGTCTTCGACATTAATCATTGCGTTGTCTAAGAAACATAATATCCGCTTCCCTAAACGCATAACGAGAGCTTAATGTCACAGTATAATTAATTGCTTTGTGTTTTATTATTAATGCTGATTTTTTTTTTAATTTACAGATTATTTATTATATTTAAGGTTATAGATTATATAAGAATTCAACAATAACGAATAAATATAATAATAATAATAATAATAATAAATGCCTGTTTATTTCCTATAAAGCTAAGCATAAGTAAAGTACATGGTTCGTGGTATAACTTTTCTTTTGTATTGTTTTTTTAATGTATAATTTTTATGTCAGTATCTCATAAGTGCTAATGTTAGTTTAAAGTTAATTTTTTTTTTAATTATAGGAATCCCTTGATAGGGTATAGGCCATCTCCAATTCCTTCCAATTTTCTCTGTTTTGTACAAGTTTTAGCCAGATCATTCCTGCCGTCCTCATTAAATCATCTGCCCATCGTTTTTGTGGTCTGCCCACTTTTCTTCTTCCTTGTGGTCCAGTCCAGTTTGAAATTTTGAGAGTCCAACGTTCGTCTGTGCATCTCGCTACATGGCTGACCCAGCCCCACTTCAGTTTTAATGTTTGATGTAGTGCATCTGTCAGTTTGGTCTTCTCCCTTAATTCTTCACTTCTTATCCGTAGACTTTTTCTTAGGTGTAACATACTTCTTTCCATTGCCCGCTGACAAAATCTTATTTTTACTTGTATTTCGTTCGTAAATGTCCACGTTAGAGAACCATAAGTCAAGCAGGGTAGAATACAAGTGTCCATAATTGTTTATTTTAATATTTATGTCGTCGTTCGTTTTTAATATTTCCTTGTGAGCCCAGTATTTATTCCAGCTGCACGTGATCCTTCTACTAGCCTCGTCTTCGTTATTTGTTTTAAAAAACGATATTTGCTTCAAGTTCAACCCCGTCTAATTTTATTTTCCTTTTGTTGCCGTTAGTCATAATTTTTGTTTTATCACGGTTCATATACAGTCCTACATGTTTGCTCTCTTTATTTAGTTGTGATGTCATATCTTTTAGCTTTTTAGGCGTTTCAACAAAGATTACGATATCGTCAGCAAATCTCAGATACGTGAGGCATGCGTTGTCGATGGTTATGCCTTTGGAGGTCCAGTACAATTTAGAAAATATGTCCTACAAGATAGCTATAAACAATTTTGGCGATAATGGGTCTCCCTGACGGACGCCTCGGGCTATTTTGATCTCGTCGCCTCGAGTTTCTAGTTTTACTCTGCTCACACTGTTTTGGTATATATTCTTTATAGTTCTAATCATAATTAGGGTCTATGTTGCTGTGGCGTAAAGCTAGCCAGATAGAGCTATGATAAAGGCTGTCAAATGCTTTTGTGTAATCAATAAAATCTATATAAAGTTTTTTGTTAAATCAGTGTGTTTTTCTATTACTTGTTCTAGCGTATGAATGTGATCTTTAGTTAAAAACAGGGGCGGAATCCTGCTTGTTCTACAGGTTGCTCTCTATCTATTACAATTACAATAACGAATACCTAAGGAAAATTGTACAACACCGCAGTCTGCAATTAATCACTTGTTTTAAACGTTTTTATTAATATATTATTTACCATTATTCATGACTAAAAGGTATAATAAATTACACAAGATATAGCTATAAATATTATAAAACACTAAGCACAGCAGATGTAGAGACAAAAAAGGGACCCGCCATTTTGTTCGGGTTACGATTTCCCGCCAATTCGTAATGTTACTAGTTATTTCAGCTTTTTTACTAATTCAAAGTTTCGACAGCGAGGGCAAAATTAATCTTTAATTAACAAGTAATATTCAAAAAAATATAAAAAATTAAAAACAAATAAATATTTTAACGTATAAATATTATATTGTTCCACTCTAGTGGGTCAGACGCGAAATGTTTAACTAACATGATTGTGGGTTTAAGTCCGGTATCTTTTACATTTATTAACTACTTTATTTAATACATACAGGAAATTCACAACGCATTATTCCATAAAAAAGACAACCTACCTTTAGGTAAATAAAATATGATATATAATATAATTTTTTTTAGCTTTACGTTATTTTTATTCTGTACACAGCAAGAGTAGAGTTAAGACACTCCGTTCTCCGCTTTCCGCCATTCGAGACCTTTCGTGTTGAGAGGTGGTTAGAACTCAACGCCGCGCTTTTTTTTGGAATCAAACCCACGACCATCGTGTGTACAGTCACACGTTACGATATTTGAAAATTAATATTGATAAATAAAACTGTTATATAGCAGCCTTCGCTTCAATTTATGCTAATTTCTTTGGACTTTAAATGAATTTGTTATATGTTTGGAGATATTACTTTAGTCGTTATCGTTAGTATGAATAACAACTTTGGGTTGTTTTGCCTAATTTATATTTACAGTATAAATCTTATTTTCTATGTACATTTTCTTTTTATTCAAAAAATAAGCTCAAAATTTATTTTGTGTCCATGTCCATACATTAAATATTTCACAGCTATCGCTGAAATCAAGTTTAGTTTCTTTGTTTTTGTTTTTTTTTTTTCTTTTGGGCCTGCTAAGCTAAAAGACGCAACCCTTACGTCCAAACAAAACACTTTGTTGTACGTGTCCCTCATATATATATATATATATATATATATATATATATATATATATATATATATATATATATATATATATATATATATATATATATATATATATACATAAGGGACAAATCTCAAAATTGATAAATTACAGATTTACATAGATATAAAACCATTACAAACTTATGTTTGAAGTTCATTTCATGCTCATTTTCATGTAAAGTTATTCAATTTTTATAAGCTGTACTTCCCGTTGACCTACAATCATGAAACAGTACGGAACTCGGTGTACTACTCGCACTTGACCGATATTTTTAAATTAGATCATAATTTATCTCCTCCCACACGGTGTAGCAAATGAAATAAAATATACAATTTATTATGTTAATATCCTGGGGATCTTTGCACCTCAGCAATACTCGTATTATACGGAACGCCCACGCCACGAATATTTTAGCCCCTTAACCCATGATTGATGGTTTGTGTAATCTAAAGGTACTTGCTAGTAGCGTGGTCCGGTTTGTGCTTAAACACTATTATTAAATATAATCCAGGTGCCAAGATACATAGAAGGTAACACGTCCGTGATAAATGATAGTGATAACACTATATCACATCATCAGTGTTAGTGCTATAGAAGGAGGTTCTCTGAAATGATAGAGCAGTGTTTAATGTGTGTGATCGTAGCAAAACGTACACTTCTTTCTTCTTTCTAATGTACATTGCTACTTTTATATGATTTATTTTCATAATATACTTGTCACATATAATATGTATGCCTAATTTCCGCTAACTTGGATTCAGCTTGGATTAGTCTCAATACGAGTTTAAGATTATCAAGTGATTGGATTATGGAACCGAGTAGTAGTACTTTTTTAAGAATTTTCTGGCAACATGTTCAGCCTAGACTACCGATGATTATTAAAGTGTTATTAGTGTGTCTCATGATTATTAACGCAGCTTGATGTGAACGTTTGGCTTATTGTTAGTGGTAGAGTACTTGGACGGTTTCCATGAGGCGTGGGTACAAATCTCGCATCATTTAATTGTTTTTTTATGTTTTCTATAAGTATAATTAATTCTCCCCGAGTGGGAATCGACCCCACCATCACCACCATCGAACAACTCCTCGAAAATTGACTGCCTTTTAATGTCCTGACTGAATTGTCATCAGCTACTCGTATAGTTAACGCCAAGCTGCCAATCTTGTAAAACATTCGCAAGTTAACCGCGCGTATAATCCGACGTAACGACTTGCTAAGCGGAAACCTTATACAAATATTATAGGTGAGGCCGTACCTTAATATTTTATACCCTTAACGTGACTAGTAAATCATATAATTTCTTGATTGTTGCCATATATAGTACATGCCATATATAGTTATAAATTACATGGTTAAATGGAGCGGAAATTGTTTTTTGTGAAGAAGAATTTCACATTAATATTAATTGGATGCGTACAAAGTGCACATGTCACAGGTAAAACTTGTTTGGCAGACAAGTTTTTAAATCTCGTTCATATTTAAACTAATACTAAGACTTAAGCTTCCTAAACCTAAGGAAAGGAGGCGCGGAAAGACGAAGATATGTTGAGAATTTAATGAATTTAATTGGAATTAAAATTTAAAAATTATATCAAAAGTTCGAATTATAATTCTTTTTAATTTTTAGGTTTTAGTTAATAATGAATTGCTACTTAGTATTTATTGATATGCATATTAATATATTTATAGGTATATTTAATAATTAATATATTTATAGGTTTAAAAAAGGTAAACAGATAGGAATTGTGTTATATAAACACTTTTACACTGCAAAAATGTACCGCATCGTTCGTGTCACATTAATGCGTTTCATCTGTAACGATTTTACCCTAGAAGCTTCACTTTTAAAATGTTAAAAATTTATTGAAGTTAATTGAAATTGATTGTTGTTTTTTTTTCTTATTGGAAGACCCTCACTTGATTTACTTAATGAAGTAGGTTATATCAGGTCACAACAGATAAATAAATATTAAATAATATTTTTATGATTTTTAAGTGTTAATCCACACTAAGGATAGAAAAAATATTTAAAGAAAAAAATTTGAACGCAGCGGGATTTGAAGCCGTGCCGAAGCTCATGGAAACCGTCAAAGCGCTCTGACCACTGAACATTAAATAATCTTTAATATCATATATTATCATACTTTAATATATAGACATAGATTAACGAATCGTATAAGTACTTAGCCGAGTCCTCCATAAAGTATCTAATATTTCATCTAAAATTATTTTGTTAGACAATTAGACTCTAAAAGGCAATACTTTTGCCTGTAATTCGAGTTTATGATTCGCACAACAGATAAGATAAAAAAGAAAAAGAAACGTTTGAAATATTGATTAAAGTTAAAAAAGGCCCACTTGCTCTACCAGCTAGTGACTCAGGTAAGTAGGCCAGGCTATGCCTAGGCTTTGCTAGCATACATTATTAAGCATTACCAGCTGTTGTGTTGCCAGTGTACAAAAACAGTTACGTGCCTATTAACTAAGAAAACATATTTCATAAATGTTTTAAAACTATAATTGTTGACATTGAGTAAAATTTTTTAGACTTTTTAAATGAATCTGTAGCTAGCTAGGGTTGTTGTTAGCACTATTATATTTCTTTTTTTTAATTTTAATTAATAAAATTTTATTTAATAAATTATTTATTGTAAATATTATAAAATTGAAATTATATTTCATCCTACAAGCTAAGTTAAGCTAAGCTACAAAAACCGCCATAGTAACGGGTTCGATATCGACTTGGGGGAATAAATTATTTTTATTTCCCCATTCTGACAAGACATAGTGTGGTATTAAGCATCGCCAATCAACGCGGAGCGTCTGAAAATTGGGAGGAAAGCGTAGAACGGAGTGTCTTAACACTAGGTTCCCTCTCTCTACCCTACTATATAATAAAGCTAAATGGAATATATAAATTTATTAATTAATAAACACACCTACCCACAAAAAATACAAACATATAAAAAAATGAAAACCCGCCATTTTTCTCTTATTTGACTGAAATATAAAGGCTTTATGAAATATAACCAACCAAGCCATCCCTAGTTTGGCGTCGACATCTCTTTATTTATTCACTGTGTAACCGAGTTTCAGCGTGACGTCACAGTGTCGGTGACCCACGATCGATTTAACACACACAGTTAGATCATTTCTAGTTACATAATGTGAGATTTCATAATATTTTTACAAATGTATGAGGGGAACGGTGAAATATTTTCGCTTTATATTTATTTATTATTCTATTTTCCTGTTTGCTATCTATTTTTGTAATAATATTTAGGTATATTTGGCGTTTTTATTTTCAAATTTGTAATGTAAAAGTATTTGAGTGTTATTGAATTGGTCGTAGATTCGATTCCCGAAAAAAATTGTTCAGACACACAGTTCAGATGCTATATGGCGATAAGCCCGGTTACCACCGACTCCTTTTACATATATAAATAAAATAAGTTTACCTTTCCACCGACAAGAGTTTTGTGTTTTGTTTTACACTAAAAAGAAAATGAGAGAGAGGACTGTAAAATAAGAAATGAGTGCATTTACTCATTTCTTTTAAATTTCCACACAGAGCAAGTGCAGATGTAGTCTTGAACTGGTTGCTGACAGAAAGAAGGATTTGTTTATACGTATATATGTTAGATACGTTTAGAAGAAAAAAAAACAGCATGGGGAGACAGACTTAGCGATTATTATAAACCTTATCTATTATAAACCTAGTCAGCAAGACCTTACTGTAGCGGAATCCCTTCCCTAGAACAGAGCGAGTTTATTTTAACTCGCTCAGTTCTAGGGAGGGAAGAGGGATATTCTTATTTTAGCACGCAATGTCACGGCAATTCTATTAAATAATATTAAAAATTCTAAATAAACAATAAAAAGGTAAGCGTCTAAATAGGTAGGACGGAAGCGTAAAGTAGGGATGTGCGGCAATAGCAAAATCAAAATATTTCATTTGAACTTTGAATTTGTAAATGATGACATTATTCGATTCGACCGCGCCAGTTCACTAATGTCATATAGAATGGATAACATACGAAAAAGATTTTGGGCCTACTCTTTTGACCCGGCAAGGCAAATAAATATGTCAGTAGTGTCAGTTCTAAAATGTCAGTAATACCTTACCAGGGGCGAAACGGAATACAGTTCTAACTAGAAGAAACTCAAATGGGAATTCTCATATTTACGAAATGAAACTTAGTATCGATATTTCACTATTAGTATTTGGGTACTATCGAAATTTTCTTTGAATGTCTTAGATATTTCTTAACTCAATCCTCATAATCCTTTGATATTTTCATAAATGTAATTGTACCATAATATTATAAATGTAAAAGTTTGTTCCTAATTAAAAAAAAATAACTTTCAAAGTAGCTGAAACTACTGAACTGTTATATAGCTTATACATTAGAATAACATATGGGCTATAATTTAAGTGAACAGTATATGCTTATTGTAGATTAACTTTTTGTTTTAAGAGAGGTTATATATATATATATATATATATATATATATATATATATATATATATATATATATATATATATATATATACATATATATACATATATATATATATATATATATATATATATATATATATATATATATATATATATATATATATATATATATATATATATATATATATATATATATATATATATATATATATATATATATATAATAATGGTCATGCGGTCAAAAGCAGCCGAAGGCACAGAGGGATAGTATAGTATACTCGTATATTTACTTTTTCCTCTAAAGTCATTTAGCAATATTCGACCGATAGACGATAAGTATATATTAGCTAAAGTAAAAGAAGTTCACAATCTAGTGGAAAAGGTAGCTTAATGAATTTTTATATTGTACTCAGTCAGTACTACGATAGTCAACCGGAAATAGGTCAACATAATTTAATAAAAATATGAATAGCATATATAATTACATATAGCCGAGATGAAAATGGGGGAGATAGTATAATTCAAGCGTCCATTATTTTATGAAAGCGGTTAGGCATTTAAAAGAGCTCAAGCGCGGAACCGTGAGAGGCATAAACCATTTCTATAGAACACAGATCATTATTAATCATGGAAGTATGCTTTTTTTTATGCAAAAGCTGTATTTTTTTCGACATTTGTGAACATGTTCGATTTCTTTGAACAAAAACAAAGAATCTGTCTTGTAAATTGGGAGTTTTTGATAGCTTCATGATTTTTTTTGCCTACTGTGGGAAGTTGTTTGCCATATGTAACTGGGTAACCAGAGAGAATATAGTATCAAGGTTAAAAATACTAATAGTCGGAACATTAAGTGGTAGTACTCAATGCGCTTTGTCTTGCCAGAGCGGGGAAACCACAATGTGTGGGTTCGACTCCCACTTTCCCCAAGTGGGAGTCGAACCCACAACCGTCGCGTTTACCTCAGATGGCCTCAAACTTTACTTTTTCTAGATGCACTAGAGACTAAATAAATATACACAAGTTCTTTCATACTGTAAACACGACAGTTGCAGGATGTCTTATTATTACGTTCTTTCTACCAACTTAGCTGTGCGAGAAATGCGTAAAAATGTTCTTTTCATTATGATCGTAAATTTCTACGATAATATTCACGATGACTTAGATATAGATATATATATATATATATATATATATATATATATCTATATATATATATATATATATATATATATATATATATATATATATATATATATATATATATATATATATATATATATATATATATATATATATATATATATATATTTTTTTTTTTTTTTTTTTTTTAATAAATATTGTTAGAATTCGCGGAACTTAACGTCGCACTTCCCTTACCAGAGCTGAGACACGAAAATAATTCATTCCCTAGTGACCTAGAGCACGGTGCGAACCAACATATTCACAATTGAAATCGCCTACCCTGTTGTATTTAACGCACAGGATGTAAACCCAGGCTTTCACGATTAAAAGGACAAAACCAAAGCGGCCCATTAATATATACTTGCATAAATTAAAAAAAAAGTACAATTAAAATATGACTATATTTCATTTTAATCAGTACAACAGCGATAAAACAGTAATTATTTCCCGTTTATATCGCATTGTGTTAGTACAATAAATAAATGACGATTCTATTCCATGTGCTGTGCAAATTGTTGTAATTTATGTGGTTTATTATGAAAACTGTTGTACGCGTACATAATATTATTATCATATTGTTGTGTGAGTGCTTAATTTTTAATTATATGTTTTTTAATTATATTAGTGAGTATTAATTTAAATTTAGTCTGTAGATTTTATTATATATTATTTTTATATAAATTAAATGAAAAAGGTATTGTAAAATTCAATGATTTGTTTTATTTGAAAATCAGCTTCACGGTTTTTAGCCATAGTTGTATGGAATTTTTAATTGCCTACATTCCACAAAGAAACTATATGACAATATTCATCTTCGTTACTTAGTTTTGTCTGTACGCTGTCCGTCAGTCACTCAAATGAGAGTTTTACATATATATATATATATATATATATATATATATACTATATATATATATATATATATATATATATATATATATATAATATATATATATATATATATATATATATATATATATATATATATATATATATATATATAAATATATAATTTTAACATTAAATAAATATAAAAACTTTTTTCTTACAGGCTGGTGCACAGCCTACATACAAATGAAAGAAATATATGATATAAAAGCAGACGAACTAATGGATTCAATTCTGCCAAACATTATGAAAAGACACTCTCAACTACGCGTCCCATTAACGACAACCCAAATATTAAAATTTGGTATTTCTAAACAAATACTAACGACTTCTGAACTAAAGCTTATACAAAAAGATGATCGCAAGCTCAGTAAAGAACGACTTAATTTGAGGAGATGTAAATTAGATATTAGAACACTGTTAGAAACCTATACAGGACCTATACGCAATATTCATAATGTAGACGAAATAAATATACAAATTAGAAGATTTGATGAAATTCAAAAATCCCATGCTCATTCACGGAGACTCTTTCCGAACTATGATAATCCGTTCGAAGCCAATGCTAATTTTAAAATTAGATACAGGGTGTTACAGTCTGATGGAACAATTTATCTATCAGACGAAGTACCATCTACCATATGCGCAATTGTTAAGAAAAAAATACATAAATCATATAAAATACCAAATAGGTTATTGTTTTTCCCTTTTGAGGAATCTAAAAAAACAGCAAATGGTCATATATTCAACGTTAGTAAATTATAATGAAAAATTCGTGACGCTGTATATGCATATGAAATTGTATGAGAAGATAGTTAACCTGGATGTTGATATAAAAGATTTGATAGTATATATCACAGATTTAAACGATATCAGAGAGAAACAGGATGCTGATAAGAAACGAACTACGAAAAAAAAGGAAAAATTATAAAGATTTTGTTTTTAAATATATGGGAAGTAATTTTATTGTGCTTATTTAAAAAAATCATCTTAATCGTATATGAAATAACATAGCTAAGTGTATTATATGTATATATATATATATATATATATATATATATATATATATATATATATATATATCTATATATATATATATATCAAATAATCTTGTCTAAGAGAGGGGTATAGATAGATCGATAGATAGATGAATAGATTGATAGATTGATAGGTTGACAGATGGATATATTGATAGATCGATAGATCACACAGACAGAACTTTACCTAAAAATAAATTCAAATTACTTATTTTAAGTCTTGACTTCCTAGCTTCCTTCCTTGAGCTTAGTCTAATAAATTATTGCATTTCATGTCAATCCATTTAACATTGACAAAAAAATAAAAGCTTCCACGCAATGTTGAAATACAAAAGCACATTTTGCTTTGCGCCTCCACTCCTCCCCACGGATAGTATCTAGCGGCTATTTATTTGTAGGCTGTATGGACTAATAGACTATTACATTAATACAATACTAATAAGTATAACAAATATTTTGATATATCTAATTTTTAAGATATAATAATCAGATTAAGATGTTGCCTTACAAAGCTTTAATTAATAACTTATTCCGTTATATATATGTAAAACCAATTTTTTTTATTTATATTCAGAACAAAAAAAAATCGTGACACACTTCACCGTTCTCTAGTTTAGTGCTTATTTAGACGCTAGCGTTTCACTACGTATTGTGAGAAAGGGGATAGGGTCAAGACAAATGTGTATGTCAATTGTGTATGAATTTGCTTCAACTTTGCTAACTTTGTGTTGGTATAACCAGCCATGCCTTGCTATCAACGCTCGCTAGCACTTTAAGTCTTTAAGTCTTTTTTTAATGGAATACGTAATATTAGCACCAGAACTCAGACCCAACCTTCTGCTAACAGTGTGGGTTCGAATCTTGCCATGTATAAAATATAATATGTTTTTATATCAGGTATAAGCTACTAAGTAGTTTTATTGTAACAACAAAATATTTGACAAAACTTGGCAATTTCATTCAAAATTTTATATTAGATTCAGGACATTGTAAATGTTATAAAAATTGAACAAAGAAAGAGCAAAGATTCTGCTCTATTGTTGAAAGTTATGATAGAGAATAGCGTGCATCTAAATATATCGGTTGTCTATGTATGAAGACATGTTTTGAGATATAAATTTTAATTAAAAATGTCTACTAGCTTTACGTACGGCTTCGCCCGCATAGTTAAATCGGAATTATGAAGAATTATGTATAACACAAACATTCATCAGGTACGATTAACATCATCATCATCATATCAGCCGGGAGACGTCCACTGATGCCGGAATCCGATGGACAAAGGCCGCCCCGTTTGAGCGCATTAAAGACCGGTTCTGGGCCGCCCATATCCATCGGATACCGGCGATCTTCACCAGGTCGTCGGCCCCGCTTGGGGGAGGGGGGTGTCTTCCTACGTCTTGCCTACGTCTATATAGGCTATCTAACACAAGAATATTTTTAATTTTATATATAGTATTTAGATAAATAATTTTATAAGTGTCATATCAGTCTGATGACAGAGCGTTGTTGCTATTAAGTTTTTTTACTTACTCCACAATATACTTTACTCTAAATATGAAGTTAAAGCAAAATGTATAGTTTGTATATATTAAAATATAAAATCCTTTTTTTACTTACACGTTTCATCTCTATCGAGACAGACAGACAAACGGAACGTTCTTTCTACACTAAGCACATATCTCTCGATATGACTAACAATTCAATTATCATTCCAAGCGTGAGGGAATCTGAGCTAATCTAGCTTTACGACAGATTTTCATACAGACGACATTTCGATATGTTATACGAAGTCACATTGTGCATTTTCAATAAACTCGTATTTACTACAATATAATTTTTTTTCTAACAAAAAAGAAAACCAAAGTTACTCCTTATTACATCAGCTACCTGTCAGTGAAAGTTCCGTCAAAATCGGTCCAGCCGTTTCAAAGATTAGCCGGAACAAACAAACAGGCAGACATAAATTGTAAAAATGTTATTTTGGTAAATATGCATGTAGTAAAAAGCGGTCATTGTAATGACTCACAAACAGACACTCCTATTTTATATATTAGTATAGAGTTGTAATATTTTGAATGAAAATATTAATTTTAATGCAGTACAAAGTGAAGTTCACTTCAATTTGTTTTATAATGTCTAATCTTTTTATGGTTTTTCGTCAATATGTAAATAAATCGTTAGGTAATATTTTTTCTAGCTTCATTTTCTTTACCCCATATACTGTATATACGTTTCATATACATTTTTTTGTACGCTATCCGAGTGTTTCTTTTTAGTGCGTGATTTATTTTTAAAATTTTTAGTAGGCTAGTATGAAACTAAAATATAGAATTAAAGATAAAAAAAGAAAAAAAAGAAAGATAAAAGCTCACCTCCATTCGCCCTTAAGCCTTATGTAGCCGATTGGAACGACTATCTATTCTGTTTTGGTAAAACGAAGGCGTCGCCGGAAAAAACACCGGACAATGGCTTTGTAAAGAATGCTTCATTCTATTTATTTAGCTGGCAATATGCCAAATAGTGTATTAGTTGTACGTTCTAATGGCTATGTTAGGTAACTCATGACGGGTTTAAATTCTATCTATATATATATATATATATATAGATATAATATATATATATATATATATATATATATATATTATATATATATATATATATATATATATATATGATATATTATATATGTATATGTATATATATCTTCTTCTTGCTTCTTGGCAATTAGTCCCGGCTTTTGCCAGCTTATCCCTTTGCACGGTTCTTTAACATCCTCAGTGGCCATGATGTCGTGGTCGATGCCATATGACATAATATAATTATATATATATATATATATAATATGTATCTATTATATTTATATATCTATATATATATATATATATATATATATATATATATATATATATATATATATATATATATATATATATATATATTTAGTTGACATTTCTTAAGAAAAATATAATTTTAAGAATGGTTTCTAGAGGTGCGTGTTCAAATTTAGCTACGTTAACATTTTTAAACCTCGCGTTGTCTAAAAACATTTTATTATAATTATTTTCACATTGTTCTTCGTATACTGGAATTAAGCAGGCAGAATCTTAGACCCGAAAAAAAAATTAAAGCTTTTTCTCATTTACAGAAATTGCTTCTTGGGTTTTGGAACTTAACCTAAGGCTCCATACTAAATGCTCACTGCATTTATCTCAAAGAAATTTATTTTTATTTTGTTAAAAAAAATAATTGTATATGATGGATTGTAACTGTCAGATAACGGACCTTATTCTAAAATATTTCAATTACAAAAAAAAGTATTATGAAAATATAAACTTTAACGCCTCGCATAATTTGCATACACCCTGTATAATAAAGACGTTATTCTTCACCCACTCAATACGTATATTGTTTGTGGATTGTGTTTACCCCATCTTCTCTAATCAGAATATTAATCTAAAGGATGATATATGGGTGCAATTAATAAAAGATCTACGTAAGGTTTTTTCTTCGTTCTTGTAAGGAGGCTTTCTTTGTCTATCTTTCTTTGTAGGTATATGTATATAGAAACTTAATTAGTACTAGACTATAGTCTTTTTTTAATTTAATTTATTTTAGCGTAATGTGTCAAATATTTACTCTAAAGGAATATTACGACGG
The DNA here is from genome assembly GCA_037127375.1 of Dione juno. Lineage (NCBI taxonomy): Eukaryota > Metazoa > Arthropoda > Insecta > Lepidoptera > Nymphalidae > Dione > Dione juno. The sequence continues at coordinate 1,197,390 of JAXRJS010000050.1, forward strand.
AGTAATGGCATACCATACATACAAAAAAAGATAAATTACATATAAAATATATGTATATATATCACTAACTAACTCCAGGGACAGACATGTCAAGGCACTTCCTTCCGACATAGTTCTCAGGTCGGCGCATAACATGGCAATACCATCTCAGGTGACGCTCTTGGAGCTTATCCGCTACGTCACGGACCCCAAGACTACCTCGAATGAATGTGTTGCGTATGTGGTCGGACCGCGTCACGCCACACATCCATCTCAGCATCTTCATCTCCGTGACATGAAGCTCCCGAGTGTGCCGAGATAATGTTGGCCAACATTCGCTGCCGTATAAAAGAACCGGTCGGATAATGCTCTTGTATATCAGTCCCTTGAGCTTGGGCGGTATTCCGCTATCGCAGACTACACCAGTGACCTCCCGCCATTTGGCCCAGGCAGCGTTTATACGGGCATGGATGTCTTGGTCGATGCCTCCAGACTCATGCATAACAGTTCCAAGGTACCTGAACTTCACCGACTTAACGGCTGGCTCAGGCCCGATATGGATGGTGCTCGAGTCCAGGCGTTCACTTTACGCTCCAGCATCAGTCGGCTCTCGTCGATGAGCACTATGACATCGGCATACATCATCAGCCACGGAGGCTGGCATTGGATATGAGCCGAGGCAGTATCCAGCACTACATTGAATAAAAACGGACTAAGAGCTGAGCCCTAGTGAACCCCTACTGTAATCGGGAAGGGCTTGGTATCGCCAACAGCGGTCCTAACCACGGAAGCCGAGTCGTTGTAAATATCTCTGATAACCTCAATATAGGCTTCAGGGATCCCCTTGGATCGCAATGCCCACCAGATACACTGACGTAGCACACAATCAAAGGCCTTCTACAGGTCCAAAAAGGCCACATGCAGAGCTCTCCTTTTTTTCCTGTAAGCCTCCATCAAAGTTCTGAGGGCAAAAATGGCGTCCATAGTGCTTGATCCTGGTTGAAACCCATACTGAGACTCAGAGACAGTACATTCTTGGCGGAGCCTGAGGCTGATCATGCGCTCGAAGAGCTTCATGGTGTGGCTCATAATCTTAATGCCCCTTTAACTACCGCAATCTTGAACACTGCCCCTTCCTTTGTAAATAGGGATAATAAAGCTCTGCTGCCACTGATGTGGCATCTTTCCAGTATTCAAGATACGGTTAAACAGGTCAGTAAGTATAAGCACACCAAAAGAGCCCAACGATTTCCACGCCTCGATTGGGATGTCGTCAGGTTTTCCGTTCTTCATGCGTCGAAGACAATTACGAGTTTCGTCACGGGTTATTGGAGCAACAAGTCCGAGGTAAGGAGATAATTCAGAAGAAAGACTACAAGACTGCTGAGTGTTCAGCAGCTCCTTAAAGTAGCTTCTCCATCTCTCCTTCACAGAGGCATGACTACAAAGCAACGTGCCCCGAGAATCTCTGACGCAGAGACATTTTGTAATATCCTGCGTCGCTTTATCTCGAGCACGAGCCAGTTTGTATATGAGCTTCTGCCCCTCCACAGTTTCAAGTTTATTTTACAATGGCGACAAACTTTCACTGCGGGCTCTGGCTATAGCTCTTTTGCTGGCCCGTTTCGCTGTTATGTACTCCAGTTTGTCTTCAGGGGAGTTGGAATGCTGCCACTCTTTAAACGCAGCCTTCTTTTCCTGAATCATACCCTGCACCTGGCCATTCCACCACCATGTCTCCCTGTCGATAACACGCCCACCCTTAGTAACACCAAGAACTCGTTTGCCCGCCGCAATGATTGCTTTCATTTTCGGAGTAACATTATAGCCCATGACAAGGAGACGATGTTGGGCCGTCAGGCTTATGCCAGGAATGATCTTACAGTTGGTCACACTGCCTATATGACACCGTCTAGTCAGCAAATAATCAATTTGAGTTGATTGGGACCCGTTCTTATACGTTATAAGGTGCTGAGGTTTCTTCTGGAAGAAAGTGTTCACGATGGCCAGATCAGACGCAATGCAGGTTGTGTAGTGTATAAATATATATGTATATATATACATATATATATATATATATATACTTATATATATATATGTATTGTTAGCCCTATTGGCCTTGACAGCGACACCGGTTGGGGAGGGAAGAGGGTACTCTGTCCCTGGGAAGTAGCAAGCACTATTGTGGCTGCATGAGACGAGGAAAAAAATACCACTATAGCTAACTGTTCTGTACAAATTTTAATTAAAAAATTTGTTTTATGAAAAAACTCACTTCTTCCAAAATGGGAATTGTTCGGAATAAATGATAATATACACCATTTCTTAGTTGAATGTAGAAGCACTACGAGACCTGCATAGTCGTTATAATATAAATAGATATATATAATTGGATAGATAGATAGATAACAGATGTATGTATTTCTTATAGTTCTTGAGCGGCACAGCATCTGTCTGTAAATTCGACGGTTGTGGGTTCGATTCCCACTTGGCGAGAATGAATTATTTCTCTCGTTCTGGTAACAAGACAAAGCGTGACTCAACACGTAATGTCTTAGAACTGCGCAGAAAGTGGGGAACAGAGTGTCTTAACACTAGGTTCCCTCTGTCTACTCAGCTATATGTGGGATACAATGAAGCTATTTATTTGATTTATTATTAGTTTAAATGTCAATAGTGTACATATTATTAAAGGAACGAAAGGATTGGAATTTTTGAATCTTATTTAAAAAGTTCATGAATAAAAATAAAAAAGTAACCTCCTTCTTTATGTAGATGTAGAGGTATTATTTGTTGCGAGGATAAAATACACACATATGCAAATGTATATAAAAGCTAATTTATTAAACAAATATTTATCCTCTATCAAATAGACCCTAGAGAGTTACAAAACAAGCTAACGCATTTACCCTTCAAGTCAAGCCAAGAAGTTTATATATGTAAAGGCATATTCCATATAGGCATATATAGGCATAGACATATATATATATATATATATATAATATGTCATATGTCATCGTGGCGCAGTGACAAACACGTCGTTGGGTGTCGTATTATTAAATTCGGGCGGAGAGTAAAGAGCTGAGTGTCTCAACAATAGGTTCTCTCTGCCCACCCTGCTATGCAGTAAAGAGCTTAAAACAACTATTTCAATAATAAAATTTGAACTAAATATAAAAAAATTGCACTGTAAAAAAGTGGGGCGCTTTTTAAGTAAGCTATACTTTGCTTATAAAACATGATTCTTTATATTGCAATACTTTTTTTTTATTAATTCAAATGAATATATATATTTTTTACTTTTACTTTTTTGGTTCATTTAATATTGTATTGTCATCTATCATTGATAGGTATGCAAAAATTCAAATTAATCCGACATTTCAAATTCGGTCAAATCACATTCAAATTTTACGCTACATATATACATACATACATACGACCGAAGCTAATAAAATCGTTTTACGAACAAACAGAAAACAACTGGTCGTGCGTGATATTCTTAATTGCGTGTGCAAAGTAAATTATAATTATTTTTGTTTGAATTAGAAGTTGTTAATACTGTGCTCATTATATAGTGTACGTACTGAGGTTTCAAGCAAATATGTGCTTTGAAGACCGTAATGGCTGTGTACTAGTTAGGTAGGTAAACGAATATATCTATAGGTTAATATCGATTTATTTAATACAAGTTATCGAAAGAGTTATATGGATAAGTCTCTTAGAGATGAATAAAAACTACTTGCTGCCCTGGTTATCATTTATGTTGAATGGTCCTCCTCCGCTTCCTTTCCAATTTTAGATTTTAACATTAAAATGCGTCATGTTGTCTGTGCGTTGTTAATGTATTATGTATATATATCTATATATATATATATCTATATATATATATATATATATCTATATATATATATATATATATATATATATATTATCTATATATATATATATATATCTATTATACTATATAATATATATATATATTATATATATATATATATATATATATATATATATATATATATATATATATTATATATTATATATACTACTTGTTGACATTCCCACAAGAGCTTCGCCATTTCAAAATTTCATGGAAACAGTAGCTTATTGCGCAAAATCAAGACATAAATAAGAAACTTGTGAACGTTGGACATAAATTTCACTTTAGTTCCTTCAAAAGTTTGATGTAAGCTGAATGTATTTGGACGAGTTGAAGTCATAAAGTAGGAAACTACTCGTAGTCTAGTAGCACGTCTTAAGTAGGAGGTAGGAGGTAGGAGCTCCTTGAGGTAGGAGGTCTTAGGTATAAAATCTTTAGGTATTTAAAAAATACAATTATACCTGAGGCTTCGCTAGTAGTAGCATATGACACTCTATATCCTAGAGGTAGCTATGACAGCAGTTAAAGAAGGCTATGACAGGCTATAAAATGATGTAATATGACATATAGTCTGCCTCTAAAAATGAACTTAACAACACAAAAAAAAAAATTATATATATTATAATAAATTTTATAAAAAAATTAATTCCCTGAGCTTAGCCACTTAATGGTTGTTCCATAAGATCTTAAGAGAAAATTAATAATGTTACTGTAATTATGCCAAATGCTCTTATTGAGGATTAGGGATGTACCATCTATATAACGCGTTTAATTATGATAGAAATATTTTATTTTTAAAGAGGCTCATGTCAGCCTCTCTCTGTAAATGGATGGTTACGAGATCGTTTCTCACTTGCGCGATGATTTAATTTAAATATGTTTTACTTTCCCGCTCTGATAAATAAATAGTTTCATTGAGTTTCTCCACTCGTCAATATCTCCAAAATTGGCTGGAAAGAGGAGAACGGAGTGTCCTGACACTGGTACTTGCTAGTGCCAGGTTCTCTGTGCTTACTTTTACAACAAATATATTTAATATTATACGTGCTAATAATGGATATACATTATATACACTAAAATAGTTCTACTAATTTAATGAAAGTGGCCTAAGTTAAAGTAATATTTTACATTCGTATTATATAGGTAAGTCCGTCGTTTATGTTTTTTCCGTCAAGAGAGATGAGATGAGGGCGATTGTTAGGAGCTTAACGTATACAAGGCGTAATATTTGATGTTTCGTTTATATCTTCTCACAATCTGAAATTAAATCACGTCTTTATGGTTTCTAGTTAATGTTTTTGTATTAAATGATGACTACAAGTTACAAAAGTTCTTTCTCAAAAATGTAATATCCCGCAAACAGCAGAAATAATAGTGTAAACCTAGTGTTAAGACACTCCGTTAACCGCTTCTCCCATTTTGAAGTATTCAGTGGTGAAACTCTACATTGCGCTTTGTCTTGTTACCAGAGCGATAAAATGAAAATGCTTTACTGCCACAGCTTATAGTCAGATGCTGTTCCAATAACCCGAAAATTTTCAATTTATTGCTGCTGTTTTTAAAATTCATTGCTTAAAATTCGAATCTACACCTTACTCTCATTAATCTTCATCAGAACCGATGGACCAATGGGTGGCTATCACAGTCTATTACGTCATTCCAATCATCCATATAGGATAGCGAGTCACAATTCGGTAAAATCACGTCAACTGGACCCCCTATTTACCACTTGATCATAAAAATTTAATCTATATATATTTTTTATTAGTACTTATGATGGAAAATTGATCCCCCAAACAATTTTTCAAAATTTCGATTTTAACAATTTTTTTTTTTATAATGAAAATTTTAAGCACTTTTAATTGAAAAATGGATTAAAAATCAACCGCAAGAGATAAATTTGTGAAATTTTCAGGATCCATGGTCAAATGTCTATATTTTAAGAATATCTTTATGACTTAAAATATTTATTTATTTTCATATTGTTAATTAATTTTAAGTTAACAAATGAAAATTTAACTGACTTCTCGGGCAGAAAATGCAGTTTTTTTTCATCGGTCACATGCTTTATCCATTTAAGTTTAAAATTCCGGAAGAGAATTTCACTGCTCGCCATTAGTTTAAATAAAATTAATTTATTTATGACAGAGCGCCAGGCGCCGAGCGCTGTGGAAATGCCGCGCTGCCGAGCGTCTTGAACTACACTAACGCTTTTATCAATGATAATTTATAATAACATTACAAAATATTATTATAAAACAAATTTTATTATTATTTATCTTATAATTTATTATAATAATTATTAATAAAATTTAATTTTTTTTAACAATGTTATAAGGAATGTAATCAAAAAATCAAAATGAATTGGCAAGCACGATTATCTCTAATTATAACTAATTTTTTTAACACATTATTGTGATTTTTTTTATTTAACGGATTGCAACATTTATTCACTCGGCCCATTTTAAATCACAGAAAATATTATTACAATCAAAAATTATAATACTTAAATATTAACTAAAAAGCACAACTCAACAACAGCTGCTATTTTAAATAATTATTTCACTGTTTTCCGTATAAACTTATGTCACGAATCTACAGGAATGACTTCTAAAATGATTTTGTTATTTACTCCAATACGCGAAAAACAAATGAAAATCGTAACTGAGCGGTTTTTCTTTTGTTAAGTAAAGATGGAGTGTTGACTGATAAATTAAAAAATAATAATTTACTAAATTACCTAAAAGAAAATACACATAGACCGAAACAGTTTTAAAAATTTAAAATTGATTATTTTTTTTTAATTTCTGCTGTTTGGTAAAAATAAGAAGAAATTTTGATTACATTCCTTATAACATTGTTAAAAAAAATTAAATTTTATTAATAATAATTATAATAAATTATAAGATAAATAATAATAAATTTGTTTTATAATAATATTTTGTAATGTTATTATAAATTATCATTGATAAAAGCGTTAGTGTAGTTCAAGACGCTCGGCAGCGCGGCATTTCCACAGCGCTCGGCGCCTGGCGCGCTGTCATAAATAAATTAATTTTATTTAAACTAATGGCGAGCAGTGAAATTCTCTTCCGGAATTTTAAACTTAAATGGATAAAGCATGTGACCGATGAAAAAAAACTGCATTTCTGCCCGAGAAGTCAGTTAAATTTTCATTTGTTAACTTAAAAGTTAATTAACAATATGAAAATAAATAAATAATTTTAAGTCATAAAGATATTCTTACAATATAGACATTTGACCATGGATCCTGAAAATTTCACAAATTTATCTCTTGCGGTTGATTTTTAATCCATTTTTCAATTAAAAGTGCTTAAAATTTTCATTATAAAAAAAAAAATTGTTAAAATCGAAATTTTGAAAAATTGTTTGGGGGATCAATTTTCCATCATAAGTACTAATAAAAAATATATATAGATTAAATTTTTATGATCAAGTGGTAAATAGGGGGTCCAGTTGACGTGATTTTACCGAATTGTAAAACTCCGTTGCATCGTAGATTAAATTTAACTGCCTCGTTATTGTGTCCACTCAATTTCCTTAGACCTTTAAACGAAAGTGCTCTAGTCTCAGTACCGTCTAACCTAGCACTTATCAGATTACAGAGTCCGATCGAACGTATAGAATGGTAAAGGTAGCTGAATTAGATATATCCTTTTCTAATTTCAACTTAGTTTTACTTTACTTTAATGTTAATAAAAAAATAGCTTCACATTTGTTCTCGTATAAAGCAGGGTAGATAGAGGGTACCTAGTGTTAGAACACTCCGTTCTCCGTCTTGTCTTATTCGACTTTCGACCAAAATGAGAAACAATGAAAATAATTCGTTTTCCTGTATTGGAAATCGAATTCACAGCTGTCACGTTTACAGTCAGATATTTATTTCATATTATTATGAGATAGCTAGTTAAGAGATAAATGGCAAGTTGCTATTATTAAAAAAAATACCCTTAACAGCTGACAGATACAACACTTTACCCGATCATAATGAAGAAATATAAATTTTTTAATTTGTATTAACACTGAATATTCAAATATATGGCTATCAAGTGTCAAATAATTGCGCTATTTAGGCTTTCATTTTCAGTTTCTAAATTAATAAAGAATATATAAAAACATACGTCCTTTTATAATATAATGTGTTTCATTTAACGTTTAAAGTTAAAATTAATTTAAATGTATTCCAAAACAAACATGTCATCGAAGCGCAGTTAAATCAATTAAAAGCACCGGCGAGCGTGTATCAATCTATGATTCAATTAACAAATGTTTTTTTTATTTAATCTATGTATCTGTCTGTATTACGAAATAAATATTGAGACACTAGTCACCCCATGTTCCCATCTCCACACGTAGAGTTACGTAGAGCCACCTGTCATGTGGAATTATGAGAACTAGCAACATTGTTTAAACCAACCCAGGTACCCAGGATACTCCGGGAAATTCCCAGGTCATATACAAATATATATTTTTGATTGTTTTCCTAGAATTTCACGGAGATTTTCTAAGCCTAGGGATATAAAAGATTCACGGAGATTTTCTAAGCCTAAAAATGTATATGTTTAGTACAGTAGCTTATTTTTTCTAAAATAAATGAAATTTTGACTGATGATTATTTTGTTTCGATCTAATATCAAAATAACAATAATCGTTTCCTGGCTGAGTTGGATAGAGCCGTTGCCATCGGTTGAGATACTTTGCTGCCAAATTGTACGTTCTATATCTCATATGACGTATTGCAGCCAATGACGTAATGTGTGTTATAGTAATGTGTAAAAAAGTTAAAATATATAAATCATGTAAATATTTTTCTATATTAAAAGCTCGTAAGCTTTAACCTAACACCGAAATTCACCTAACAATGGCGGGAAAAAAAGCTTTCATAAAAAAGAATTAAAAATTAACTGACGGTACCTATGCATATAAAGTATACAAATATATGTATATGATATGGGATACATTGTACAACAATCAAGGGTTGGTACTAATAAACCCCACCCTCTGCCCTTGGGTCTACATTGTACGTACAAGGCGTGGTTGTGTAACCTAATTAAATTGGTAGTTACATATAAATATACATATATGTATAATATAACAATATTATATATATATATATATATATATATATATATATATATATATATATATATATATATATATATATATATATATATATATATATATATATATATATATATATATATATATAGTATGGATAATATTATAAATTAAATAAATTATATGTGTAAAAAAAAAATATAGACGAGACGGTTAAAATTTAAATGGAACTAGTCGCCCATGACTTGGTTTAGCTTTATGACTATTGCCATCTGGTTTTTACCATTGTCATAGAAAATTGGATACAAACTGTTATCACTTTCGCTTGCGATTATTTTTAGCACTCCAATTTCATATGGCATTTAGTATGACTGATATTTTTAGATGTCAAGACCATATTGACACAGCGGCATAGCCTCTGACTAAAAAAAAGATAATTGTAATAGACTCACGCAAACATTTTTTTTTAAATTCTAATGATACAGAGGGCGGTTTTGAGTTCCGCCACTCTACTTGCTAGATATTTTGAATTTTATAGGTTCTCTCAGCTTATCTTGCTATATGGATGATGATGCGTGAGGCTGAAATGTGTGTTACAGAGCATCTGGTCTTTAAAGTTCCATACGATATGAGCTTTAAGTAAAGCGCAATTTACATATTATATGTTAATAGTCTTAGGTCAGCATTTTTTATTTTGGTATCCTTATTTTTTATGCTTACAATTGCTTTGAAAATAAACTTACTAAAGCTTAATAAGTAATTTAAATAATAAAGCCCCCGAATGGGAATCAAACTCACGAATGTTCACATTGAGACTATCTAACACCGGCAAAAGCTTAAAAATTCTATTTGAATTATATTAACATTTTTTTGCCGTAAAAACTTTTAAGTTAATATTATCTTACTATTTTAGTAGCATATAGTATAGAAAAAAAATTAAGCTCAGAAAGCATATTTGACAAAATCTCCAAGCTGGGGTGCAGGTCAGTTGTGCAGTGTGCCTAATCGAACGCCATTGCAGTGGGCTCGAATCCCAAACGAATTTCAGTGTAATATTTATAAATTTATTCAATTAAGTTAAAAATATCAGAATTAAAAATTATTTTTCGATATGTTTAATTAAATAATATAGTAATAGAATGTAATTCTGCAAAACTCGCTTAGACATCGCTCTAACTTTTTTATGATCGGCATTATATTTTTGCTACAAAAAAAAATTGTTTGACGCTATTTCACGCATAAAGCAGGATAGACAGAGGGAACCTAGTGTTAAGACACTCCGTTAGTCACTTTCCACCAATTTTGAAACATACGTGTTTTGACATATACGCGGAACTCAACGCCGCGCTTTGTCTCGGTGTCGGCACGAGGACTGGTAATAATTCATTACCCATGAGTTGAAATCGCATCCAGTACCGTCGCCGTAAATAGCGTAAAGCTATCCCAATACTCTAGCTAGCCCAATTCAGACAATTATAGCTAACTATATAGAGTTAAGCAAATTCTTAACATTCCATGGATTTATGGTATCGTGGCAGTCCCTTAGTGTTGCGATTCAACATGCTAAAACAATTTCTAAATTATTCTACTAGAGCTGTCAATCTGTGGTAATATTAATAAATAAGTAAAAGAAATGTAAAATTTCTATAAAAGCGCCTTAAGTTAAACTTAGTTACAATTTTAAAATGTAAGCCATATGTAGATATTACTTACAAAGATGCCAATTGTTCGCTTTACGTTCCATAGTTACACGAATGCCAGTAATTACATGAAACGTATTTGGCATCACTGCACTGGCGTCACTCCAAATTTGCCAAGCTAGCTACAAATTTTGCACTTATCTAACGCTATTTCTTTGTTTTAGCGTTTTTATCGTGGCAAAAAGAACTATTAAGCTTAAGGAATAAAAACAACGGTTATGTTTTTTCTACTTAGGGAAATGGTTATTATTATTTTAATTGCTTCAATTTCCTAGCTCTGGTATACAATTGAGTTCTGTCACATGACACGTATTCTGTTCTGTACTACAGTAATGGCGTTTCGAGCGTGCCAGTTGAGCACAATTCACTTCGCCAATGTCACGTTGTATGGAGAATACAGCATTCACATTCACGCATTCTCCAATTCAGACATAAGTAGTGTCTTGACACTACTAAGGGAAAAATTAATAAGGGAGTGTCTTGACACTACTTAAGTTTGAGCATTCTTTTTATGTAAGATAATGCGTGAAAGGGAAAAAGAGGAGTGGCGTGGGATATAGTGGGTAAATTAAATATGAGCGATGATCACAATAAATATGAAAAAAAATAACATCATAAATATTTACATATTATTGGGTATCTTAAAGTAGTGCCTACGCCTAGCTGAAATACCACTGTCAATTTTCATCAGCGAAACAGTTTGAGAGAGGAGGTATAGGTATAAGTGCCAGTTAGTCAACTACTAGCTACATCTTCAATAAAACGCTCTTTTATAATAATATTAACTTCAAAAAGTATATTGTTTGTCATTCGTGTATTTTAGTTCCAAAATTTGAATCTAATAGATATTTATTAAATGAGTTCAATATTAGTTTAACATAGGATATATATATACACCATAAAAGAAGCCGTAGCTTAGTATCAAGTTTATACACCGTTAAAGTGTAATTTATCGTTAAGTGATTTTTTTCAATGCTCCCCATTAGCCAATAGCTTGAGTGTTTACTTTCAGCTAGCCACGTGTAAATTTAAGTAAAGAAAGTAAAACTAGTATATATTGTAAATTGAATGTGCTAAAGAAAGATAAGTTATAAATTATGAAAGAATAGTGAAATAATAGATAGACAATGGTGAAAAAAAAGATAGATATATATGAAACAAGAGCAAGTGGTAATAGAGGGGGGAGGGGGACAATTAAGTTTGCGTTTGAGAATAGTGTGGATGATACTGGAAGGTGACCAGATAATTAAAAAAATATATTAATTGAAACTTTTGTATTCCAATATAAGATATATTACTAATCTATAAGACTATTAAACTATTAGATATATAACTTAATCTGGCTCAAAAAATCAAACTGGTACGAAAATTTTGTTCCAATTTTCAGCAAGACTCGAATAGATAATAACTCATATACTCCTGAACAGATAATAACTCATATACTTGTATGTATTTGGCGATAAATGATCAACTATATCATTAGACAATTTAACATAATTAGTGGCAGATATAAGAACTATAATAATATACTCAAATGATTCATTAACTTCCATATTATGTAATTAAACGTTTATTGTATTTTACACTGCTAATAGTTGATGTATATTGGATCTATTTATCACTTAGATATTTAGTTTAATATAATAAAATTATATCTTTGTGTTTATTTTAATGGTGTTCCATGGGTGGCATGACCAGGAACTGCTCTGAGCTCCTATCTCTGCAGATGGGTCTGACTTTCAATAACTTCACCTGTATCTATGCAAGAGAATTTTTCAACATCGATTTGATCCTGATCGATTTTGCTTGACAATTGTACCAGTTGTTCAGATCCGACAATTATATAAAAGCGTGTGATGTTTTTACCAAGACAATCAAGAGAAAGGGGAAATAGTATTTTTTAAAAAGTATTTTGATTTTATTCTCTTTCGAGTGAGATTTGATTCTCATTGGGAGGGGGGGGGGGGGGAAGAATGAATTCCAGTGTCCTGTCTGGTGAAAATGTCAAACACGGCTTTAAATACCACCACTCAATATACAATATATAGATTGAGCGGAAAGTGGGCAACATAGTGTTTTAACACTAGGTCCCCTCTGACTATGCATGTGCGGGAGAAAAGAGGGAAGTTGAATCGTAGCGTACCATCTTCATAGCTAGGAGGCCAACATAGAGCAGTTAGTTTCCTATTCGGTGGATAATTCTCAGCTCTTATAACACACAAACTCTTTTCTCCAACAGGTTATTTGCGATACTTTGTGAATGGACGATTAACTTACTAACTTATACGTCATATGTATAGAATTAAAATATAATTTCTCTTATCTTAACATTTAAATTGTAGATTTTTATACGAATAGAAACAGTGCAGTGCATTTTTCTTGATTCATACTTGTACAAAGGAACTATTGCAAATTACAATTGTACATCTTGTATTTGAATTTAAATTGTAACCGTATTTCTTCAGAAACGGGAGAAATTTAAACTATGAAATAGAAAATAGTTTTTGCATTTTGTGCATCTTCAAAGAGCAAAAAGCGAATCGTCTTATAGATTAAAATGCAACAAAATATTCATCTTGAATTCGTTTAAACTGACCTAACCCCAACATTTTTCATAATTTAATATAAATATAGAATTTAAGCTAAATGAGTAGTAGTGAAATCTAAATGAATTTCATAAAATCTCTCATATGTATCGAATTGTCCCTCGGCTTCATGTTCTTGCTTTCATAGACGTGGCGGCAGAGAGACACTACGTTAAGACACTACGTTAAGACACTTGTGTTAAGACACTACGTTCTTGGATTTTGTCCGAATATGAAATATTATTTATTGAGTGACGGAATCCATTACGTTTGCCAGTCATACTTACATTTTTCAGAATTTAACATATATATTTTTTTAAGTCAAAAATATATTAAAATTATATAAACATATAATATATAATTTATTATATGAATTTACGTTTTCCCGCATGGAGGAATTAATAGCTTTTTTTTATTTATTTCTGATAACAAAAAAAGTACACCGTTGTGTTTGATCACTCAACACTCAATGTATTTTTAGGGAAAGGTATGCCTAGTGCAAAGACACTAACTCCCTCTATCTACTTTGCGTTGGTCCTGTTCAATTAGTTAAAATATATTCAGTTATCAAAAATAAAAATTAATTTTAAAGTATATAAATTTACTTAGAGATCTCAATCACAAGACAGGTTTAGATGTTATATAGGTTAAGATTAAAATTGTGGAAAATTTCCAATCATTGCAATAAAACAAAAGAGAAACATGAAAAATAAAATTAGTAACTTCCCAAAAAACTAACAGGATCATGTGCCCTTTGGCTAACACAAATAAAAACTGAAATATTTCTCTGGCTGTCCGTCTTTTTGTTTGTCCGGGATCTAGGAAAGCTGAACTGATTATTACGAATCCTTCTTTAATAATAATTTTCATTTATATACACGCATTTTTTATTAAGTTTTTTACACAAAATGAGAATAAATGATAGGAAAAATGAAATATTCTTATAAAATACTTATGTAAATTCCAGCACATCGATCAAGCGGGCGAAGCTGCGATCGGGCTTCTAGTACACAATAAAAATAAAAGAGATTATATCTGTAAGTAAATTGCATTTTATTATTTATTATCTATTCCATTTTAGAATAAAAAAATAAATATGGCGTCTCTCTCATTCTAACGATTCACATACAATATAAATGTATGTAAAATTTTACTAATTAAGAAAATAAATATTTAGAATACCTTTATTATTTACTTTATAACCATATCTATGCTGTCTCATACTTCAATTAAAATATTTTTTTAACAAACATCTTGTTTTCCTCAATTTCTGGTGTTAATCTTAGTCCATTATGTGTTTTTTGTTTCAGCTCTTGAATAAAATTACCATGTCGTAGAGTATCATCAAAAGGCACATATTCTTTAAATTCATAATTATGTATATATTTTTTTCTTTCTTTTTTTAATATTCCTTTAATATTTTCTAGTAAATATTTAATTTTGGAAAGCCTTTGAATAGAATCTTCATTTTTGTTTAAAAATATTAAATTATTTTCGTTTAGCTCCAATCGCAAATCATTTAATATTCTAGATATGCCAATATCATCGCCATTTTGATTTGTTGTTCTTAGTTTTGTGTCAGTAGAATTAATTTTGTTATTCAGCATTATTATCGTTATCACTTGACGTAACTGTAATTAACATTTTCAAAATTAACAGGTTTCGTTTCATCTATACTTAAAACGACTTCATTTTTATCTTCTTTATTCTCACCTATATTCAAGTCCAAAGGACTACCATTAGATGTAAAATCTAAATTACGTACAAATATTACTTTACCATCACAAACTATAACAAGAAAAACAAAAGTAATTATAGCAATATGTATGTTATTAGAGCTACTTTGCAAAAGAGGATGCATAGAGGAGACTTGTCGAACTAATGTGCGTCAAACTTGCTTATTAAAAGAAAAGAAAATTCCGATATATGAGAGACTGGCAGCTGCTGGCGACATTGTCCATGTGGACTTTAATCCACAACTTTTTTTTGCTACTGGAATTGTATTAGTCATAGTGTGACGTTATATAGCCTATAGCCTTCCTCAATAAATAGACTATTCAACACAATAAGAATTTTCTCAATAGGAACCAGTAGTTTCTGAGATCAGCGCGCGAATAAACAAACAAACATACTCTTCAGGTTCATGTTATTCTTAGTACAGATTGTGTTGCTATTCGCCACGCAATGAGCCGTGTAATTATACTAGCTATCACATTATGGTATTTTAATTGTTTTATAATGTAGCGTGTTATAAGCTGCTTGCTTGCTGGTTTTGAAATAATTATGTAAAGTACTTAGGCTTGTCTTTTAATAACATTCATATCTTCCCTAATTTACTACTTCAGGCAGCTATGATGTGAAGAACCACTGAATTCCTTTTTTTTCACATTTTAGACAAATAGGATCTGAACCAGCATCGTTATCATCATATTGTTAAATACGTTAAAACTTCAAAAACATATATTATTTAGGTTGTATCCCGCACATGACAGGGTAGGCAGAGGGAACCGTAGGTTGAAGGAACCTAGTGTTAAGATACTCCATTCCTCACTTTGCGCATATATATATATATATATATATATATATATATATATATATATATATATATATATATATATATATATATATATATATATATATATATATATATATATATATATATATATATATATATATATATATAATATATATATATATATATATATATAAGTAAATGTATGCACATAAGCACACAAGTATCGAATTGTTAACACATCGTTTAACCCTTTGTCGTGCAAATTAAAGTATATGTAAAGCCGTTCAAAAGATTCCCGATTGAAGATTACTTTAAATGCATCATTAAACAAAATATAGAGACGAAGAAAATTGTATTTGAGCCGTCAATTGTCGCATTATTACATATGTATGAGATAAGAATTATAAAGAAGGTACATAATATGTAGTTTAATAAAAAAATATCAGCCAAGTGCGAGTCAGACTCGTATGCAGGGTGTTCTGTGCCAGTTCCATGATTGTAGGTCAGCGGAGAGTTCAATTTATTAAGTTTGACAAACTTAAATTTGCGATCGTCTGCACACATTTTATGTCAAACAAACTACACGTATAAGCTTGTATGATTTTTTTACGGTAATTATGAAAAATGTGTCAATAACAAAGCGCGAACAGCGGTATACTTTAATTACATTGACTGACTGACTGGGGCACTTTGATTTTTCTGGCCTCTAAGGACCTGATGACTTGAATATTTCATATTTATTTCCATTAGATATCTCCACAGACAGACAGACGACAAAGTGATCCTATAAGGATTCTTTTTTTTCTTTTTGAAATACGGAACCCTAATCCCTACTTTTTATATTTACGCAATCGTTTTTACGAGAACATCTAATATAGCCTATAGGCTTATACTCGTTTTTGTTAAATGGAATGCTATAGCATTAGGTTCTTGAGATAAGCACGTTCAACTAAACAAACTTACAATATATTTTTGTTATATTAAATATTAGTATAGACTTACAGCATATTTTAAATATAAAAATTTACCAGCAACCAGGCACAACTTCACAGTGCCTCGATGACCTCAAAACATTAAAGTCATTTCTATTAAGCAAGTTAACTTTCAGAACATTTTCTAGAACTTTCAGAATTTGAAACTGTTCTCATTTATTACTTTTAATACAATATTTTATATTACCTGTCCCGAAACTTACATCTTTTGTTGTTGCTTGCTTGCTTTAGAAATATTGTTGGCAACTTGAGCTGAATTTTATAATAAGTCTACAATAATTGCTACACTAATATCAAGTATGAGGATTTGGCGATGAGCCTCTTAGATCTCTTCTTCTTCCATATTTTCTATAGTAACCAGTAACATATTTTCTATAGTATTAGAAAGCTTTAAGAAGTGTCTACATGCTCAATGTTTTTGACTGGACAGAGGGCTGGAGTTTTTGCAATACTAAGGTTTTAAATCGTGTGTATTTTTTTTTAATTTATCAAAAAATTTTATCAAAAAATAGGCTCAAGACATTCGTTCCTCATTTTTCTTCCGAATACTAAACATGGCGTATCGAGAATTGTACCAGAGCAGGTAAATTAAAATAATTTATTTACGCGAATGGGAATCGAACTTAAAACTATCACAATTAGTCATCTCACTGTGCCATTAATGATCTATACTTAATATTTTTAATATTTAAATACAATTAAATTAATTTACAAAACGTTTTTAGATGTTTGTTTCAAAACTATTGTAAAGAGCTTCAGCTGACATAACAAAGTCTATATAATAATATCCTCAACTCTGTTCTCGTGATTGGCTCGACTTCAATAAAACTAGGTGAGTCTACTATTTATTGGAGAGACTCCAAAGAAAGGAAGGAAGCCAATTTACGTGGAACTAGCTATTGGCATCCATCAGCACTTTGTAAATTATATATAGTAAATACTTGGTAAATTATACATACTTTTCGTAAATTATATATATAGTTTATATGTCGCGGGATTTGAACCCGCACCTCTTAGAAAATGTCCAAGGATTTTTTTCTTTATATATTTAAATATAAAGGTAGATAGGATATCATCGTTGTACTAGTACTACAAAATATACAAGCCAAATATGTTATTAAAATTAGAATTTTCATTTATTATTGATTATTGGTATAACTTTTTTGTGACAATAAGATATGTTCATTTGGCGACAGCAAAGGCGCTTGCAAAAGTCTATATGAGAATCTAAAATAATATGTTAATTCACGCATATATATATATATACATATATATATCTTCTTCTTCCACTTAGCATTATCCCAGCCTATTGCCAGGGTCTGCTTTCCTACTCAGTCTACTCCACTTTGCACGGTCTTGAGCATCCTCAGTGGTTAGTCCATTGGCTCTCATGTCGTGCGTCACGACGTCCAGCCATCGCTTCCTTGGGCGTCCGGGGGGTCTTACTCCAGGGACAGACATATCAAGGCATTTTCTTCCGACGTAGTTCTTAGGCCGGCGCAAAACGTGGCCATACCATCTCAGACGACGCTCTTGGAGCTTATCCGCTACGTCACGGACCCCAAGACTACCTCGAATGAATGTGTTGCGTATGTGGTCAGCCCGAGTAACGCCACACATCCACCTCAGCATCTTCATCTCCGTTACGTGAAGCTCCTGAGTGTGCCGAGATAATGCTGGCCAACATTCGCTGCCGTATAGAAGAACTGGTCGGATCATGCTCTTGTATATCAGCCCCTTGAGTTTGGGCGGTATTCTGCGATCGCAGACCACACCAGTGACCTCCCGCCATTTGGCCCAAGCAGCGCTAACCCGGGCGTGGACATCGTAGTCGATGCCTCCGGACTCGTGCATAATGGATCCAAGGTACCTGAACTTCTCCGACTTAACGGCTGGCTCAGGCCCGATGTGGATGGTGCTCGAGTCTGGGTTCCCGCAAGCCATGTACTCGGTCTTTGACACATTCAGTTTAAGACCACCGTTCTCAAGCGCACCCTTCCAGGCATTCACTTTACGCTCCAGCATCAGTCGGTTCTCGTCAATGAGTACTATGTCATCGGCATACATCATCAGCCAAATGTCTGTCCGATATTGGTACTGGGCATACGGGTACGCGACCCCGGATCCTCGAGCCACCACTGTCATACTTCTTCCCAATCCATGAAAGTGGTGTCCTTACCCCCCCCCCCTCTCCCCCTTTTTACTAATTTTTTTTCCCTCTTATCCCTGGCTTTTCCCACAAAAATGGGTTTTGGAGGTCAGATGGCAATCGCTCCATTAAAAAGCCACCACCAGCCACTCATATGGAAAGACCAAAAATGTTGCTGGGTACTGCTAGGGCGACGCCGCTAAACGACGCGCAGGCACATCGCCCTACACCTGTGTTAAATGGGCAAGGGCTACCGTGTCAAGTACGGACACGGCTAAAGAAGATAGTACCCAGAAGGAAACTCCGCTTTGCAACGTGGAATATTGGCTCTCTAACCGGACGATGCAGGGAACTAACAGATGTACTCATGAGGCGTCGGGTCCAGTGTGCTTTCCTTCAGGAAACGCGCTGGAAAGGCAATAAGTCTCGTAACATCGGACAGGGTTACCAGCTCATATACACTGGGTCTCCTTCCGGTAAAACTGGTGTAGCAGTAGTTTTATCTGAAGAGCTACGGAATGGTCTCCTCGAAGTTGACCGACGCAGTGACCGCCTGATGCGGGTGAAGGTACGGGTTGAGGGGGCTATCGCCAACTTAATCAGTGCATACGCTCCCCAGGCTGGTTGTAACGGGGCCGAAAAGGAGTCATTCTGGGAGCAATATGAAGAGGTTCTACTCGCTATACCATCTACCGAGGTGATCATAGTTGGGGGAGACCTTAACGGTCACGTGGGTAAGACTGCGGATACGTATGAACGTGTCCACGGTGGTTTTGGTCACGGTCGCCGCAATATAGAGGGCGAAAATATCCTAAGAACCTGTATTGCATCTGATCTGGCCATCGTGAATACGTTCTTCCAAAAGAGTCCGCAGCATCTTATTACTTATGCGAGTGGACTCCACTCAACCCAAATAGATTATCTATTGACCAGGCGGTGTCATGTTGGCAAGGTAACTAACTGTAAAGTCATTCCTGGCGAAAACCTCACGGCCCAACATCGTCTTCTTGTCATGGATTATGACGTTACCCCGCTAAAGAAATTTGCCGAGACGCGTAAGTCTAAGATCAAGTGGTGGTTGCTGAATGGACCGATGCAGACCGACTTTCTGGCAGAGGTTAACAGTCAAAATTTATCAACTAACACCGAAACTGCTCAGGATGCTTGGGATCGAGCTCAGTCAGCAATCATTACGGCTGGTAAGCATGTTCTTGGCGTTTCTAAGGGAGGACGTATTATGGACAGGGAGACATGGTGGTGGAATGACAAGGTACAAGAGGTGATTCATGATAAGAAGACTGCATTTAAGTAGTGGCAGCGTTCCAACTCTCCTGAAGACAGGCTGGAGTACATAGCAGCAAAACGTGCCAGCAAAAGAGCTGTAGCCAGAGCCCGCAGTGAAAGTTTATTACCTCTATATGATAAACTTGAAACTGTGGAGGGGCAGAAGCTCATCTACAAATTGGCACGTGCTCGGGATAAAGCGACGCAAGATATCACAAAATGTCTTTGCGTCAGAGATTCCCAGGGCAAGCTGCTCTGTAGTCATGCTTCTGTGAAGGAGAGGTGGAGAAGTTACTTCTTGGAGCTGCTGAATACTCAGCACCCGGGTAGTATTCCGTCTGAACCACCTCCTAACCTGGGACTTATTGCTCCAATAACCCTTGATGAAACTCGAAATTGTCTTCGACGCATGAAGAACGGCAAGGCGGTGGGACCTGATGATATCCCGATCGAAGCGTGGAAATCATTGGGCTCTCGTGGTGTGCTCCTGCTTACTGATCTTTTTAACCGCATTTTGAACACTGGGACGATGCCACATCAATGGCGGCACAGTTTTATTACCCCTATTTACAAAGGAAGGGGCAGTGTTCAAGATTGCGGTAGTTATAGGGGCATTAAGATTATGAGTCACACCATGAAGCTTTTCGAGCGCGTGATCGCCCTCAGGCTCCGCCGAGAGTGTAGTGTCTCTGAGTGTCAATATGGATTTCAGCCAGGATCAGGCACTACGGACGCCATTTTTGCCCTCAGAATTTTGATGGAGGCACACAGGGAAAAGAGGAGAGCTCTGCATGTGGCATTCTTAGACCTGCAGAAGGCCTTTGACTGTGTGCCACGTCAGTGTATCTGGTGGGCACTGCGATCCAAAGGGATCCCTGAATCCTATGTTGCTATTATCAGAGACATGTACAACGACTCTGTTTCTACAGTTAGGACCGCTGTTGGCGATACCAAACCCTTCCCAATTACAGTAGGGGTTCACCAAGGCTCAGCTCTTAGTCCACTTTTGTTTAATGTAGTGCTAGATAATGTAGTGCTATATATATATATATATATATATATATATATATATATATATATATATATATATATATATATATATATATATATATATATATATATATATATATATATATAATATATATATATATATATATATATATATATATATATATATATATATATATATATATATATTTATATACTAACCCCAAAAAATTGACGTAAGGCGTTAGTAAAAGCAGATCTCTAGGTTCTTATCCTGCTAGAGGGAATAAAAAATGTCACAAAAACATAAACAAAATGTCATTAAAATTATATAGTATAGCTTATAATAGCTGTTACTTGAATGGAAGACATTATTATAATTGTTTTATATATAACAACTTCAAACTGACTAGATTAAGACTAGATTGACTAGATTAAGGCTTATATATTTTACGTTTTTTAATCTTAAAAGAAGTCTAAATATTTTTTCAAATTTCTTCCTCTGTAAAAATAAATTTAGTATACTTCCAATATTTGTTATAAACATAATTCACTTTATATAAATTGTATAATATAAGAGGTGCTTAGTTCCGTAACAATTACACGCCCCAATAAACGTGTAAGGAGAATTTATACATTTGAATAAGCTAATTAATAAGACATTTGGTTAAAATTATTTTGGCAATGCTCCAATGTGGCCAAAAATCGTGTTTCGTTTGCATGCCAGTGTTCAGCGAACGATCGATAAGATGAAGAAGAAGAGGTCTATGTAAAATTATGGAGATGGTTCTTGGAGTATAGATGGTGATAGTATATTTTATGGAAGGTAAATCGCCTTAGTACCAAAGACTTAAGCTCCATCACAGTGCATTGAGTGATCAATTTATTCTTGTTTTTATATATTTATGTGACAGGAGTATATAAGCGTAGTAGTATATTTATGAGTATCAAATTTACTAATTTGAGAACATAACATTTACATATATAATTAATTTTTATAGATATATAGTTAGAAATCTCTTATAAAACGTACGTATATACATATATATATATATATATATATATATATATATATATATATATATATATATATATATATATATATATATATATATATATATATATATATATATAATTATAATTTTACAAACGTAACATCTACGGGCGTTCTTCTCTAAGTTTTAATCACAAATAAGCTTTCAGCTGCTGTCCATTCATTAATTAAAAGTAAATACTCTTCAAAGGCTTGTTTGCGGCTGAAGTAGGAAATGACTGAAAGGTTGAATTTTAACAGAAGTAATATTGATTGCGGCCAAAATTATCATTTCTTAAACTTAAACAATAAACGTCTTTCGAGATGAAATAGGACAGATAGTTAAGTACGGAGTACACGACGAAGATTAAAATATAAAAAAGGTTGTGCATTTAAATTGAATTAAAATTAAAAAATATTAATTTATGCGTTTTATAGGTTCTGAAGGTGTGAATAAAATGCCCAAAAGAAATAAATCAGTTAGCTCCTCGTGTCGCTGTATGGTGACAGCGGGACACAAAAGTTTATATTTGCGAAAGGACTTGTTACTGGAGAACTGGGATTAATGGGATTAAAAACTGTTACTGCAAATAAAATTCCTAATATAGATTATATATACGTCATGTATGTGTATATATATCAGTATGTATACCATGTGGACAAGAAAATTTTCAAAAATAACGATATGTGAACCTTCTGGATTTATATTTGATCTGATTTAGATTTGTTCTAGAATATAATTTCTTTTTCTTAGATTCTAGAAAAAGAATCTATTTTACATATCATTATCACAAGACACTGCGTCCTCCCCTGGTTCGAAACAATGAGTAAAATATGTTAATTAAAAAACAAAAAAAATATTAAATTAATTTAAGAAAACTATACATATTTATTATATTTTTTTAAGATATTCCTTTACACGTTATATTATATGAGCTGCAAGTTATGCTCATCTATTGAATATACCTGTACATGACAATTCCATAAAAATACACATACACATATATATATATATATATATATATATATATATATATATATATATATATATATATATATATATATATATATATATATATATATATATATATATATATATATATATATATATATATATATATATTATCATATGTCATATATAAGTAATGATTAATGATATTTTCTAACGAAATAACACAATTTTATTTGGAAAGCGGTATTAATTATTTCCACGCCTGAAACTCTTGTTGATTGATTGCAACACGGCACCGAGTTAAACACTTTTACGTTTTACAATCAATCAAATTGGCGTAATCGTAAGTCGACTATAGTAAATTAAAATAAGTATGGGGCTGTCATGCGACGGTTGGGGGTTCAATTCTTACTTAGGGGAATAGATTATTTTCATTACACTTTGTTTTTATATGATAAGAAGGTAAACGAGCAGTAGGGTCACCTGATGTTAAGTGGACACCCTCGCCCATAGACATTTACAGAGACCTTTTTACCTGAGAGGATGCATCCAGCGTTGCCAACCTTAATGTTGGGGAAGATGACTGTACACACGACGCTTAAAATCCCTAAATTATACTGATCAGGGAAAACCTCAGGAGGTAGATCATTATGTACTACTACTTGGATGCATTTTTTGCTTCCAAGTGGTGGTGGTGGTATCTGCTCCTTAGGCAGGAGGTGCGATGGTACATAGAAGACGGTTAGGATCGCGAAAATTGTCCTCAACCTATGTTTGATCTGCCTACTCTATTATATGCGGACAAAAGCGTGAAGCTAAAAAAATGTTTTGTTTCACTTATTTGTTATCTTCTACTAATGAATATATATATATATATATATATATATATATATATATATATATATATATATATATATATATATATATATATATATATCTATATATATATATATATATATATATATATATATATATATATATATATATATATATACATATATATATATATATATATATATATATATATATATATATATATATATATATATATATATATATATATATATATATATATATATATATATATATATATATACATATAATAGTCTTACATTATAAAATTTTATGGAAATAATTATGCAAAATATACACTCGACACAAAATGATGTACGAATTGTGGATGTCATCACCACTTTTTCCAAAATTTTCATTCATCCACTCTGGAATGACAGTGCGGCGTTGAGTACCGATAGTAAACAAGTAATGTCTCAATTTCGGTCAAATAAAATATACATTCTAATAGAATACTAATTATAATATTAATACTAGTTACTAATAAAAGTGAGTAAAACACAATATTCTGGAACAAATTCTATTAACGAATGACGTAAACCATATGACAAATTCATCCCAAATTACTTCAACGCTCCACACCAGCATAGTTCCTTTAACAAATCCGCTAAAATAACAATTTTGATGCGGCAAAAGAAATCAACGCTGTCCAACAGCAACAGGTGTTACTGAAAAGTGGGTCAAGATATTAATTTTTCAACGCAAGTGCCCCCCTCTTTAAATATGCATTTAATTTTCTCCAATAGTATAAAACAAAGGTCCACGTAAATTGCTCTGAGATTGCCTCGATTTTTAATCGTGAAAGCCTTGTAAACCCTCCAGGTGAAGGAAGATTGGATATTTGTGCTTGCGGCGTTGTAAAATATGCTTGTAGCTTTATCGTTACGTTATATTGTATTATTTTGAGGCCCTCGTGGCGCCGTGGGGCTGGTTGGACAAGTGATGGTTCTGGGGACCCACAATATCACCATTTTGACTTCCTCCCTTTGGTATACAAGGTGAGGTATTGAGATATGCCATTCATATCATTTGTATTAAATAAATTTTCATTATAGTAATATATTATAAAGCAAATGTCATATCACATTAGGCTACATTCCACCGAACAAGATAAAAATTGAACTGAAACGAATATTTATAAAAAGTAAAAACCCCAAGTCTTCAATAATAGAACACCTTGACCCGGAACAGGAACAGGTCTGACGAAAATAAATATTTGTGCTTCTTCCGAGCGAAAATGAAAATAATAACAGTGTAACGTAAACTGTACTTTGAAGATGTGCTTAAAGCATAAAATGAAAGAAATACCGCTGTTTGTGTGTTAATATGTCCTTTCATACATTTGTTATGCCTTTTAGTATGGACAGAAGACATTTTTCCGCCCAATTTTAGACACATGGCGGAACTTATCGCCGCGCTTTCTATTGCTAGACCAGAGCAAGGGCGTAAAAGAAATTAATTCTTCCGAGTGGGATTGAACCCACGACCGTGGCACACTAACGATACTATTAAACGTAAAAAATATATTAAACAGGCAAATAATTAAAGAATTACATAATACATAAGACAATTTCTGATGAACATAGTTTAGTAGACATATACGTAGTTTCATACACCGAACGGGATGCGAACCTTGTGATCATAAAATCTTAAAACGAATACGTAAAATATTTTATATACATGTAAAACTTTACTATATAATACAATTGTTTATAATAATCATTTACAATTGCCCATATAGTATCAATAAAAAAAAATTAAAGTAAAAGGAACGCTCTATAATAAACAGACGAATTGCTGTGGCTCGTTAAAGCAAACTAATCCTGGCTATCTGTCAAACTTGTGGTATAATTATTGCGATAACAGTCTACAGCTTCCAGCTCTCCATAGAACTTTATAAGGTACTACAATTTTATACAAATGTTACAAAAACTTTAAAATATACCATAAACTATAATAAGTGAAGAAAATAGTGATTTAGTATTATATGTTATTTTCTCTAGATTATATTTTTAAAAAACGTTACTTATTTAATTTAAACACCAAATGGCGCAATAAGCGCAGTGTCTGTACACTATATATATATATATATATATATATATATATATATATATATATATATATATATATATATATATATATATATATATATATATATATATATATATATATATATATATATATATATATATATATATATATATATATATATATATATATATATATATATATAAAATTCGTTATAGTGACTGAAGAAGATACCTGTCATAAATAAATAAGTACCTTCAGTATATGTGGTGTACTTAGAAGATATGTATATAAAACTTTTGTGCGTACAAAGTTCACATGTCAGAAATGAAACTTCTTTGGCAAACAACTTTTTAAGTTATTTGTCGTTTATATTTATACTAATCTAAAGCTTTAGATTTCCAAGACATAGAGAGAGGGAAAAATTGTAATTGTGTATTTGTTATTAAAATAATAAAAGCGTCGAAAGCTCACATGAATAGTAATTTTATTTTTAGCTTTTAATTGATAATTAATTGTTATTTAGTATTATTAATGATACAAAAGGTCATCCGATGGGAATTGTGTTATATGAACACTTCGCCACTGCAAAAACACAACCTTCCTGTCACATTATTGCGTCATCATCTGTAAAAGTTTGACCCTCGTGCGCTCAAAGAAGTTTCATTTCAAAAGAGATTTTATAGTTCACGCAAAAAATCTCGCGGGCTATAAATATAAAAAATAATAAAATTATTCGAATAATATTATATATAGTATTTCTTTCTATACAACTTTTCGCTACAGCGTGACATTTGACTGGACTTAAAGCTCGAAATGACCTTGAACAAACTAACAGAACGAATGTATGTAAAAGTTTCCACATTGTAGTACCAACTGTCCATTCTTAGCGGCACAATACTCCAATGCCAATATCTAACAATGGTACATGCTAGTTTCAGTTAAACAATATCTGGCGAAAATATTATTCCCGCACACCGTCAATGAAAAATTGATTCAGTGGTATTTTGTGGTGGCATGAAATATATATATGAAAAAAGTAGTGTTCTATATAGTACTATTGTGCTTTGTATTTTTTCTTTTTTTTTAGCTACACGCTTTATTTCACGTATATTAGTAGGCAGAGGCAAAGCGGTTGAATAAGTCCCCGAGTCGGCATCGAACCCACGACCACCGCCCTTACAATAGAATAGTTCAGCAAATTATTTTATTTAAAAAGTCTATTACTAAGCCTACGCTGTCTGTCCGTCTGTCTGTTGGTCACCAGGCTATATCTCTCATGTTAGCTAGAAAGCTGAAATTTTCACAAATTATGTAATTCCGTTGCCGCCATAACTATAAATACTAAAAATAAAAATATTTTGTCAGCGGAATATCTACAATCATGAAATATGTAAGGAATATTCGGCTCGCGAGTACTGCTGGTTCTGGCTTTTTAACAATCGTGATAACTTAACCCGTCAGCCACTTTCATAAAAAAGTATTTCATAAGCAGTAATTAAATAAATAGTATTTATTATTTGTTTTATTAAGCACTATAAGGAGAGTGAACGCAGTGTCGATATGTTCCGTTCTCCACATTCCTATTAAATTCCTTGCATGCTTAGTGGCGGAATTCAACGCTGGAGAGGAAGAATAAAAAAGAGGGCCTGTCCTCCTGTCCTGAGATATGGTTTGTCCAAACAACAAAGCCTCTTAAAACTAAAAGACATACATAATAAGGCATTATTATATTTATATTCAAGATTTCATAGTATATATATTTTTTAATTGGTTAGATAGAAATTGCGCGTTAATGAATTTCTTTTTATTTTTTTTATGAAGCAATCGAGAATTTCGCACAATTTTTATAAATCACACAATTTAAACGAATTAATCACGTATATTGGATTTGACATCCTGCCAATTCTTGAGACCAGTGAAATGTAATATTCCTTTACAGTATACAGGTGCATCGAAGTAGATTTAGATTGTGGCTTATCTTAAATTAGTTAAGCAAAGAGAAGCATCGGTGTAAGGTTGATGGAGCACATCAGATGTCAAGAATGGACATGTATCGAAGTCAGCTATATTTGAGCATGCTGCGTATTACCCCAACAATTACAGCAGGTCTGATGAAGAATGACCCAGATGGTATTAAAATACAAGACTATCGTAAATTTAATAGAAAAGATGGTTGAAAACTTTCTACCACCTGGGTTACCCATTCATAAAATCTTTGAAGTCCCAAACCCTAGTAACACAGTGAACTAATTCTGCGGGAATCCAGTGCAGTACGCGAGGCAACTCAGAAACCCTGATAGCATAGTTTCATATAATAATTGATCCAACTGACAAATGAATGCCTCTTCAGTATATCCGTGACCTACTGCTGCAAGGAGTTCGAATCGCGGGGCTTTCTATCAGAAAATTACAAATACTATACGCACAATTAATATGCCTAAATAAGCAGAAAAAGCAGAGAACATCGTGTTCAGATACTCTGCTCCCTACTTTCCGACTTTTGACACATAATATCATATTATGTAATTAGAGCTTTTGTAATTAGAGTTATAAACTACTCTTATATCATTCAGCATCAATACTTAATAGTAATGTTGATGCTTTATAAGAAAAAAATACCCAATAAATTATTTAAATACGAAGAAATTTTCTTTCTATACAATTTTGAAACAAAATAAATCGTAAAAGATTTTTACAATCTCGACCTGAAGACGTCGCTTAGAATAATTTTTCCATAAGGTTAAATTTTTACAGGATGAAGACGTTCATTTTGCCTTTTATTTTTATAGAGAAAATACATTGATTCAGGGTAAGATTGGGTGGCACTCTGATCGTGGGTTCGATTCCAACTAGAGTGTATGAAATATTTTAATTTCATGGCTCTGGTAACAAAAGCAACGCGGCGTTGAGTTCCGCCACTCAATATACAACCGAGTATTACCGAGCCGATTATTAACCGATTATTTAGCGTTTAACCGAGATTACGTTTCATATGCCTACCCTGCTCTATTATGTCGATTATTTACATATAAGTTATATATAAGACAAACATGGTTATATTGTATGTTTGTGTGGACAAACATGGTTTCATACAATATGTAAAGGTTGTTGTCTTTAGCATTATATTATATATTATTATTGTATCTTTAGTATTATATACTGGCCTTTACGGAAAATATTATTAAAACCATTAATTATTATTATTAAAACAATTAATTATTATTATCATAGATGCCACCATGGTGTGGTGGGATAGCGTCTATATTCTTATTTTCTCTACCTACCCTGCCTACCCTGCCTACCCTGCCTACCCTGCCTACCCGGCCTACCCAGCCTACCCTGCCTACTACGCTATATGTGAAATAGACTAAAGCTTAGATTAGCATATCCCATTATTTTAACCCAGAATTTTATTTTAAACCGTGAGAGATTTAAATTAAATAAATCCAGAATAAAAAATATAGCTGCGTATTTTAGTTTTGCCGAAATAAGCGACGCTTTTAAACTTATCTATCTAAAAGCCTATAAAAGCTTATATGGTTTTTCACGAAACTGGATTAGAGTAATAATAATCAAATTACAGATATATTTAAAGTCCATCATCAACTTAAAGTCCAACTGTTTCCTGCAATCGATAGGCTAGGTTATAAATCGTAGCAAAAGCACCTTTATAGGTGGAAGTTAAAGCGAACGAACGCGAGGTCAATGAACTGGCACTAGGTGACTGGTATAGGTTTTTAGGACATAAACTCACAATGGTGCTCTAAGTTGATAGCTTTAGTTAGTTTTTACTATATTTTTATGTATACACGTCTTATCAGTTGAATGGTGGTTCATAATATGTATGTATTTCTATGTAATGTGTATGTGTATATGTATATATATATATATATATATATATATATATATATATATATATATATATATATATATATATATATATATATATATATATATATATATATATATATATTACATTTACGTAGAATATAGAATATAAAATTCAATTTTCATCTTTTTCCGGTGGAATTTTTGGAAAATTCTCTCTCACTGCTCCCCCACACTCCCCAAGGACCTTACATGTCAAATTTCGGGGTTCTACGCTGTGTGTTGGGCTGTGCGTAATCAGTTAGTCTGTCAGGATCGGAAGAATTTTATATTTGTAGAGAGAACACTGCGCTCCTCTTTTTTCCAGTATCAGATACATTGACAAAGCTCAACTCCACACTTTGCCTTCCTGGGCGCAGAAATAATAATACGCACACACACGCATATATATATATATATATATATATATATATATATATATATATATATATATATATATATATATATATATATATATATATATATATATATATATATATATATATATATATATATATATATATATATATATATATATATATATATATATATATATATATATATATATATATATATATATATATATATATATATATATATATATATATATATATATATATATATATATATATATATATATATATATATATATATTCAAATTCACGTTTTATTTTATATTTAATTTTTCAATCTTGTTTTTATTTGTTTTTGCACTGTCTCTTTCCACTTTTTGTTTGAAAATTACTCACTTCCACTGAGGCACAGAGTCTGCCTGTAAACGCGATGGATTGTGGGTTCGGGGAGAATGAATATTTTTCATTTTTTTCGCTCTGGCGACAAGGCAAAGCGCGGTGTTGGGCTCCGCCACTCAACAAGCAATGCCTCGAATGGCGGAAAGCGGAAAACGGAGAGTCTTAACACTAGGTTCCTTCAACCTACGGTTCCTTCTACCTATCATGCTATGCTAAATAAATAAATCATCCGAAATATGAATTGCAACCCATGCTATTTTTTTTATACACACCCTCTTGTATTATTCTTAACGTTTATATTTATATATAAGCTGTCAAAGCGTGTGATTGTGGATTTATGGACCTGGAGACTAATATTATAATTGTTAATATTTGTCTGGTTTGACAAGACAAAGCGTGGCGTTGAATTACGCTACTTCCACTTCCACTTTCATAAATATTTTTACCCCAAACTATTAGCTAGGTACATATCCTTATTACTTTGCTAAAGTGAAATTTCATTATATAGAATGCATTAGACAAATTATTAGAAGCCCCAAAAAAAAATTAAAGTAAATGTAGGTCACAGTAACCAAATGTTGTCTCTAATTTTTCGGAACAAAGGTTCAACGACTGTAGTTCTGTATGAAACGGAGTCAAAAGCTTTAAAATAAATTATTTTAATAAAAGCAATTCACAAATATACTTTAGCTAAAGTAATTTTTAAAAGAAAATTTAGGTACT
Organism: Dione juno; assembly: GCA_037127375.1. Classification (NCBI taxonomy): domain Eukaryota; kingdom Metazoa; phylum Arthropoda; class Insecta; order Lepidoptera; family Nymphalidae; genus Dione; species Dione juno. The sequence continues at coordinate 1,228,750 of JAXRJS010000050.1, forward strand.
ATCTTGTTAAAGGCGAGCTGTAGTCCGAATTACATTTACGTAGAATATAGAATATAAAATTCCATTTTCATCATTTTCCGGTGGAATTTTTGGAAAATTCTCTCTCACTGCTCCCCCACACTCCCCAAGTACCTTACATGTCAAATTTCGGGGTTCTACGCTGTGTGTTGGGCTGTGCGTAATCAGTTAGTCTGTCAGGATCGGTATATATATTCACTTTTAATTTTGTCTGACTGTACACACGATAGCTGCAACTTCGGTTTCTCGCAAATAATTATTTATACTTCGAAAATATATTAATCGCATCTTAGACAGCATTAGTAGTAACTTGGACACTATCAGAGGTTCACGGGTTCAAATCCCGATCCCGTTCCGTTCCATAGCTGTTGCATAATATATTAATCATGAATGAATTAAATAATAATAATAAATTTCCTATTATTTTCAAAAAAACCTAATATTTGGTAGTAAATTTCAGCCATTATCGGACTGAATCAGTATTAAATTACAAAAGTAGCTGTTCCAAAGAGGTCATGAAACTAGTAATGTATCATAATCTCGATCGATAGCTGGATACACGCCAATTTGTTGAAGATAAATTGTATGTATGTATGTACGTATTCACCATTTATAATAATATATGTTGTTAATTTTTACAATTTCAAATAGTATGGTATGTTTTAGAAAAAAAACAAATTTCTTGACGACATAAAAATTTGAACCCGCTACTCTTCGGGTAATGTAAAGTAAAGTGGTTAAAGCGCTTGGACGGTTTCCAAGAAGCGTGGATTCAAATCTGGCTTCGTTCAACTTTTATATGTTTTATATACTAATATTTTTCCATTATAAGTGTGAAATAATAAATAAAAATATTTAATAAATAGCATTTTCTTTTGCCAAATAATATTTTTTTTGACATTAATCTTTGGGTAGCAGAAATTTATAAAAAATCTCCCAACAAAGATGCTAACAACATAAATAAGTTCTAATAAACGTATAAGAATTTCCACGTAGCTCGATCAGAGCGCTTGCACCGTTTACAAGAAGCGCGGGTTCAAATCCCGATAAGTTTAAGTCCTTTATATGATTTCTAAAAACACAGCACAGTTTCTTATGACTTACTCAAAGAAGATAGGTGTTTGTTGCTAGAACAAACACCGAGATTAATGCCAGAAAGAAGAAGCTAAGCTAAGCTATTAATTAAATATATCGGGAATAAACTTTAACGCTGTAACCCGCTTATGGAACAGAGAGCGTACTGTCAATACACACTATTCTCCGCTTTTTTGCCTAAATTGAAGATGGAAAATAAAATGTAAGTTTATTTTGTCAGTCGTGGAGCAGAGGCATAGCGTCAACCTGTAAACGCGTTTATGGGTTCGATTCCCACTCGGGGTGAATGAATTTATTTAATTTGCGTCGTAACAAAGCAAATGGCGTGGCGTTGAGTTCCGCCACTGAACACGCAATGCCTCAAAAGGCGGAAAGCGGGAAATGGAGTGCCTTAACACTAGGTTCCTACGGTTCCCTCTGCCTACTCTGCCATGTGCGGGATACAGCGTGAAGCTAATTTAATTTAATTTATTAATTATTTTTCTATGTTGATTTTTTTTTATTTAATTTGGGAATTGAATACACAATCATTGTTTTTGTAGTTAGATTTTGCCATTATGACTTCAGAAACCAATACGCCATGATGGCTATACATAATAATGTCAGTAGTGTCAATTCTACAGGCTGAATCCGATTACCGGCGGAAGCAGTTCTGCTGTAACGCCAAGAAGAAAAACGACGGTGGCTCTTTTTTAAATATAATTTTACGGTAAATATATAATATTGTTAGACATCGATACACACCATCACTATTCCCACTCTATAGAAATAACACTCAGTCGTGTACCCACCGTACATATTGGTGTATTGGCGTCCATATTGTAAGTCTCTTCTATTTTTTTTTACTTGTTATATTAATTTATGTTGAACGTAAACGTTTGTTAAGTAAGAAAAATCTCAGAAAACGTCCGAGAATGTTCTATGTCACAATTTAAAAAAAATTGTGAAACTACGTTTGTGTGTTAAAGATTATTACCTAATTAATGATTTTGTAAATGATAACACACCTTGGGAATTAAATGCTCTCTCCAGTCTATCTCAAGCGTATCATTGTCAACAATGAATAATTATATAATAATACTATATAAAAAAAAAGTCCCGCTGAGTTTCTTGCGCCGGTTCTTCTCAGGTCTGAGGCATTAGCTTTAGTGAACCGGTGGTAATGTACTTGACGTTCAAAAAATGAATCATGTATTCTTACTTTGAATAAAACTATTGAAATTGGATTTAATTATTAGAGATACGTATTTCTAAATGGTATATATGAAATATTGTTAATTAAGGGTAGTTCGGTACTAAATTAGCCTAAGACCATCCTAAATGGTCCTAAATTGCTTTTCTAGCGCTTCTGATTTCTAATAAAATGTTATTTATACATTAGTATAGAAATCTTGAAAGGAACACTAAATTAACCTCATCTTTGCCTCATGTTTTTGTTTTCACTTGAAATTGGTATATTTGAAATCTCTTGTGAAATTTTATTACATGCATTTAACTTATGAAAAAAAATACCTTGTGCCTAACGTGGATTCAAAATTGAAATGCTGTTGCCTAAGGGGGCACAAAACGTTGTATGAATGTGAATATAAATGCTATCATCATATTATTTCAACATTGAAATTAGGCCAAATTACGATACTAGCTTAGAACGTGTATTAATTTAGAATTAATAAAGGGGTGAAATAACCCTAAGAAAGGTTCAAATATTATGTGGATGTATAATTTTATATGGTAAGAACTTAGACCCAATGCTTGATTTTAACGAGTAAAAGGACAGTGTAGAACCCCCCAGAGACCCCCCCCCCCCCCCAGGTAGTTTTATTAAAAGATATTTAATAACTGACTTATTGTCTTTTACCTAATATGGTTAGATGCGACCAAAGTTGAATCTTTGAACACACTATACCTCTGAAATTGGAGACTAAAGTGGTTTTTCACTAATTTACATATATTAAGTTAAACTTGGTGACAGGATCTTGATTCTATACGGTTATTATCGAAGAAAATTCCCAAATTATTCGTTGTACGTGTAAAGTTTAATGCAAAAGTCGTATTCACTTAAGCAATATATCTGATGAGATCTCCAGCTCAGAACTTTGTAACGAGTTCCTAACGTTCTTTATCGTATGAGCGAAACATTATTTCGTAATGTCTATATGAAAAAATAATTTTAATATTCATGATTGCGTTATACAAACGCGTAAAAAAAAGTTATACATTCGATTCCCCGTATATATTCGATCGATTATTATAGTTCATTAATAATTATATGGCGAAAATATAATAATTTACTTAATAAATAATAATTTACTTAATCTGCAATATTTTGATTTTGGTCGGAGTGTGGAGAACAGAGAGCCTTAACACTAGCACAGCCAAGTACCTTGCAGTACCTATGCATACCGTAATAAAGTGTACGCGCGGTGTTGAATTCCGCCAATCAATAAACAGTCTCGCGAAATTGAGCAAAGTGTGGAACGGAGTGTCTTAAGTCTATCTATACTACTATATGCGGGATACAGCGTGAAGTATTTTTTTTTTATTTAATAAGGAATACTATGGTGATCAGAATTTTCAGTAATAAACGACCTATATAGCGTTTTTTCTTATATTTAAATATGAATTTTATTTTTATATATATATATATATATATATATATATATATATATATATATATATATATATATATATATATATATATATATATATATATATATATATATATATATATATATATACATATGCTGCTTGTAAAGGTTCACCTTATAAGTAAATAAATGCCTATAAATAGTGTATATACGATATACTATTTATACTCCTTTATGAACCTGTCAACTAAATATATACTATATTTTATTTTGACACGTTCATATATATCATGGTAATCGAATTTCCGTGTCATCGCCGCTTCTATTATTGATGTCACAAATTACCATACCCTTGTATCAATATCCTTGGATTCAACACTGTTGACATATTATTCAGTCTTTCTTTGTATTTATAGATTGAATTAGCCACAGTATTTGCCTTTTTTTATTATATTTGGGAATATTCAGACTAGAATGTTTGAGGTAGAAGTGAAAACCTAATGCAACCTAACTTATAATTTTTTTTTAACGCTGGGAAATGCCTTAACCGAGATCACTCATCAAGCTGGGTACAGTCTGGTGAATGGGTGTTACTGTGGTATACTAAAAACTCTCCCGTTACAAAGTGGTGTAGGCCAAAGCGTGAAGCTACTACGAAATGAAAGAATAGCCTAACTTCTAAAAGGAGAACAATTAGAAGCCTTTTCACTTTAAATCACTTTATTTTCAGTTTACACTTGAAAGCTCACAGTAAGCACTTTGACACTGAAGCACTTTGACACTGAAGCACTTATTCGAACACTTTAGCACTATTGCTTTCGAGGTGGTGATGACGACATTTTGTCTTTTGGAGCTTATATACGACAAATTTTCCTCTAAAACATTAAAAACTATTTAATTTGATTTAATTATTGGTATATTTATTATATAAAAAATCGTACTATTTTTAAAATGTTATTACACGGTGTGAAAAGAAAAATATTTCTAGAAAATGTATAAAAATTTAAACGTAGCTGGATTCCAACTCGCACCTCTTGCAGGCCTTTCAATTAAGTAAATTAGGTGTTAAAGTTTTTACTTATAGATACAAAATTAAAAAGATTCAATTTGAAGAATTAACCGAATATCTATCGAAATATCACGAAATTGGACGTAATGTGAATACTCCGCTTACTTGTAGAGAGTAAAGAGAGACTAAGGTGTGAAAGTAAAGAAACTTTACCACTAGAAAAATTGTAATTTAGCCCTACCTAATAGCCTACGATGTCGTGAACAGCGATGTTCTTCGAATTCAGTCCAAATATGGATTCAGCATGAATTTTCTTTGAAATCATAAAATATTCGTAGTAGCTAATGGAACGCTAATTTAGATTCACCTTAACAGAGGACAAGTTTCAAAATTAGTACCGTCACGTTACGTGCAACGTCAACTGCATCAGTTTAAGGCAAGGATTAACTGAACGCGAGAGGGTTTTTTTTTTCTTTTTTTTTCTTAGCTATGCTACACAACAGGCTTTGGTTATCCGTGATGCGTAGGCAGAGGGAACCGTAGGCTCAAGGAACCTATTGTTAAGGCACTTCGTTCCCTGCTTTCCACCTTTCGAAGCATTGCGTGTTGAATGGTGGACCAGAGCGAAGAATTAAAATATTTCATCCCCGAATGGAAATGGAATCTTAAATAGGTTCCTTCTACGAACTGTTCCCTCTACCTATCCTGCTACGTGCGGGATACAGTGTGAAGCTGACAATTATAGCATATTGTTAATAATGGATAGTGTTCTATGGCCTAGTTATTTTTAACCAAAAATACAATAGATATATTGAAACTAGATCAAATTCAATCGATTAAACGTTTCGAATACAATTAGTTCATTCTTTCTGAAAGTCAAATATATCATAAATTTACTTTAGTATCATGATATTTCTATATATATTTTTTACGCTCACATCAGGTTACGTAGAAAGTAGTATAATATTCTATTTTCTGTTTTCAGTCCAAACTGGAGACACTGTGTGAGAGTAAGACTGGTCTTAACGTCACAATAATTTCTTCCCCAAGAAGGGATTGAACCCACTGCGCTGCGCAAGTGAATTTTACATAATAATTCTCAAAATACGTATAGGTTGCATTGTATCTAATTAATCAAGTTCAAAAAAGGTTGAGGTTCTATTTTCGATGCTTATCTATTTCTACATCAATATTTTATTATAAACATTGTAATTTCGTTTGTCACAGTTATATCTATTATTGATATATTTATAATATAGGTATATTTTATAATATAATACTTTCAGCAAAATAATCAGCGAGGCTTCACTTGGTGAAGGTCAATACTTTTTGAATACTTTTTAAATATTTCTAATATATACTGGACAGTTTCAAAGAGGCGCAGGTTCAAATCCAATTTTCTAAAAAGCATTATTCACGCTTTCTCCTGCACATAGATTGAGGGACCTAGTGTTAAAAAACTTATTATTAAAATAAGTTTTGTTTTTAACTTACTTAAAATGTTCTTAAAATATTGACTTTTTCGCTACCCCAGCTACCCCACGGGTTCAAACAAACAATCTCCTATTGATCATTGAAATAAAGCTAATAACATAAGAAAACGCTATATATATATATATATATATATATATATATATATATTATATATATATATATATATATATATATATATATATATATATATATATATATATATATATATATATATATATATATATATATATATATATATATATATATATATATATATATATATATATATATATATATATATATATATATATATATACATATACATATATATAATTGTGCAAACACCTTTTGGAAGTAGGTCACTTACATAAAAAAGGTCTGATTAATTTCTAAGATTAGCTAACGGTTCCGTGGCTACCACAACACTACCACAAAAAAAACCCTTAATTCCCTTAGGGTTGCTTATTTTATATTATATTTATACATCGGCTTTCAGTGGACACCCTGTATCTTCTAGATATCAGTGGATTCACTGGATTGATAATATTGATATTTTTTGATTTGGCTAAACATTTTTTTTTTTTATATACATTTTTCGTCTACCTGTTATTGGTTATTGGAATAACACCTTGCCATGTGGTATCTTAATTTCCGTATTGTGTGTGCATTCTGTTGGGAGACATAATATAAAAAAAATTAAAACGATCAAATTACTAAATTTAAATTTATATGGAAGAGATTTCCGTCCGAAGCACGCGTTTACTTTGATGTTTTACACCATCATCATTACAGCATTTGTTTCGCCCACTACTGGGCATTAGTTTCCCCCAAGTATATCTATGACGATTAGATGTTTAACTAACTAACTGAATTATTAGAATTTCTCCGTTTTGGTGAGACGAAGACTGGCGTTGAGTTCCGTCACTTTATATGTAATAAGTCGCATTCTGGCAGAGAGCGTAGTAATGAGAATGGTGACACTAGATTCTTTCTGCTTACACTGCAATATGAGATGTAAAGCTTGAAGGTTACTTTAATGAAAAATCATTACAGGCCAAAAAGATAATAAATATCTATTTAATAAATCACTTAGAATTATTATTTAAAAACAAACAAACGTACTAAAATATCCTTTACAATAAGATAATTAAATAATTCCAGGGATTTGTCATACAAACCATAAACGTCCCAAACAATGTGGACATCAAAGAGAACGATTCAAAATATTAAAATGTGTTTTATTATGACAACTTTTAGGCTCAGTGCAGATTTATATTTTTATTAAAGCTCAAATTTGACAGTACAAATTCGATTTCCTCTTTTTTTTATTCAAACATATTTTATATTTTGGCGCAGTTGACTGACTGACTGTCTAGTCCTGATGATTGTGGGTTCTTATCCCAGTACGAAATATTTAAGTCTAAAACTAGTTTTAATGTGGTCAAATAGGCATAACTTGGAAATGTGGTTGACATGTGAACATTTTGAGTACCCAAGGTTATTCGGAATGCAGGTACAATGAGTTACCCCAAAAAGTACAGACATGATGTAATATAGGCTATATTAGTATAATCTTTTCGTGCATATGGGCTAAATATAAAATCTTAAGCTTTATTAGACGAGTAACAGGTAAAGTCTACTCTGAAATTTATCATGGATTTTGTAGGGAATGGAATATTTCTGAAAATTCCTATGAAAAAATATAATTAAATTTCACGTTTATATTCCAAGCGAACGAAGTCGCAGGATATAATATGTTCTTTTTAAAGCTATAACACTTAAAAGTAAGGTATGGTAAGGTATTAAGCTTAAGCATATTACAAATATACTACCAAACAATGTCCAAAGCAAGGATACCGTGGAGACTGAAATTTTGCAAAAAATCCGTACTAACTTTGAGATTATTTTTTCGTTGCAAAAGTAGCGTATGTTCGACACTCTATCGCTTATTAGTGTTTCAATATTAGAGTAGAAATGTAGATTTTAAATGTTTCCATATTAAAATAAAGTATAAGGTAAATTCAGACTTATATTACTTAATTAATTTATTGTTATCGTTAACATGGATAATCCCATTCACATTTTTTTCTAGTTAAAATTAAAAATTTAGAAAATGAATGCCTTTATATACCTTTCCATTCTTATATTATAAATGTGTGAACTAGATCTAGGACCGTGATTTCAATCTCGAGGACTTTCAAATACCATCATTATTAAATATCTTCAAAATATAGAGAAGAAACTGCTTATCGATCCATTGCATTGCAGGCAGCTGCTCAGCTAAAAGCAGCTCCTGGGACTTACCTTCCTCAACTGTCTCAGCTCCATTATTTAGCTTATAATTTTTTTACTGATCATATTTATACTGCCTTCAAAATATTTTTTTATATATGTATGAAGGAATATTTCAGGAAAATCTATAAACTTTTGGCAGATTAAAGATAGATTTTGTTGTTATATTCATACCTGTCATAATATCATCTTGCGATTTTTCCAAAATGTATTTTGACGACAAAGATATTGATGGTTCTCCCATGGTCTCTTTAATTTTAAATGAAACTGTTTTTGTCGCTAAGTTAATGGCCTAGCTTCTCCAGATTGTTTAAAAACTGTAGAGTGTAGACTATTAGTTCGAGCGATACAATGTTGCCTTTGTTTAAAATTCATTGATAATAATATAAACTAATTAGAAACTAATTCTGAAATTCAGAAGAAACTAATTAGAAATTGTGTCTATTAAGTTTTGTGTTGTGAGGTATATTTGGCATTTCGTATTCGCAGACAAAAATGGCATTTATTTAGTTAGTTATTTGTCTTTATATCTTCTATCCACGTATACATGACATTGCCTTACATTCCTTGACAGTATCGCGAGTGGGGTTGGGTATTGGGTTTTATGTTATACTTAAACCAATAATCCCAATATGATTCTTGTAATTAATTAGTTTATCTCATATTGACAACGATATCCAATATATACCAACATTGTAGCTTACCAGTTATGACATAAGGTACTGAGACGTGACGTCTAATAGTGATATAGTCTTGGTGTAATAGAATAATTTCTATGACATTAGTTGCTCCTCACGTAATATTTTTTTTTAAATAATATCTTCCAGTATTAAGGTCGTCTTAGCACAGTGGTACTGTTTACCTCTGACGATAAACGGGATGATTTTGGGTTTGATTTCCAATTTAGAAAATTAATTATTTATATTTTCCTCGTTCTTAAAACTAGGTCTTCCTTCTGTCTAATCAGGGTAAGCAGGTCTATATAATACAGGGTGAAGCTCGGAATTAAAATAATTGTTATTATGGAAACGTTTTAAAACCACCTCCCCTATAGCGACACGCGTATAACATAATTATAAACGCAAAGCTCGTGTTTAGCGCAATACTAAATGTTAATGCGACGTGAATATGATACTTAAATTATACGAATACGGAAAATAAAATAAAGGAATTTGCTTGAATTTGAATTTTTCTTTCAATTATGTTACTATTTTAATTAATATGATTTTTTCTGTATATAGCGTGAAATGAAACGTTTTAATCTTTATATAGAATTGATATTTGAGCTTGATTGTAGTTCTTTTTTATTAATAATTTTAATTAATTATTAAGGATTTATTTTTTAAATACAAATACAAAGGACCATGGAAAATTTGAATTTCAGTAAAATATTGAATTTACAATATAAGTAAGAGTGGTAAGAGAGGGAGACGGAGACCTCCGTTGACCTTGGAAAACAGGTCGAAGATATTGGAGGAAGGTCATGTACAACGCATGAGGGGGGTCCTCATGCGTTGTTGCCCGGAGGGCACGTATGAAGAGGTTAAAGACAGTGGACGAGGCGAAAGAGGTATTCAGGGGCCGCAGCGATTGGCGCTCCGTTCTCTCTGGCCACGCCGCTGCTATAAAGCGTGATGATTAAAAAAAAATGTAATCTGAATATATAAAGCGGAGTAGGCAGAGGTAACCTAGTGTTAAGCCTGAATTTTATACATTATTTTTTGAGTGGCGATACCCGATACTGCATTTTGAGTTGCCAGGACGAAAAAATGAAAACATTAATTGTTCCAAATTAGCATCAACAGTGAAACACTACTTTGCTACAATGGCTTCAATATATATAAATTAATATTATATATATATATATATATATATATATATATATATATATATATATTGATTTTAATTTATATATTTACTAAATTTATGTATTAATTAATTAAAAGTCTATTAAGTAAATAGTAGAAAAATAAAATATTATATTACTATTCAACTTTTGTTCTGCCTTATAACCTCGTACAGGCAATTTTCAATAAATACAAGCACAAACAATTTTCCAAAGAAATGAAACGGAAACCAGACTCACGCCACGTTAGCGAGCTTTGGGCCGGTTCATGATAAGCTGAGCTTGAAAAATTTGTATTGCCCCTTTTTAAATACCCTCCATTAATACACTGCAACAAAAGAATATTAGTATTGCTTACGATCACGTGACCCCTTTTGTTTAAGTTTCGTTGTTCAGTTACAATGAAATGTTAACAAAATAAGCGTTTTATTTATTTTATTTTTTTTTTGCTGCATGCTATATCTCGAATATAGCGGGGTCGAGAGGGAATCAAGTGTCCACACATTATGTTTTACCTTTTGCTCAATTTTGGCGTGCTAAGTGGCGGAACTGGTCCCATGGTAACAAGGTCCCAAACTGGAAAATTAAGATAATTAATTTTCACGAATAGGAACCGAACCCACAATCATCGCTGAACAGTCAGACGCTAGTTAGATTCACTAGAATAAACGTTATTAAACTATGAAATATACGTTTAAAACTTGTTTTACAATTGAAAATGATTCTTCTACAGAAATGTGTTTTTGAAGTCAATTCTCATGTGCTTACAAACAATTATATATGAAGCTTTAAGCTGAAAATATTTCAATCGGGCGCTCAAAAAACAATCACTTTGTTGAAAAAAAAAAAACAATTTTCGTAAAAAAATTATTATTTCAGAACTTCAAACAATCAATTCCTTTTATTGGAAATATTTTTAAAACACTGTTTCCAAAATCTGTTATCAGCTATCGAGAGTAGATATGAGGAAAAAAATACCACCATAATCAAAATTACGTGAGACCGAGTAGACCGAGCAACAACTTGGTAAGCGTCAATCCATGCATAATAGGCTAATCCCACGTAGTAAGCCGACCTTCCTAACATCCGATGGAGGACGTGCGTGTTCAGAACGATCATTTTCGATAGTTTAAAACACGTGAAATGCTTGCCATGTTTTGGTCCAATTAATATACCCAATTTTCCTCTATGTTCTTTTATTGATATATATCTCAGATACTTACGACTATCTTGTGAATAAATACAAAAAACTTTAAATATATCGTTCATTTTCTTTTTTTTAATGTTATCTTAAAGCAACTCGCCTAATAGATTAATATAGCAATATCCTTAAATCATCAATAATTATAGGATATATTTATATATATCTACTTTCCGTATTTTACCAACTCATAAACGTATACCCATGACTTTGTAAAATTAAGGAACGAAGTAAGACTTGAAGCTGCACCTCTTGGATAGATTGGAGGCAATGTACGTTTAAATTTTATAGGTTTTCCTCATATGTACCTGTGTATAAAAAAGTACTTTAAACTGAATTTAATAAAAAATTATATATAATGTGAGCAAGACTTAATTAGTTAACATCGTTTCAGCATATTTTCAATTATCATGTATTCGGCAAGGTTTAACCTAAAGATATTATCATATCCTTCCATTTAACGTCCCGCTGCCTTCAAAAGTGCTATTTGGGTTCTGAAGATCTAAAATTAAGCAGAATTTATTGCTCTCCAAAGATTATGAGATAGTTTGGATTAGGAAATGGGTTAATGGGGGTTAAATCGGCTAGATGGGTCACGTCTCCCAGTCCTTTATAGTGATAAGATCAGTGTATGACGAGCTATTAATTATGGGATCTGGCTTTCACGAGTTAGTTGATGCTAATTGTGCTTATAAAGTACATGACAGTTGCTTATAGTCTTTTGATGGATTTATACTATAGTTAACTTAAAGATTTATACTATAGTTACTATATTTATACTATAGTTAACTTGTAAAACCTTTTCTGAAGCAAGATATTGATAGCATATAAGCATATATATTGATCCAATGGCTAATTAAACTAGGCAAAGGCGTATTAAAACTTATCATGGTTTTTAAAGTGTTAATCGACACTGTTGGATGTTATAAAAATTTGAACACAGCGGCATTTGAAGCCGCTCCTGATGGAGAGCGTCCATTTTTATTTTTTATTATGTAAAGTTTCAATAATAACAAACATATTTTGATCTTTAATAAACACATAGAAGTTCTCTTCTCTTTAGGGAATTGCTTAAGAGAATTGTATTATTATATTATGGTATTTTTAAAGAATATTAGATATATATAAAGATAGAAAACAGATAGATATATAAACAGATTAAAGAATAAACGTACTTACGTTTATTTAGCTGCGGTAGTGTGGCATACACAATTGAAGCCAATGTTTCTATTTAAACATACTTTAAATAGCTTTAAAGAGGCTGGAGCTTTAGGCTGACCTAGTTTAATATCATTGTATAATGGAATTAATAATTGGCATACTAAAAGTGTTTCAAAAGCTTTTCATTTAGATGACCTAAAGTTCAGTAGATAACTTTTTAATATTTTTGGTAATCATTAATTATGATTACCGAATGTTGTCAAAAATTTATAAGTGGTTTAGCTCTTTATAGGCTAATAGGCTTTAATGAAAAATTGTCAGACATTGTGAACGTTAGAATAGTTAACGGGATCAGGATAAAATATAAATTTATTTTTTGAACAGGATTGGAATCCACAATCATCGCGTTTTTTTTAGACGTAATATTAATAATTAGCTATACATATTTTTTTACGCATATTACATAGAACATTTATGACATATATGTTACTCTATTAACATGTTCTACGAATATCTTTTTCTCAACAATTATTTAAGATATAAAAACTCACTCGTTGAACTTAAATGCTCCATCTAGACAGAGAAATATAAAAATAAATTATACCACAAATGAGTATCGAAACCACCACAAACCAGACATTGTCCCACTGCGCCACTATATCCTCAACAAATATAATAATATCTAAAGGAGAAATTTCACAAACGTTTCCATACAATTAGTATCTCACCGTCTCCATAGTATACATTTCAGAATCGGGGTTATAATAATTACCGGTTCAGTCATGAATATTGTGGGAATCGTGTTACCGTTTCGGAGATTAATAATTCCCTTTGTATTTACGTCAGTTGATTACTGATTAATTCGTAATAAAGTCTATGATACACGCGCAAGTTATAAGCTTGATATGGATGAGTAAATTAACCGAGTAATATAATTTTTAAATTATATATATATATATATATTATATATATATAGTATATATATAATATATATATATATATATATTATATATATATATATATACAGACAGACGTCCAGACACATTGGGTATTGAGAGGAACTTACTTTTTACTAACTTAGTCTTGTTATCATAACTTTTATACAAACTTTTCTTCAATTACAAATATATGGAAAAATGTACATGCATTTTTAGCAAGGAAATATGATCTGCTATCGTTACACAGTAACTGATGATGATGAATGATTTTACAGTCTAACTCGAATGTGGTACTTGGGGCAAGTTGGGTTGTTTTTTTTATTTTTTTTATAAGCTTTTGTTCTATTAACTTAACTTAATTTATCAAAAATAACCGATGCTATATAGTTATTATATATATATTAGTATATAGAAGTTGTTTTTCTTTACTTTTCTTTATTCTAAAGAAATTATTTTATTAAAATAGTAATTTGTACTTTTTAGATGTGCGTTTCAGTTTGTTTATAGACTTCTATTTGCTCCTATAATATGTAAAAGAATTATTCTTTGAACTCCTAATTATAGAAGAGTTTTTTTTTTTGAGAAATTATATATAAAACATATACATATGTAAGTGGCTATAAAATATGAAAATTTCCTTTGAATTACTTCAGCTTCATCATCAGACCCTGATATGATGACAATGGGACCACCTCGGAAGAACGTTCTTTCAAACAAAATAAAACCTAAATCGATTCACAATTTACTGAGATATTGAGGATAAGTACATACAAAATATGAATTGTCCAACATAGAACCTCCTCCTTTTTTGAAGTCAGTTAAAAATATACTATATATAGACTACTTTAATAATAACTGTGTGACGATATGATCAGCGTGTGTATTTCGAATCGCTAATGTACTTTAGCGGAGTCAATATCGCGATTAATTAATTATTAAACGTTTGTTTAATTGTGTAAGCTGTCTATTTGTGAAGTGTATTGATAGGAATTTCGTAATGTACTAATTTCGGATTCATTTTTTTAATAATACATTTTGTTTGTTGATTATTAATATGGAATATAGAGAATAAGCTCCATAGTAAAATAATAATAAATAAAAATAATAATAATTGACAACTTTGGTGTTACAACAGTATAAGTTACATATAAAGTAAAAGTTTAATATAAACTTTAAGAGGAAAATATTAATTTCGGAGGTCTTTGAAAAATGCTGTTATTATTTCCAAAATGTTTAGTTCTCATTAAAAATAGAGAAATTTTAAGAAAAAAAAATAAAATTAAATTTAAATACTAAAAAAAAATACTAAAGTAATAAAGTAGTATTATTTGTTGACAAACGATCGTTCTTTGCAAATGGCCTTTGGGTGATGGAAATGTGTCAAAATCTCCCTACAGTGATGCTAGCAACATAATAAGTTGTATACAGCATATGAGAATATCGACGCAGCGTGATGAAGAACGCATGGCTTAGTGGTCAGTGCACGTGGAGCGGGTTCAAGCCCTGCTATGTTCACAATTTTTATATATTCTTCTTAAAGTGTCAGAAGTTAGTAGTAAGTCTTTAGGATTGTTTTATCTATGTCTGTCTGATGTTCGCCATTTACGCAAAAGCTACTGGGCGGATTTTGGTTATAGCAACCAGCAAAATATCCACCAGAATTGAATCCACGATCATAGTCCAATCAGTTAAATCAGTAAAAAAGCTTTATTAATTTTTTTTTAAAGTTTAATTTAATTATATTTCGAAGCGAAATTCCAGTAGGACACTAAAGAAAATAATAACAAATTTACAAAGACGAGCGTAATTTTCATTCTAAGACGTGATCCTTAATGAGTTGCTTTCACAAACCTAAATCAGTAAACAATACTTCATTACAGACAGGATTGCGTGAAATTTATCATATTATAATATTTAAAATAGCTTCACGCTATTTCCCGCATATATCAGATTAGATAGAAGGAACGTAGTGTTAAAATATTCCGTTCTCCGCTTTCCAGGGAAGAAAGGAAAATGGAAATAATGTATTCCCCCCGAATCGGAATCGAACCCACAACCGTCGCGTTCACAGTCACCTGAGTTAGTCCGTTTCGTTATCAGTCAGTCAGTCAATTTCGTTTTTATTTTTATTATTCCATTAAATTCCTTCATTAATATTTGGATTATTACAGTTGTAGCGTCCTGTCACCTAGGACGCCCACAATTTGATATACGAATATATTTTTTTATGTTTTTTAACTTTACGATTTATTCCGCATATACCCTCCGACCTATATTTTGATACATTACCCGTTGAGCAGCAAAACTTAGCACCGTGCTTTATATTCTTACCAGAGAAAATGATATTACCCCGACTAGGGGACAAACTCACATCCCACACGTTAACAGGCCTACTCTATACTGCTGTGCCTCTATATATCCATACTTATAAAATAACATATCGTGACTGACTGATTGACTGATTCATCATCCGCTGAGCGCAAACTATGAAGGTTACAAACAAGAAATTCGGACTGTATATTCAATTTGTTATGTTGGCACCCCTTAACACAGGATTTTAAAAAGTTCCAACGCTAAGAGTCGAAATGGGGGAAGTTCGTCATTTTGAAAGTAAAATAAAACTTTTGTGTTTCGGTTTCAGGAAATTGAAATTGAATTGAAATTTTACTTTAAAAAAGTATGAAATAAGGGTTGAATGTTTACTTTGTGTAGATGTTTTTAATTAACATAATATGAATTCTAAATTAATTTGTGAATACCTACATATAATCAACTTCGGCGCAAGCAAAGCCGCCGGCAACAGCTAGTATAGTATTATATAAATATAAATCGATAATAAATGAGAAACTATATAATATATAGTAAGAGTATATTAACTTTGGCGGCAAATTGTAGCGAGATGAACGTCAGGTTAATTTGAAAATTAGTCTGTCTCGGTAACGAATATGTAAATACTTCGGTACTTTGCATATTTCATAATAAACAGACTTCACCGTGTAACTTATATTATTAAAGTGTCTGTGGTAAGGTGGCTTAACATGAATAATCTTAAAATATCTTGTAAGATTTTAATGTGAATATTTTCTTTTCTATATAAACCAATTAAAGACTCTAGTCTATTGAAATTCATTATAAAGGATGAAATTCTTCTTAAATGATCTAGCGGGAATTTTTTTATTCTTTCCTTTTTAACGGTGAAAATGTAAATAATTTAGATACATATATTAATATTCTATTAGAACCTTGCATGATTGACTTCTTCAAAAATAAAAAAAATAATACTACTCACTATACTATACTAAACTATACTATACTAAACTATACTATACTATGCTTACCATCATATATCACTCCTTTGACCAGCTCCTCCGTTTCGAACACCGAATGACTGACTGACACGTTGATATCACTATTTCGTTCACTCAGAGTCACAATACCGTTACTGTCACTTGGAATCCTTACGAAGGAACATGCGTCGCCCACCGTATGGTCCCTAACACTTGGCTCACTCACCGTCGACACAACTTCATCACTTGTCGTCACTTCATCGTAAGTCTCGTCTGGTACTTCTAAATTGGCTTGTAGCTCTTTGCCGCTCTCTTTTTTATCATATTTTTTAAAAGGTGGTCCAGGAGACCTTCCTGGAGCAGGATCCCCACTGGGTAAGCTAAGGGTAGAACTATAAGGCAGCAAAGCTAAAATTAACACTGTTAAAGTAACAATAGGATATCTGTTCATTTTGAATTTGGTCGGATTTTTGAATCGTTTGGTCAGAATGGCTTGGCATTGCTTATCCGGGGGCATCGCATGTGTGACAGTCATTTTATGTTTGTATCATTCTCAAGTGTTGCTTGTTGCTGGTGAGCGTTCGTCATTATCTGAAAAGAACAGAAAATAAATTATTTATCTTTCAGGAGTACTTAGTTCTCACTCTTATACTTTAGTACTTTAGTAACAAGACAAAGCGCGGCGTTGAGTTCCGCCACTCAACATGCAATGTCTCGAAAATTGGGCGAGACGTGGGCGAAAATTGGGCGATAAATGACGGGTATTAACTCTAGATACCTCTGCCTACCCTACTATATGCAGGATATAGCGTGAAGCTTTTTATTTTATTTTAGTATTTGAGATAAAATGATAGCAAATGTGAATGAAACATGACACATTCTACGTGCCGGATTTCCTTTGGACCGTAGATACAGTGTATAATATAGATCTTGTTCTATAATACAATTTCTATCCAATACAAAAATAACTTTTAAAAAAAAATTGTAGTAGTACTAAAAAATAAAAGTAGTTAGTTGAAGCCAAAATCTCTTCAGCTTAATAATGTATAGATTACTGTGCTGTGTTTATTTGATACAACATAAAAGAAGACTGATTACAAAATCACGACCGAGATGAGACCCTCCAATTTCTTTGTCCCAAAGCTCTCTCGAATTGGACCAAAGTATGTAAAATTAAGAAAATTACTAAAATATTGTACAAATGTAAATAAATACATTCAAATGATGTTCTTATGGATTAAATTGAATACTAAAAGAAATTTTCAATTACTCACTTTCTGAGATTAATGCGTTCCTTAGCTTTTTAATATAAATATAAATAAATCTTTTATGTCAAAAGCTTACCAAATCGGGGTTAAATATCATATCGATTTAAACTTTAAAACAAGTGTATAATATTCATGCACAAAATCAACAGCATTCAGTGCATTTGTAAATCAAAATGTAAATTACAAGAGCACTCTTCAAAAAGACCGCTAAAGAGCGTCGTTTGCATAATATTTACATATTTACATGATGGAAACACATGTATTTTTTAAACGAAACATTCTTTTGAATCACTGTTCTTGTTCTACGCTACAAATTGGATGAAAAGCTTTGCTTTAACGTTTACTGGAACTGTGCTTTTTATATATGTATTTGCTAACTTTAACTTGTGGTTTTGCCTTTAGTTAAACTTACAATTGTGTAATAATATAAGTGTTTAATACAAGGACACATGCTCCAAATGCTGTCACATTGAATTAATATGATGTTATTTATTAATAAAGTTTAAAATTTTCAATTCCTCTAGTTCCTGAGATAAGTGCGTCCAAACAAACATATTCCTAAGCTTTTGTAATAATAGATAATATAAAAAAAATTGTACTCACAAAAGTAAAACGTACACTAACCCTATTAACAGGCACAAAGTTCGTAAGTTAAGATGTTAATTATTAACTAAAGCCCACTTTTAATCTGAAGTAATAACATCAATCAAACTGTTTGCGCAAACATGTTTTTCAAGTTGAAAAAATATTGGGACGGGTCGGGAAGCTAAAAGATTGGTCTTGCTTTTGTGCATCTAACCCATTTCCTGTACACAGATTTTGGTGTATTTTGACAAAATATTCTACGTTTGATATATTACTGCTGGTTTCCAGCACATAGAAGCCCCCCGGTTTCTGCCTTTTGAGGCTTTGCGTGTTGAGTGGCGGAACATATTTTAAAATGCAAATATATACTCGCCCCGAGTGTGAATCGAACTTGTAAGAGTCGCGTTTACAGTCAGACGCTGTGCCTCTGCGCCACGACGGTAATGAATTGTTCTCATTTCTCCACTTAGCTAAGATAAAGTACTGTATAGAGGTCCTATGCATGTCTCGAATTAGTATATAAACCTGAGAACAGTTTCTTATCACTAGGTTCTCTCTAACTAAATAAGCCTATTATATATATATATATATATATATATATATATATATATATATATATATATATATATATATATATATATATATATATATATATATATATATATATATATATATATATATATATATATATATATATATATATATATATATATATATATATATATATATATATATATACAGCAAATATTGCAACTTGGGTGGCAGGAACAAACAAACAAAAGACAGCACTTTGCAACTATAAAAGAAGCTTTTAACATTTTATGCAATAAAGTTGATAAAAAAGTCCGATACTTCTCAACTACACAATGATATCTCTAAACCTGTCATTATTTATACATGGATCTTTTCTCTTTTCATAGAGCTTTTTTACCAGAGTAAGTAATAATCCCCGGATATATATATATATATATATATATATTATATATATATATATATATATATATTATATATATATATATATATAAATGATCAGCCTCAGGCTCCGCCAAGAATGTACTGTTTCTCTCTCAGTACGGGTTTCAACCAGGATCAGGCACTATGGACGCCTTTTTTGCCCTCAGAACTTTGATGGAGGCTAACAGGGAAAAAAGGAGAGCTCTGCATGTGGCCTTTTTGGACCTGCAGAAGGCCTTTGATTGTGTGCCACGTCAGTGTATCTGGTGGACATTGCGATCCAAGGGATCCCTGAAACCTATATTGAGGTTATCAGAGATATGTACAACGACTCCGCTTCAGTAGTTAGGACCGCTGTTGGCGACACCAAGCCCTTTCCGATTACAGTAGGGGTTCACCAGGGCTCAGCTCTTAGTCCGTTCTTATTCAATGTAGTGCTGGATACTGTCTCGGCTCACATCCAATGCCAGCCTCCGTGGCTGATGATGTATGCCGATGACATAGAACTCATCGACGAGAACCGACTGATGCTGGAGCGTAAAGTGAACGCCTGGAAGGGTGCGCTTGAGAATGGTGGTCTCAAACTGAATGTGTCAAAGACCGATTACATGGCTTGCGGGAACCCGGACTCGAGCACCATCCACATCGGGCCTGAGCCAGCTGTTAAGTCGGAGAAGTTCAGGTACCTTGGAGCTGTTATGCATGAGTCTGGAGGCATCGACCACAACATCCATGCCCGTATAAACGCTGCCTCGGCCAAATGGCGGGAGGTCACTGGTATAGTCTGCGATAGCAGAAAACTGCCCAAGCAGTCCCTTGACTGATATACAAGAGCATTATCCGACCGGTTCTTTTATACGGCAGCGAATGTTGGCCAACATTATCTCGGCACACTTAGGAGCTTCACGTCACGGAGATGAAGATGCTGAGATGGATGTATGGCGTTACGCGGTCCGACCGCATACGCAACACATTCATTCGAGGTTGTCTTGGGGTCCGTGACTTAGCGGATAAGCTCCAAGAGCGTCGCCCGAGACGGTATGGCCATGTTATGCGCCGATCTGAGAACTATGTCGGAAGGAAGTGCCTTGACATGTCTGTCTAACTCCAGGAGTTAGACCACCCGGAAGCCCAAGGAAGCGATGGTTGGATGTCGTGACACAAGACATGAGAGCCAATAGATTGTCCACTGAGGATGTTAAAGACCGTGCAAAGTGGAGTAGGCTTAGTCAGAAGGCAGACCCTGGCAAAGGCTGGGACTAATGCCAAGAAGAAGAAGATATATCTGCTACGCAAGACATGGCCAAACAAATTGTCCGTAACTAATGATCCTCTACGATCGTTACTATGAAGACTATCATAAATAACAATTAATTGAAACCTTGCCAAAACTTTCATTTTCATATTTTTGCAAGAAATATAAAATGTGATTCTTGTGAACATTATTATTAATGGCTACCATTAGCTGCCGCTAAAAGACTATTCTGAGTAACTTTCACACGATTCGTGTTTTCAAGACTTTAATCCAGTTAAAAATTGTTATAGTTTTATTATCATAACGATTCTGTCTAGCTGAGTGATTCGTTTATTGTATTGGAGATAGCAACTTTGATATCTATCGCAAAATATGGATTGCAAGTCCTTTAACCTGCAACACGAAGGGCCCATAATAAATCCGTGAAATACCTAATAGTTTCAATACAAGGAAAGATGTTTATATTCCTAATTTCCTTACACACATATCTAAGGTATATGCAGGGTCCATTTTAATTTAATGTTTTTTAAAATTTTCAAGGTTGACCGAGAGAACTATGTGCCGAAACTCTGCGATAACCACTTTCCGCCGAAATTCTAGAAATACCGTCCTGGGTGATAGATTCGAACCGCCTTTATCTTCCAGAGCTTAGGGAGGCTTAAAATAATCCATTCCCTAGAGTCATCACTCATAATAATATTACAAATTGAAAATTATTATTTTGTTCGATAGCCTATTTATAAAGGAATGCCTAAGCCTATAGCCTACATTACATTATGTTAATCGTCCCAATGTCCCTCATTCTACCTGCGGACACATAACGTTTATAACATATTTCCAATCAAAAACGTAGGCGAAGTCGCAAGTAAAATTCAGTCTTAATATTTTAGACATAAAACAATAATTTGAATAACAGGAAAAAAATAAATTGTCACGCTTAATCAACGAAAGCTCAAAATGTATCTTGAAAAGTTTTTTGTAATTACGCAAAAGTTTCTTCCGTTCCGATGATGAATGCGTCCATACATCATGTTAATATGACATAAAAAATTGGTAAACTCGAGTCGCAGTTATGCGCATGAGTGGTTTCGTAAGATTTTTAAGTCGACACAAATGTTATATTGTGTGTATATATTTCCAATAATAGGATTCCTTTCTTTTTATTGTAAGTTTTAACTTCTTGCCAAATTTCATAATTCTAGGTCAAGGACCCTATGGTCTTGATTCATACAAAATGTGGTATAAACGATGTTGATTCTTTTTTTTTTATTTGAAGTAAAAATAGGTCTATAGACCTGGATATTAATTTTTACACGACTTTGCAAAAAGATACAATGGCATACAGACAAACAGACAGCCAACAAGGGGGTCATAAGGGGGTCATAAGGGTTAGGTTTAGGTTTCAGCGTCTCAATGCAAAAGTTTTAAAACCATCATTAGCTAGATATATCTTAACTGATCACAATTAAACAACAATGTATATATATATATATAATATTATATATATATATATATATATATATATATATATATATATATATATATATATATATATATTATATATATATATATATATATATATATATATATATATATATATATATATATATATATATTAATAATACAGGAATTACTATTTCAAAATAAGGCTAATAGGCTATATTATAAAGGATGTAATCGATTGCACTAGCCAGAGCTATCTCAACTATAATATGAAAATAAGCAAATCTACATAATTATTAAGTATATTTTTATATATTTTGCAAAATAACTATGAACTATTAAATATATAATATAGAAAATATATTACACTTATTAATTGTATTAAATAAATAAATAACACTCAAGCACTGCTGAGCTAGCTTACCGTTTATTTATAATATTGATATAGACATCCCGAGTATTAAGCCATTGTTAATTTCAATAAGAGCTCTGCAAAGTTGATATTTGGATGATGATGTTTGAAGTCAATTGCGTTCTCTATATGAAATACCTATGAAAAATTAAATGAACTGTACTAACGACGCATTTTATATACAGAAAAATCTAAATCTTTTTAGAATGCTACGTTCAAATTTTTATATATGTTTTTTTATAAAGTATTTTTTTTGTGTGAAATAAAACTTTAAATGTATTAATTTAGAAAAATCTAAATGAGTATCATTATAGTAGTTGCCTTAATATTAAAAAAAATCTTAAATATCATTCAGTTCTAGTCTTTTGCAATCAGGTAATGTTTCCAGTCTGACGCTTTACCTGGTATAAAGGAGAGATACCAAAATCAAGACACTTCGTTCTCCGTTTTTCACTTTAATTCGAAAGAGGGTGTAGAACCGTAGAATTCAACGTAGCTATTTGTTTTACGAAAGTGAATAAATAAAGAAATAAATAGATTCACGCTACTTCCCGCATAAAGCAGGCTAGACAGAGGGAACCTAGTGTTAACACATTCCGTTACCCACAGTCGTCCCAACTCTGAGACATTGCATGTTGAGTGGCGGAAGATAGAGCCGCGTTTATATTAGAATCATACCCTGATGGGAATAGAACCCACAACCGACGCGTTTACACTAAGACGCTGACGCACGACGGACTCAAACAAAGTGAACAAATAAAAATAATTTATTCCCCCAATTGAGAATCGAACCCACGACCTTATCGTTGCTTATCAAACCATAAGGTTTTCCTCTGCACATTGATTGCTTCAACCATTACAAAAAATGTCTGAAACAGAAGTCACAGACTAAACCAGCCGTGAATACTAACGAGATGTATGGAGATTTGTTACGTTATATAAAGTGGATTTGATATAGGACTTTTCGATATTTATATGTATATTATATATATATATATATATATATGTATATTATATATATATATATATATGTATATTTATATATATATATATATATATATATATAATATATATATATATATATATATATATATATATATATATATATATATATATATATAATATATATATATATATATATATATATATATATATATATATATATATAATATATATATATATATATATATATATATATTATGTATATATATATATATATATATATATATATATATATAATATATATATATATATATATATATATATATATATATGTATATATGTATATATAAGACATATCCTATATGTTAGCGCACAATTCAGACAAGTCTCCAGTTTTTATATACATTTTCTACACAATGCCGAAACTGCAGTGACAGGCTTATCCTTATCCTCGTATCCTTATCAAAAATTAAACCCGAGTGTTATATCTTATCCGGTTTTATATTTTTTCCAGTGGAAAAGACAGCAGCCCATATTTTCATTAATTCATACTATTAAAGTCAATATCAATACTTAATTCAACAACGCCGTCTATAAATGATGAAATCATATATATATATATATATATATATATATATATATATATATCTATATATATATATATATATATATATATATATATATATATATATATATATATATATATATATATATATATATATATATATATATATATATATATATATATATATATATATATATATATATATATATATATATATATATATATATATATATATATATATATATATATATATATATATAGATATATATATATATATATATATATATATGTATATATATACTATATATATATATATATATATATATGTATATATATATATATATATATATATATATAATATATATATATATATATATATATATATATATATATATATATATATATATATATATTTATATGTATATATAGTTATTCTTTCTATTAAGTTAACTTTCGTATGTAACATTTCTAGGCATTAGAGAGAACCTAGCTACGACATCGGTTCTCTTCAATCAGCGTACATTTTTAATATTAATTTGTCTATCCATACCAATGTAACATTAATTAAAGTATTTTTTTAAAGTAAATTAAAAATTAAAAAAAAATAAAACACACCCTGTCTTATATCACTATATTCATACTGGCTGACTGACTGCGCCATATAAATGTTCATTATAATAATCATCTCGACGTATTCAGGTACCGCACCAACTTAAATACAAAAATATTGCTTATATTTGGACTTTTCTTTAACTTAAATATTATATGGTATTTGCAGAGGTATAACAAAAATTGTCATCTTTTAGCACAAACTTCATAAAAGTAGAAAATTGGTGTTCTTTCGAGATTGAGTTTTCAAGACAAGTATTTTAACTTGACCAGGCCCCGTAAGTTATAGCATAAAATTACTCTTAGTATTTTACGATATAAAATATCCGTCAAGTGAAAATTGGGACCGCATACCCTAGGTTCCGTATCCATTAAATCCATCCATATATATATATAAATGTCGTATGAAACGCACTACACCATTTTTTTTCCACATTTACTTGTAAATGTGAATCGAATTAAGGAATTTGTATTATATTATATTAATTTATTTTCACTTTGTGTTCTTAATATATCTAAGTATACGCGGCAAGTGTGAAAACTGTGAGCGTAAACGGATCACAAGCGATCGTTTATTTAATTCTGTTGACTTGGAAGTGTCTTTTTTTTCTCAAATCCTATAGATTGCAAATTTGAGTATTTTATATCGGTTTCAGTTTGTTAAGAAAAATAATCTTGACAGACGAACAACAAGACAATTCTATAAGGGTTTCCGTTTTTCTCATTGATGTACAGAACCCTAAAAAATTTTTCTGGACTTTTAAGTAAATTTTTTTCAGTATTTGCAACCAATATGTTAACATTAAGGTAATAAAAGTGTCATCTAGACAAAATCACTTGTTTCATACAAAATGCGTAACGTACAGAAAAAATTCTATGCACACATTACGTTTCTACACATTCATACCGTACATTACGTGTTAAACATTTACGATTTTAGATTACTAAAAAAAAAAACGTAACACCAACGTAATTCTTTATCATCAACAGAAATTTCGTTCAACGACTATATTTACTCATACTTATCTCAATGATAAGATAAGCTAAATTGTATTTTCACATGCGAATCAAGCACTTGTTGTCTTCAAAATGTCTAAATAAATATTATGAATGTCAAAGTTTATTAATACTACATGATATTCATATTGTTTTGGTCAATAAACAAGATAAGTATGTGTACACTCAGCCGCAGATATCACTGAATATTGTTTAAATTAAAATTTCATTACTATTGTTTACATTTCAAGCTGAAAAATTCCGCTGCTGTAATTAGTTTGCCTAAACTATGGGGATATTTCTGTTGTGAGAAGTAATGGAATGAGAAGTTTTAATAACTACGTATATCCTAAGTTTAAGTTAAATGCGGAGGACAGTGTCTTCATATAAGATTTTAAAAGTTTACAGCATAAAATAAACGATCTGAACACTTTTCTATTGATGATGTGCTAACGAAGCTTTCCTAATTGATCTGTGGCAATTATAACATGTTCTGAAAAATCTATAAATTTACAAGTTAATTGACCTAGGTTGAGGTTGGCCTACGAAAACACAGTGTGGAATATACCGGAGGAAGGTCAAGTAAAAAGCATGAGGACCCCCTGGAGAGCATGTATGGAGAGGTTAATGAGGACGTGGCGAAAGAGTTATGCAGGGACCGCGGCGTTTGGCGCTGGCCTTCCCTCTAGGGATAAAGCGTGAAGCTATGTATGTATCAAGCTACGAGCATGTATTGACCATACGGTCAATCCAACAATGACCAAAATGGATGGTGCAAAAGATATTCACAGGAATTTTCACAAAAAATTGTATAAATTCATGAAACATGTTTCAACATGTTTTTATTTTATTTCTTTCTTTGATTTTCGCATCATGTGAAAATAATTTATACACAAAACGTCTATTTTGTTTTTTTATATGTTCATTTTATATGTTCGAAATCATGTTTTTTTTAAATACTCTAGCAAAACATGTCCATTTCCATGTTTTTTTTAAATAGTTAATATAAATTAAAAGTAAGGTCAATCTTAAAAGGTCAAAAGATCTATTTCAATTTTCCCTTACATTATCAATGGTTTAGCTCGAAAGGGCAAGACAGTATTAGATAAAACTGTATAGTGTCGTCGGAATGTTCGTGAAACGGGTCGATTCGGCCAAGGTTAGATGCGAAAAAACCAGGCACTCTGTCACACCGTATGATTATATATAGATATTATATTTTATGTATAAGTGTTTATTTATTTACAATAATAAGAAAATCATTGTTGTATATACAAAAAACCCGAACGAATTGAAAAATATGAGTTAATAATTTTTATTTTCTGCCTTTAGAAGAGAGCCACAGATAAAGGGAAACTAGCGTTATGATACTCTGTTCCACACTTTCCTTCTCTTGCGTTTTGAGTGGCGGATCTCAACGCCGCAGTTGTTTATATACCAGAGCGAGTAAATGAAATCATTTATTCCACCGAGTGGGAATCAAACCTACAACCGTCGCGTTAACATTTTTCAGTCATTAAAACAAATTCTAGTTCATTTTCCCGCCAAAATGGGAAACAAAACAGCAAATCCGAGCGGAATACTAGTATTTATATAATACTAAGCGTGTGAGAAGCACTTTAAAATATTTTAAAGTCCACGTGACACTTTGACCCCGCCACGTCAGGGAAAGCTTGTGAAACTTTATATAGATCCCCGTCTCCTGTATCTTTGTATAATGTCAATAGCTTTCACCTTAAGCTTTACATAAATCGATTCAATATTATTCTCTTCTACAATTTTGTTTTGTATTCCATAAAATATATAAATATATATATATATATATATATATATATATATATATATATATATATATATATATATATATATATATATATATATATATATATATATATATATATATATATATATATATATATATATATATGAGGAGATTGTGACGCAGTAAAACAGCGTCTGACTATAAACGTTGGGGCAAAAATTATTTTTGTTGCCTCAGTTTGGTAGGATAAAACGCGGCGTTGAACTCCACTTAACGTAAACACACAATGTTTTAATTTCCGGTAAATAGTAAATAATATCTTGAGCACTATACAGACTTTTTTAAGACATTTCCAATCTAAGTACATAAAATGCTACCGTAGTTCAGTGATATCGCAAAGGCTAAGGTCCAAATAAGTCATCAATAAGTCAAATATTGTATCACTAGCTTAAAAATCTATAGACATATACGTCTAACTTAAAAAAAACGTATATATGTGATACTGTAGACATTAAACTATATCCAAAATAACGCACTATTCATACAAGCTAAAAATTTTGAGAAAAAATTTTACTTCAGTGTAAACGCCGTCCACTTTACAAATGAGGTTGGCCTATTGTCTCGTGGACTATAGTTCTAATCGTGTACTCGCTATTCTCAAACAAAGCTCATGTCATTTACTCGCGTTAGAAACTCTGGATCATTGAGCGTTCTTTTTTTCTATTATTTTTTATGTAACACCAAATTAGCTGTTTAAGGCAAATATATTTTTTTTCTTTATTAATTTTATATAGTATATAAATAGATGAAACTATTCTGCCAAGCACTAGGTGCCTTGACATTCTTACGGGAAGGGGATCAAACGTTTAATACGTTTCATAGTCTACAACTTGACTTTTATATTAATTTACCTTGTAAAATTTCAATTCTTAATTTATATAAGAAGATAAATTAACTCCTACGAAATTCAAAACACATTGATAGTATACAGTAATAACTTTTTTTTCTTTCCTATCGCCTATCGTTGTTCAGTGCTGAATATAGGCCGTAATGAAGGATCATAGAACCCCAATTATCCCGGTCTTCAGCAACTAAATAGTAAACTGTTCAGAAGATATTACCTTATAGAACTATTAATATAATTGTATAACCGGGTCTTTTTTAAGAAAACCTTATATTAAAAATACAAGTAAAATTTCTTAAGATCTGACTGCAAAACGGTTTTAGATTCGATCCCCACTCGAAGGAATTAAATATTTTCATTTTTCCTCTCTCTCTCTTCAACACCCAATACGGAATGTCTGGAATTCGGAGTTCGGAGAACACAGTGTCAAGACACTACAGTCACTATATTAGTTCTGCTATACATAAAGGAGTGAGAAGTGTGATTTTAAAAACAGAAACAAGGCTTATAATTAATAAAAAATATTTTTTCTATGATAGTAAAATATTTTACTTATAAAAATGGGTAAATTTTAAAAACTAGGTAGTCTATATATAATATAATGAATATATAGCAGATAACCTTAAAACTCAGTATAAAAAGAAATTCAAAAAGGTATTTCAAAAAAGTCCCGCTGCATTATCAGAAATGGTTAATAAATATTGCAACCCTAACACCCTTACACGTGAAAGCTTTCTTCAAACGAAGGTCATGGAACAATACCCCCATATTTCTAAACAGTCTGACTCACGATATTGGCTTTGGTATACTAAAGCCTGCAAAGGCAGCCCTTTAATTGCACGCCACAAACAAGTACATATGTCTTTTGAGAAATATTTATATTTTAAACACAGATTATAGAAATACTTAATTTGTCGACAAGTAACAATGAGGTTTTAATGTTTTAGGAACAATTGTATTTTAATATTTCTACTTCTTTTATTTCTTAAGGAAATTTACTCTCTGATTTCATATGAAGTACTTGCATATTAGTCTTAGTAACCGACATCATATTATTCAATACAGATTTTATATTCACAATTTGGTTTATTAATCATTTTAATATTTTATGATGACTATAACTATACGATGGATAAAATATAGCTACCAGCTCTAAATGTATATAGGGTCAGATACCGGACGTGGATACGATTTTCATTGAAGGAAATTATTGAATATAATAATTACTTTTACTTTCCACAATCTTAAGTATTTTAAGATCCTCTCTGTCACCACACACCGTAACATAGCTCAAACAACATATTTACTAAAATATATATATGACTTATAAAATAATAAGATAAAATAATAAGATAAGATAATAAGATAATATATATATGTCTATATGTTATATTTAGTTAAAAAAAGAAATAAATATACACAGGACTTATAATAGATATAAACATAAGAATCCTGATAAGGATAAATAAATATTTAATAGTCGCACTCACTACTGAAAGTCATTTTAACTTTATTACATTGTTTGTTGAATAAGATAAATTGTTATGATATATCCATATTGATAAAAAATAATATTTAAATATATAAATCAGAATTGTAAAAAAAATTAACATAGTCATTTGCCCATATATCTATGGGCAAATGTATTTGGACACAGTTATATAAATAAATTTATTCAGACTTTGAATTAAAGAAGTGAGAGAACTTTGAATTAAAGAAGAGAGAGAACAATCATAAATTTTATGACTGATGGAAAACCAAGTAATTCAACTATTACATTATTATGAATTGCCTTTTAAAGTGATTTATATGATTTATAATAAATTAAAATATTTAATTTTGACTGACTCTTAAATTCCACTTCGCATTGACAATGTGGAATATACTTTATGTTGATTGAAATAATGGAAAATATTGTCTATATTTGAACAAGTCAGTATAAATACAGATTTCAAAATGTATCATGATCTTAGAATCGGTTTGTCTCTACAAAATGCAGTTCGAAGATAGAATTTGTCATCATTTTTCAAACAAAATCGTCGACATCGTAAAAGATGTTCCAAAGGAGAAGGATATAATGTGCCCCATCGTTCAGCAATCCGTCAAGAACATCATAAGGAATCAAAACTATATGTACTACGAAATCGACAGCAGAATAATATCGAGCGATGGCGGAAATTTTTTGGGTGATTTATTGGAAATTAATATCAAAGGAAAAACCAAGAATGGTGCTAAAGAAGACCATATATTTGTCAAGCACATTATTCCAGAAGAAGGAATAATTAAAGGAATACTTCATATTGATGTGTGTTACGCAAAAGAATTTTACATGTACGCCCAATTAAAAACTACGTATGATGAACTTTACACTGAGGCCAATATACCTGCAAGTGATCGACTAAGAACAGTCAAATGCTACGATTGCAATAATCATGTTATCCTTTTGGAAAATTTATCTCGTAAAGGCTTTAAAGTTTTGAACAGAATGGATGCCACGCCTCTCAATTTCACCGAAGACGCAATCAAGCAGATAGCAATGTTCCATGCACTATCATTTGTTTTGGAACACAAAAAACCAGATTATTTTGAAAGGCAAGTAAAGCAATTTCGATCACCATACACTGTAGACGATGCCAAGGAGCTTAATGATAGTTGGAAAACATTGATTATGGATATGGTTGAACAGGCATTCAAATATGTAAGTGATGACAAGAAAGATAAAAAAGATAAAGTTGTAGAGATGACGTTGACGAAATTTCCGAAATATTTGACCGGGAAACTTGGACAAGTCAGATGCATATACCACGGAGATTTCAGGCTTAACAACATATTGATGAGGGAAAATGTAAGTTAATTTTTATTTAATATTTATATTTTTAAAAATAGCTATTCTAAATAAAATAGCTATTCTAAATAGCTAATTCTACCCGAATATAAATAAAGGCACCACTATGACCACTGTAAACACTGTCAAGGCACGTTGTTTTCCAATTTCCTCCTGAATTCGAGACGTTGTGTCTTGAGCAGTAATTTAACGTCCCACTTTGTCTTGACAGCGTAAGAAAATATATAAAGAATATATGCACTTGAATCCAATTGCATATACAAAACAATATCTACAAAGAAAGATGTTAATTTATTAAGTTTGTTTTAAATACTACCCTGTTATTAATTACTAATTTCCATTTTTACAGAACGACCAAGATATTGAGACTGTCATAATTGACTACCAACTGATGGGGTACAATACACCAGTACTCGACATAATATATCTACTATACACTAGCACAGATGGAAAGTTTAGAAGAGCTCATATGGAATATCTGAAGGATTTATATTATAAAACGTTGACAAAACACGCACAAATGTTCGATATGGATTTGAAAAAGAAATTCCCAAGAAATTTGTTTGAAAAGGAATTTAAAGAATGTCTAGATTATGGATTAATGGTCGCTTCGTACGTGCTTCCTATAATTCTGACAGATGAGCCAGAAATGTTCAGAAATGATACAAATCTGAAAAAGGCTAAAGTCAACCAAGTATTCATTGACAGGATCAATGAGATAATAGAAGAATATACAGAATGGGGAATCTTGTAAATTTGATTATAATATTTTTTTATTAAAACATCTGTGGTATTTATTTCAATTCACACTCAATACTGAGTTTTTTTTTTAAATGAATGCGATATGTAGCTCTGAGATTTAATGTGATGGTAAAGGATATGATGATCCCTAGGTGAAATTATTTAATTCTCATTATCTTGGTAAAGTGCGTCACTCGACACTAAGTTAGTAAATAAAATAGGGCAAGACAGGTATATACACTAGACGCTAAATATATGCATATAATAAAAATAAAGAGCAATCTAGAAAATATGTTAAAAAGCCTGTTGAAAGAAGGCTCTAAATTTTACATTTTTATTTTTAAATAACATTTTTTATATAATAAAATATTTTATATTTATAAAGAATATTTCTAAGCCAAACGAAATATCACTGTTTTTCTTTCTTTGACTAATACTAATGCCATACTAATAAAGTAATATCTTTAAAAGTATTTGAATCTATAACTATCGTTCGCAGTATAATAAACTTGTACTAAGCCAGCATGTCGTCAAAATGACAGCTACTTCACTAAAACAAAAACAAAAGCCACATGACGCGTGTGCATGTGTCTGAAAGAGACGGAAAACTGTCAAAAGACGAAAATAGTTGTTAAGGAAATATGGACTTTAATTGGCTTCACAATAAAGCTGATTCTTGTTCACATATGATTACATCATTGTTCAATAACACAAATTGGCGAAACGTGGTACTGTCAGCCAGTTAGTAGTCGTTTTACGTGATAAATGACGTGTTATCGTTCATATCTAATCTATTTTTTTACATATTTTGATAAATTCTGTACTAAAGTATTGATATTGCTACTAATGTGTCATTTAAGCACCGAGTTTTTTAAAAGTTTCTTATCCATATAAGCCAGTGTAACCTAAAATGAATCGTGATAATTATAATAGTGATACAGTTATATTACTAGATGAGTTTCCGGATAAAATACAAGAGAGTGTAACGAATATTATAAAAAAGTTAGGTTATGTTACACATAGCGTGGAAACACAGAAAATTTCGACAGGTGGCAACAATTTCTTGGGAGAGCTGTACGAGATCAATGTACGGGGCAAAATTAATGATATCGATAAAGAAACCAATATTTTCTTGAAACACATCATTCATAATGATGATTTCAAAGTATACTCTATACCTGAGGTATATGCTAAAGAAGCGTTTGTTTACACAGAGCTAGGTGAAATATTTCAAGAATTACAAGACGATGCAAATATTCCTTTGGAAGACAGGTTCAAAATGGTCGAAAGCTTTGCGGAAACGAATCTGGAAGCCATACTACTTGTGAACATGTCTAAAGTGGGCTTCAAAACAATGTGCAGATTCGATGTGATGGCCATAGAATTTGCTAAGATGTCCATAGAACAACTAGCAAGATTCCACGGTCTCTCATTCGCGTTACAGACCAAAAGACCGGCATATTTTGATACTAAAATTAAACCTATAAAACAATCTTTTGTATACGATAAATATTGGAATGAATTAGTTAGTAATATGTGCAAGGTGTCAGTATCGAAATTCAATGATGATATTAAAGAGAAAATCGCCAAATTTTTTGATATATCTTTAGAGAAATATCCTAAATACATGAACGGGACGGATATGCCATTTAAAACGTTGTGCCACGGGGATTATAAAATGAATAACATTCTGATGAAAGAAAGCGTAAGTCGTTTTATATATATATATATATATATATATATATATATATATATATATATATATATATATATATATATATATATATATATATATATATATATATATATTTTTTTTTTTTAACAATTTATTCCCACAAATGTATGAAGTTGTATGGAAGAGCGGGGCCTCCTGACACGGTTGGTCTCATTACTTCGCACGTTAAAGAAAATGTTGATATTGAAATAAATATTTTTAATTTTTTAATTTTTTTAATCTATATATATATATAATATACAGTTTTCGAGATCTCCACTGCTTAACTAATATTGTACAGCTGGAGAATTTGATAGAACACGCGAATTTCAGAAATTACCGGTTTGAATTAAAAATTCCTTTATACCTGCAGTAATAATTAAAAGCTAGCAAACAAAAAATACAATTAGTCTTTATAATTTCGTAATCATAAGTCATAACAATAATGTTCACAGTCACATTTTATTAGTTACATTATCAAAGTAAGTATATAAAGAAAATAAAAAAGAGACATCGACCCCCCCCCCCCCCCCTGGCTGACAATATAATCTAAAGCGTTAAGCCCCGTTATCTTATCTGTATTTTTACAATATAGAAGAAAAAAACGGAGAGATCAATTTCGAAACGTAAATAAGATATATTTACGTTTCAAAATACTAACAGCTCTCAAGTGGTATAGAGCCTATTAGTGGCTAGAACTAGATGCTAAAGTTTGACTGGTATATTTTTTCTCAATGCTTATGATTTTATTCTTTCGCACCTTAAATTTCAATCAACTGACATTAACGAGCAAAGTTTCGGCGCCTCGTTGCTGGCTCGCTGAGTCACGAAATTTGCACAACTTCCTTTTAAAATTTGTTTCTCTAAAACATACTATGATGCTACGAAAGCTTACGCAAGGCTCTATAGTACGCTAGGATACAGGTTTAAAATTTTATATATCTAACAACAACATAATATATAATATACCTTGTTTTCATTGTTTTTACAAGAAGGTAGGTAATGTGATAGGAATTCAAATAAAATCACTACCTCGATCAAAATCACGGGGTACAGAATAAATGAAGAGAAGTTCTAGAAATTCCGCCCAAATTAGAGATATTTTCTGTTGACCGGCGTAACCAAACTCCGCACTTTGTCTATTTTGTCATAGCAAGGAAATTACAATAATTGATTCCCCCGAGTGGGAATTGAACTCGCATCCATTGCGTTTATATCATATCTGGATGATTAGAGAGATTCAGGAATCTTAATGAAGAATCTGTAATTATTATTCTATATTCGTTTAACTAAGTTATTCGCTAAATGTAACTAATTAACTAGCAATACCTGTACATTATTATAGTTTATGGCCAAGCAATATTAGTACTACATGAAATTCTATTTAACATACAATTATAATTGACTGTCTTAGCTCAGGGGCATATTGTATATATATAAAGTAAACGCATTCATTTGATCTCCATTTAAAGGTTAAATAAATGGTAAATAAAGCATGACATTGAGTTCCGTCAGATCAAGACCGTGCAAAGTGGTGTCGATTAAGTAGGAAAGCAGACCCTGGCAATAGGCCGGGATAATGCTAAGTAGAAGAAGATTGAGTTCCGTCACTCAATATTCTGTATCTAATTCTACGAAGCTTTTTGACACTAAGTTCTCTCTGCCATTTTGTATGCGAGATAGTGACAAAAAATTCTAGTAATTTGTACAGAGAAAATTATAATATAAATTGTGTCTCAGATCCGTTTAGACAAAGATGATTTCATTCCATAAGTTTTATCAAAAATGATTTTTTTTTAATTTTGTACATAAATGTCTTAACATTAACGATGATCTCTCGAGAGATGCGTAATGCGTACAAATAAATTAATCAATAGAATGCTATTAAAACTTTTTTTTTTACGTTTCAGCTTTCACAAAATGTGCGGGCTTAATTAAAAAAAGTAATTGATTTGCCCCAAAATTTATTTGAAACACGACCTTAATTGAAAATATAATTGGTTTCCTATATGATTATTTTCCATGCGTTATAACTTAACTAGGTGTTGAATTTTGCGTCAAATTTTATTAAGTTTTTTATATAAGTTTTTCTTTTCAGGATGGACTAGTGACCGAAGTAATACCAATAGACTATCAACAAATCTACTATGGCTGTCCAATCATCGATCTCATATATTTTTTATATGCTGCAAGCGATCGAGCTTTTAGAAAACAGCATTTACTCTACTTAAAGGACGTATATTTTGAGAGCTTAACAAAATTCCTAAGCTTTTTCGATATAAATGTAAATGATTTCTGTACTAAAGAAGATTTCGACATGTGTTTTAAGAATAGTTTAGACTATGCTCTTATGTACACTCTATATATGCTACCTATGTTTTTTGTATCTGATGACATACCGGATCTTAGCAAGGACGAGCTTTTGGATATGACCATTAAAGTTGATGAAAGCTTCTATGACAGGATGCAAGGGATCATCGATGATTTTGTGGAATTAGGAATTATATAACTATAAAATATTATAACGTAAAAATGTAGTGATAAAAGTCATTTATTTCGTTTATCATAATTTATTTTTGATTTAAAAACGTAATGTATATTTTACGTATATTTTTGATTTAAAAACGTAATGTAATAGTTGACGTATATTTTTGATTTAAAAACGTAATGTAATAGTTGAAGACTTCTTCTGCATTTTGCTGTCTCCACTTTCCGCTTGAATTCGAATCCTTTCCTAATGAGTGGTGGAACTCAACGCTGCGCCTCCTTGAGTATATAATAATGATAACTACTTGTTTAATGTCCAAAGTATTTAATTTATTGTTGCTAAATGTTCACTTTTATTTAAGTAAATGTCTTAATCATGTGATGCATTTATTCCACATATAATGTGATTTATTTTATTCTTAAGACACTGATACAGTATTAAATTACTTTTCTCTTAGCGGGTAGAGTGACGTTTTACTACATATCCTATATACTACATTTACTATATATCCTAATTAAAAATTAAAATGCTATACATATATATATATATATATATATATATATATATATATATATATATATATATATATATATATATATATATATATATATATATATATATATATATATATATATATATATATATATATATATATATCTATATATATATATATATATATATATATATATATATATATATATATATATATATATATATATATATATATATATATATATATATATATATTTATTTATTTATTTTTATTCCATGCCGATCTTGCTCTTGGAATTTCGGAAAACTCTCTCTTCTCTCGTCGTAGGGCTCCAATACACTCTACGTTTTTATGCTACATAAGTGTGGTTTGGTCGAGCATTTAATACTAATTTCAGCTAAATATTTTCATATATTCCTGATGAAACAGATCTTGACAGACTTACAGACAAAATTCTCCTATACGAATTAAGTTTACTTTTTCTCTATGCGATTTTGGCATTTATTACCGTACCTTTATAATATAGCAGGTGACGATTATAAATTCTGTTCTCCCAAATATTAATAGCTTTAACAAAAACGTTTCAAGCCGTTTTACATTAAAATCCACTTTGCCGAAAGTTTGTAATTTTGCATACGATTAAAAAAGATAAAATCTGTACTCAAAAATTGTTGCTCACAGCACTGTTATTTTAATGAAATATAGAGTTGCATATAACGATATACTATGGATTTAAATATTATAATTTTTTTAAACTAAAAATCGCGTTCCGCATATATCATGCACCATATATACTAACACTATATCCATTGTACATCTCCATAATTATACCTGAAAGAAGAAAGAAGGAGTTGGAGCGCAGTGGTGCAAGAGCGCACAGAGCGTTTTGGGTTCGATATCCGATCCCGATTTCGAGAAAATAGTGTTTTTTTTATTTCCCCGCTCTCATAAGCGCTTATTGTTGTGATGAGTTCCGTAATTCAACATACAATATTTACAAAAACATCCAAAAACGAAGTTTCTAACATTAATCATTGCTATATGCAAGAAACAAAATGAAGCTTAAAAATTACTATGTTCTATACATACATACATACATACATATATTTCAACTATTCCCACTGCAGGTGCATTTACATAGTCATTATTTATAACTGCAGTGCATTATTTATTCGGTTCGAGCTGTTAATCTAATATTAAATAACAACCGTTGTAT
This sequence comes from Dione juno, assembly GCA_037127375.1. Classification (NCBI taxonomy): domain Eukaryota; kingdom Metazoa; phylum Arthropoda; class Insecta; order Lepidoptera; family Nymphalidae; genus Dione; species Dione juno. The sequence continues at coordinate 1,266,850 of JAXRJS010000050.1, forward strand.
GCAGTTATGAACTTGTATAGTTATGACAATCGTTCCAGCTTTAAGGCTACTACTTGACTTGTCACTATAGAGTTGAAGACCAAATTACTATCGTCAAAGTTTCTTTTGAAGATACAACTAGTCGACTCTATGGCAATTGGTAAACCCAAGAAAAGTGGAACTCTATCTCCGGAAGACCAGGTACCTTCAAGGGTAGATAGAACGTACCGCCACTGGTCTTAACTAGCTTTTATTAAAGCTTTATTAGCTTCATTCACCAGGTCTGACTTATATTTTTATAAACCTTTTCCAAATTTAACTTTTCTAATTTTAAACACCATTTAGATTATTATATAGAAGCAATTCACACTAATATCACAAGTTCCCAGTACGAATGTTTTCTAAGAAAATATTATAGGCTCTCGTGCCACCCGACTATAAAGCGATGCACATGCAAAACAGTCATTTGAACCAGAGACTTAGCGAAGTTGGACTAATTTAAACTGAATTTAATGACTACAACCGCATTGTAGTCGGGAGGTACGAGTACATGCTAATATGAAAGGTACATACATACTAATAGATGGTTTTAGGTACGAATTTTGTTTGATAATCTTTTTATATAATGTAAGGCAATTCTGTACATCAATAATTTTTTTTTTAAATTTTTCGGTGGGTTAATATATTTATCTAAAATAACACTTAGCAGAAGTTTCGTATGTACGTATCACTCAAAAATTAGGTATAGATATTAATTAATTTTAGTATTAATTAAAATTAAGCGGAAATTGTCCACTTTTCGAATAAATTACTTATCTATGAACAATTTATTTGTAGAGGAATAAACGTATTATTTTTATCAATAGCAACTTAAAAGTAAGCAAGGGTGTATTTATTAGGAATATTTAAATTGGTGATTTAATATAAAATTTAAAAAAAATATGTTGGAATAATGTGGAATATAATTTTTTTTTAATAATATTATATTTTTTTAACATTGTGATTAATTTACACTGTGGTGTGAGAAACGGGAGAAGAGTCTGCTTTCAAATAGTATTTACATTATATATATTTGTTACAAAAAGTAGCAACCGGGTGTACTCTATATATTAGAGTACTACATTACACGTATAAGACAAATAAGTTATATATTTTTTTTCCTTTTTGATTATGTTTCAGAATATAATGGAAAATATATAGCCAAGACAAGAAATGTTTGCAAAAAGCAGACAAAAAGTTTAAAAAGTTATTTTGTGTTTCATTAAAGAACTATATATATATATATATATATATATATATATATATATATATATATATATATATATATATATATATATATATATATATATATATATATATATATATATATATATAATGTAAATACTATTTGAAAGCAGACTCTTCTCCCGTTTTTCACATCACAGCGTAAATTAATCACAATGTTAAAAAAATATAATAATATTAAAAAAAATTATATTCCACATTATTCCAACATATATTTTTTTAAATTTTATATTAAATCACCAATTTAAATATTCCCAATAAATACACCCTTGCTTACTTTTAAGTTGCTATTGATAAAAATAATACGTTTATTTTTCTACAAATAAATTGTTCATAGATAAGTAATTTATTTGGTACCAGTGGCGGTACGTTCTATCTACTCTTGAAGGTACCTGGTCTTCCGGAGATAGAGTTCCACTTTTCTTGGGTTTACCAATTGCCATTGCCAAAAAGTTTAAAAAGTTATTTTTTGTTTCATTAAATAACTATATATATATAACTATATATATATATATATATATATATATATATATATATATATATATATATATATATATATATATATATATATATATATATATATATATATATATATATATATATATATATATATATATATATATATATATATATAAAATTAATCTATCAAGCGGGTGAAGCCGCAAACAGGTCGCTAGTTTTTGAAAATATAACTAAATGGGAGACTCGAATAACAGTTTTGTTAAAAACAGTTTTACCTTATAAAATACTTAAATATAATTCACTTAATGTTAAAAATGAATTTAAAAGCTCTTAAGAATTTCTTAGCACATCTAAATAATATGTTTATTTCTAATATAATTATATAAATAGACTATTTTAGACTACTTTATAAACAATAAACAAAGAAGGCATGCTTCTATATACAAAACCATCTCCCATTGACCCTTGTACCCTTCAATATTCAAAACTACGCAACAGATTTTAATTTGATTTTATTCTAAGCTTACATTATGTATATATATTATATTAGAGTGTGTTTGTGGTGAGCACCACAACGGGAAATAACGAAGCAGATTACGCGGGCGAAGCCGCGAGGAGATCACTAGTTTATAATATATGTATCTATTCAGTTTTAGGAATTAGAAGTAGAAGTTCTAGAAGAAGAACAAGAACTAGGTTCCCTCTGCCGACCCTGCTAAATACAGGATAAAGCGTGAAGATAACGTGAAGATATAATTTTTACTAATCTATGTAAAAAAAATATATGAGAATATTTTTATAATTTCTAAACTCTTAATCGAAACTAAGGATAAAAAAATACTTAGAAAAAACATATAAAAGATTGAACCCGCGCCTGATGGAAACCACTCAGGCGCTGTGACCACTAAGCCATCCGTTCTTCATTTACAAATAGATTATTCTTTTTTTTGTGAGTTTAATGCTGTTAGCCTTATTGGCCTTGACAGCGATACCTGTTGGGGAGGGAAGAGGAATTCCGTTGCGTTCAAATTACTGTATATTTTCTTTAAGAAAAATAGAACAAGTAAACCCATATCTAAAACTAGTCTATGCATACGTAACACTAGCTTAATTTAATACAAAATCAAACATATATAACTTATATAATACATATATGCCATATATATGACATATAATATGACAATAATAACACAGTACGGTTATAATTTATAGATTCACTTACAATTCATGGGCACACCAAAGTGTCTAACTTAAATGAGTTTGTGTTGAATATGCACAAGACGAGCCAACTGTTAACAAGGGACGTTGACTTCAACAGTTTTATCATTTATAAATGTAAAGTGGAAAAACTTATTCTTTGCATCTAAAAAAAGGGCATACGAGTATACTGAAGCTACGATTAATTAATGTATATTAACATAATATAATATTATTTTTTTAAGGAAAAATCGATTAATGGTGCGTTTTTTTTTTCTCTAAATTTCAATGTTTTCGACAAAAACAACAACAACAAAAATATATGTGTCTCGCTGCCCTTAGGTTACCGGCTATCTCAGAAACAGTCAGTCAGCCACGCCTTGTCAGTCATGACTGACGACACGACATGGACACGGTGATACGACAAGTCATACCACCGTAGCGCTTACACATGATGAAAACACTTTTATCCTCGTTATCCTCGTTTAGTCGTATTCTATTGCTTTACATTTGTTCGAGGTATTGATTAGGAGGCATGACTATCTAACCAGTCACACTCATTTAATAAAAGCATCCAGTCACCTTGTGGTTAACTAAATTATCACAATTACAAGCTGCCCACAGCATCTGTGGTTCATGATATACCGACTACCCAAATTAACCCCCAGAGAATGTGATAAATTATCTGTGTATATATTTATATATATTATATATATATATATATATATATATATATATATATATAATATATATATATATATATATATATATATATATATATATATATATATATATATATATATATATATATATATATATATATATAAATATACGCATACGCAACACATTCATTCGAGGTAGTCTTGGGGTCCGTGACGTAGCGGATAAGCTCCAAGAGCGTCGCCTGAGATGGTATGGCCATGTTTTGCGCTGATCTGAGAACTATGTCGGAAGGAAGTGCCTTGATATGTCTGTCCCTGGAGTTAGACCACCCGGACGCCCAAGGAAGCTATGGCTAGATGTCGTGACACAAGACATGAGAGTCAATAAATTGTCCACTCAGGATGTTAAAGATCGTGCAAAGTGGAGTAGGCTTAGTCAGAAGGCAGACCCTGACAAAAGCCGGGACTAATGCCAAGAAGAAGAAGAGATATATTTGTTAGAAGAAAAATTTGGAAGATTATGGTTCAAATAAAAAAATTGCTTCTCACTTTATAGCAGGGTAGGCAGAGAGAACGTAGAGATAAGACACTTCGTTGCCCATTTGTTAGTACATCGCTTAAATATTATATATACTATATTATATTATATAATATTATATTGTTCAAGGTAAATTTTCATTAATCCAGAACTATGAGGAAAGTGAAGGACGACTAAATATATTTAAGGTTTCCCATTTTCACTTCAAAGAACAGATATGAGTTCCGCCATTAATTTTAAGGAGATTTAAACGTTTTAAAAAGAGCAAAAAGCAAAGATCATAGATTACTACTTTACAATTGGAAACGTTTTTGAGTAAAAATCAGCTTTTTTCTTTTAGTGCTTGAAATCTTTTCTAATAAAATTGTTAAAAGTCTATTTCTTGCTGTGGACGTCCCCTTAGCTAAATAGGTTCACGTTTCAAGCTCTGACAAAAACGTCGAGCTACTTAATTGCTACGGATTGTAGGCGCGTACTGCTGAGATAATTACTTTAAAAAGTCACTTTTTAATAGTTTATAGGTTAGAATTAATGGTAAAACATATTCATATATTTAACACAATATTCTCTGTCAACATACAAGGTATTTGGAAAACCCCCTAACAAGTTACGGCGTCACCTCGGTCGTATCTAGGTCGTTATTAGCAAGCACGAAAAATTTACTTAATCTTATGCAAAGAGGCAAATCGGTGATTCGTATTCGGTATATTATTCCTTCGGTCGTCTGCGCAAAAAGTAGTGGAGGTAGAGACCTATGCATGACTTGCCCAAGCCCGTTTAAACACAGGAGAAGTTGACGATATTGGTTTCCTTAAAATGAACAGTTTTGAAGAAGATTCCCCAGCCGTAGATGTGCAGAAAAATAAAGAGGTTTGTAGATGGAATAAATGAATAAATTTTAAAGAGCGGGGAGAAGTTACTAGCCCGTCATAGAGCGGCGCTACGATATAATTTTTTTTTTAATAAACGAAAAGTTCTACGGGTATTCGTCCCATTAGTACAACAAGAATACGTGAGGCAATCGCCACGATACCAAGGCAGAGCCTGACCCCCACTAAGAGGGATTACACATAATGTGACCCACCCTCCCTTTAAAGTAACCCACAATATAATACATTACTGCCTATGCCGAAAAAAATACCAATACAAAATTATTGATTTTTCTAATGAACAAACATAAGACTCATGAAGAGAAAATAACTCATTTTTGCGAATGTGGCCGTCATGGCCAGCATCTGGAGAATGTTAGCTTTGAATTTCTTTACTCTGGCAATAAAAGAAATCTCGGCGTTGAGCTCCGCTAAACCACCGTAATGTCTCGAAAATTGTATGGAAACAAAAAAAACATACATAAGCTCTTATACAATTACAAAAGTGCTAAAAAAAGTACATAGAATGAAATAAACGATATCTCAATTCCTTTGATTCAGTTATCATTAAGGTTTTAATATTAATGGACTTAATAAAGGAGCACTTCAGCTGGTGACAAGGGGGTCGGACCGTTTTTATCATAAAAAACGTTTGAAACGGTGTTAACTGATAATATTTGCGCTTTTAACAAAATAAACGATTAATTTTACTTGATGCTGTCACATAATGGGATGGTTTTTGATTTTAAAAGCGATGGTTATGGGTTCGATTCCCGATGTGGAAAATTAGTTTTTAATTTAATTCTAATCTTTTATTTAATTTTACTATATTATCTAGCTCTGGTGGAAGTCACTGTTAGATATGTATATTCTAAACAACTAGCCAAAGTCCTTTAATTGCCGCTGGGAAATACCTTTACGCAGAGGCCCTGATGTGGTGAACTGAATGCAGGCAAGAGAATGGGTAGTATTGTGAGACTCATTGATAGAGTACCTAACTGTTACGGTATTCAAATCCATCGTACTCTTCATCTCCGCGAGATTTTCGATTTCCTAACGTAACTTACGCTTTTGATTGTTAAAAGATGTGGTTCTCATGTGCTACTCAATAATTTTGCACATTTTAAAGCTTCATCAAACCACCAAAGATCAAACAGATAGAATTTCAGTGTTATCAATCAATAAATCAAATTGGTGTGTATGTTTGTAATATTAAAATAACCGCTTTTTAATACATACCTATGAATATGTACACGGTACATATACCAAAATAACATTTTCTAAATGTTTTGTCTGTCTGTCTGTCTGTCTGTCTGTCTGTCTGTCTGGCTAATCTCTGGAACGGCTGGACCGATTTTAACGGGACTTAACTCTGACAGGTAGCTGAAATAATAAGGAGTAACTTAGGCTATTTTTATTTTAGAAAATATATATTTATATATATATATATATATATATATATATATATATATATATATATATATATATATATATATATATATATATATATATATATATATATATATATATATATATATATATATATATATATATATATATATCAAAACACTTAGTTTGCCACTTGCCACCCGACTTCGAAACATAGCACATAGAGTTACGTAACTCTACCCCGCGCTTTGTCTACTCAAACCACTTCATCCTATGTATATTATTTTTATACACAGTATATTATTCCACATAACATCCACTGTTTCCTTTTAATTAAGCTACAGCATTAAAACTTAACTATTGGGCGGGCATCAGCGTAAAATGAAAGGCATTGGCAATTCGGATTTTCAATTTCAGCTTAAAGCAAGGCTTTGATCGCGTTCAAATAAATCCTGGTTAAGCCAGCACATCGATTGTGTTATAAACAGCCCGATACGATAAAGTAAGATTGACATTTTGATTTGATACATCTATATACACTATAATTGTGGGAACTATTATTCAAATGAGGCAAGCGCGTCGCGGTGGCAGTAGATCTGACTATAAATGGGATATGTTCGTACTGTACAAGGTAGACGACGTTAAGTTCCGTAACTCAACAGGCAATATATATTAAGAAGAAACAGAAAAATAAAAAAAAACCAGTCAAGTATTAGATTGAGACAAAGATATATGGACAGACAGATGAACACTAAAGTGATCCTATAACGGTATTTGTTATTTCATATGATGTATGGAACACTAAACAAAACAAAGCGGAATACCGTTCTCAATTTTTCTAGTACATTCTTCAGATATATGTAGCTCACAAAACTTGTTAGCTCATGATCTACTTGTAGTTTACATATAATATGTAACGTGTCATATATATTTGTGTCCCCAGAAAGGTAAAAAGCAAAATAAGTTTAAAGATAATATTAAATTTGAACGAGTATTTTATAAAATATTCGTCAAAAGCCTTGTTTATCTCAGGTATGGTGTTTTAGAATTAAAACTGTCCCATGTAGAGTAGTACAGTTAAGGCGTTAACGACCAATTACAAAAGCTGTTTAACTTAATGTGGTTCCGCCAAAGTTAACTAATGCTTTTATGGTAAATGCTTTTTTTATTTTTGTTCATATTATATTTTATATAGAAGATAGAGGGAAGAATCTAATGTAAAGACACTCATGTCTCTACATTCCCCATAAATTTTAATATCCGGGTATTGGTACTCGACGCCACGCTTTGTCGTACCTGGGTAGAAACAGGCAACTCGTAGCAGGCAAGCAGCAGGCAAAACTCGTAACTGGGTAGAGACAGGTAGATAATATTTATTTATTCATATTTAATAAATATCATATATATTTTATGATTTTGATAGTGAAATGATTTTGATAGTGAGTTCGATTTCCATTCAATATATTCCGCCTCCCAACACACAATATCTCGAATTCAGACAGAAAGGCGAGAACGGTCTGTCTTGACACCAGGTACTAGGTGCGCTCCATCTACCCGGCTGGGATAAAGCTAAAAAAAGTCTAAGTTCTAGCATTTTGTTCTCGTAATTAAACGCTAGACTCGTTGGTTCACTTAATTAAATAAATAAACGTCATTAGCGACAATTATTTTGTAAAAAGAAACGTTCTTATTTCTTGGCAACAGGTAAAAAAATAAGAAAATAAAAAAGATGTAGAGGAAATTGAAGACCTCCGCTTGTTATTCAAAGTCGAATTAATCTTTATACAGATAAATTTTTTCAAGCGGTGGTACCGTCCCGGAAGGTATATATATATATATATATATATATATATATATATATATATATATATATATATATATATATGTATGTATAGTGTGTAGATCTCTTTATTAACCCTGCTATATACGGGACACTAAAAAAACAAAAGTAATCTATATTATAATATAAACGAAATAAAGTATTATACCAAAACGCAATGAATAAAAGCATATGCTATATAGATAAAGGGGTAGAAACAATATTATTTCATAATACAAAGGCGAAAGAGCGAGCTATTTCTACCGTCGATTGCAGATCGATCACAGCGGTATTACAGATTCATGAATACATTTTCATTTATACTGAACATCTCATGCAGGACGCCTATATAAATAACGACGCTTATTATTTTAATATTCATTAAAATATATAGAATATATCTTGTATAATGAGACAGCTGATTCTCTCTATCACTCTGGATACATAGCGTTACTCTCTCTGGATACTACGTTCTCGCTATGTATCCAGAGTGATAGAGAGAGTCAGCTGTCTCATTAATACAAGATATATCTATCTAACGCCCATATATATATATTGGGCGTTTTAGTGCAGTTTTTTGTTTCCACGATGCTTACAGATTTAAATTTCATTCCCTTTCTAAGCATGCAAGTTTACTTTGAATATTTTCCGTTACGCAGAATGTATCGAAATACATGACAGAAAGTAAGAGTTCAATAAAAACTATAAGATTAACTAATATCTTTTAATTGATCCATGAACATGCTATAATTACTCAGTGGAATATTGTATTTGTTCTAAGCACGTTAATGAGAAATATATGTGTATTTTTTAGTACTGTATGTCGCAGTGGTGGGCAGGGGGAACCCAGTGCTGACACTGCGCTCCCCGCTTTCTGCCTGATTGTTGAGAGCTTTGACTTCTTACTAGAGCGAAAAAATTAAAATATTTGATTCCCTCAAGTAGGAATCGAATTCATACGTTCTGCCGCGGCACCTGTGCATATATACATAGGTACCCGAACTCCTTCTCCTCCCCTACACCTTATCCTTCTAACAGGATCCGAGCACAGAACTTTGACTAAAGCATCTAACTTTACACGTCTAACTGCATATTTTTTAGCATATAACTTGAAATATTCAATACAACTTTAAAAAGCTCATTTCAAAAACTTTATACACAAGTTTGTAAATAATTTTATTTATATTTTCTTACATACGCATGAAATTTCATGTTTCATGGTTATTTTAATTTTAATATAGAAGACCGTTCGACACACCTACCCTTATCTCTTTAGGTAGTCGTGGACGTCGAAGTGACACTTTAAAAGACAGATGTCTGAATAAAACTATTTGAGTGCTACAAAACGACGAAATTCACTTAAATGTAACAAGTTATCAATTTCAGTGGAATAACAGTAATTAAATAATTGGAAACCGATAGTTTGTATGGTTGATAGGTTGATTACTTTTGTACTTAAATCTAGAAAGAGAGAAGAGAAGTAACTTTGTATATAATATTACATGGATTCTCTGTGGTCATGGCGGGCCCACCGCACTGTAGAGATTTGACTTGTGAGCCAAGTGTAGGTTTAGGGGTCCGTTTAAATACGCATTAATGCATTGGAGAGATGCAAGCTCCTCTCGATTTCTACATCGAAACCTCAAAACCCAAATTGTAAACTTAAAAATACTTGTTAATTGCTTATATCATGCACAGCTTATTACATAGACCTTTTTGTTACAACTACCAACAATATCAACTTAAAATGGTCAAAGCCTTAAATTTTCAAGCTTAAGCCAAGCCACATTGTGTAGAAGTGATTCAAGAATCTAAAAATACTACGAGAGGCCGTTGAAACGTATTAAAAAAAATAATACTCTCATCACGCTTGTAGTGAGCGTTACAGCTTCCCGTCTCTGGTGGCAATTGTTCTCAAGGCCGCCTGTACCTATTGTACTGTACTTGCTCTTCTGTATCTACTCAACCCTATCCGTGCTTTGTCTTGTTAAGGGCGAAGGAAATGAAAATGATTTTTTTCTCCCCAAGTGGGAATCGAACCCACAACCAGTCACACAGGTCGGACGCAATTATGAAAATTAAAAATGTAATTATTTTTAACTATTACCTTTTTAGCTAAAATATTTTTCAATCGGATCGACGTTACTGACGCAGGGTAAGTGAGCAGTACCTTGTGAAAAGCACACACCTCGAAATAAATCATATGTTTTATTGGTCCTATAATATTTGTTTCAAATATATAAAAACGATACAAACAGTTTTTTGTAAAAACTTTAACGACTTTTTTAGTTAAGAATAAATAGTGCAATAATAAGAAGATTAAAATATAACTATAGGTTCCTTCTGCCTTCCCTGTAATGTACGGGATACAGCGTGAAGCTAAAAAAAACTGAATGCCTGTAGATGTATATTAGATTTAAATTTAAAAAAAATGTTATTAATTAATATACCGTCGTGGCGCACAGGTACAGCGTCTGCTTGTACACGGCGACGGTTTGTGGGTTCGATTCCCACTCGGTGAGAGTGAATTATTTCCATTTTCTTCGCTCTGGCGACAAGACAAAGCGCAGCATTGAGTTCAGCCACTCAACGCGCAATGCCTCGAATGCCGGAAAGTGGGGAACGGAGTGCCTTATCACTAGCTTTCCTTCAACTTACGGTTCCCTCTGCCTACCTTGCTATGTGCAGTATACAGCGTGAAGCTAAATATAATATATTTATAGTACATAATGTGTCAAAATAAATTAAAAACATAATTTACTTTTATATTATAAAAAATATAATTCATTATAATAAAAATAATATCATTATTACCATACATTCCAGATAATTATATATTAAAACATGTTATTTCAAGTGTTCATGAATTCCCTTCACCGTGAGCCTCTAACGCAACTATTATAGTCGCGTGACAAATAGCTAGGACCACATTAGAATACGTTATATCCGATGAAATGGCTTTATGTTATTCAAATGACATTTGTGTCCTTCGCCGTTATCGGTCCTTGACCTTTAATCTTTGTAGACATCACGCTTAAATTGCCCTTATAAAAGAGAATACAACAAGACTGTGGACAATTTCCACCATTTTTATGACTATATAGAAGCAATAGGTTTTCCATTTTAAATTTTATCAATTTTTTTTCATCTCACATTTTAGAGGGTAGATGTCGATATCTATATCTATATATGTACCAATATAAAGAATCTGAACAGTTTGTTTGGTTGAACGTGTTAATCTCAGGAACTGCTTTCACAACAAGCTTTCTTTAATAAAAAAAAATATTATGATATATTTGTTGGTTGGTTGGTGAATACAACATTCATAAATAATCAATTAATCATATTCCATTGAGTGGTGATCTTTTGTTTGAACAATTATAAAGAGGGACCTTGACCTGCTGGATGACATTTTGTATCAATAGCCATCGAGGACTGGTTCAAGGACCAAATTTCGTTAGAGAAAGTATTAAACTCACATATTAAACAACGTAGACAAAGACCAAGTGTTAAGACTACTATACTTTCTATACTGCTCTAGATATATTTGCAGTAAATGGCTTTTTCACAGATAAGTTCTAAGCTACAATTATTATATGCATCCCATTCGGGGAGAATGAATAATTTTTATTTTCTTCGCTCTGGTAACAAGACAAAAGCGCGGCGTTGAGTTCCGCCACCTCAACACGCAATGCCTCGAAAGGTGGAAAGCGGGTAACCTACAATATTAATGCACGATTTTCTCCAATTGTTGTGGAACTGCCTGTATTTTGATAATATAGTACGTAGTTTCCTTTAGTTAAGGAATGCGACGCAAAAACGCAATATTCATAGATTTTTTTTATTAGTCGAATTTTATGTTTCTTTTTTTAGTTTTGGTACACCTACTTATTAATTTCCCACCTAACCGGGTTGACTGGAAGAAAATGCTCTTTACCATCAAGCTCGCCTGTTGTGCATATATTATTTTTTTTAATGTACCATAAAGAATAAATAAATAAATAATTAAATTCATTGGCATTAATTTCACCAATCGATTTTAGTGTAAATGTAAAAGTGAAATGACTCTATCTTATATATATATATATATATATATATATATATATATATATATATATATATATATATATATATATATATATATATATATATATATATATATATACGTATATATAGAAAAAAAAGCTTTAAAGTAACAACAAAGATATTTGCATGAACGTGTAAAATACATGCCATTTGTATAATTGATGTATCGACAACTCTGTGACAGTTCCCTTTTGAAGGAATAATATATTGCAGGGATAATATGCTAGGGTTTAGATCATTTATCACGTTGTAATGAACTAATGCATAAATGTACGTACACATTTATACCTACATATGTGCATTTAGATATTTCAAAATATTATTAATCTTTAAAATTTCTTTTCTAAATCTTTTTTTAATATTTAGGACCGTCGTGGCGTTGTGGAGAGGCACAGCGTCTTCCTGTAAGCGCGACAGTTTTTGAGTGCGATTCCCACTAGGGGGGAATGTATTATTTCCATTATCTTCGCTCTGGTAACAATGCACAGCGCAGCGTTGCGTTCCGCCACTCAACACGCAATACCTTGAATGGCGGAAAGTGGGAAACGGAGTGCCTTAACACTAGGTTCCTTCAACCCACGGTTCCCTCTGTCTACTCTGCTATGTGCGGGATACAACGTAAAGAGATATATATATATATATATATATATATATATATATATATATATATATATATATATATATATATATATATATATATATATATATATATATATATATATATATATATATATATATATATATATATATATATATAATCTTACATTTGCGGTCTACGTACAGTTTGCACTAATTTAGTATTAAATGAACTTCACATATCAATATTTGTTTCTGTAATATATGTATGTATAAATTACTGATTTTGAGATATTCCTTCTTCTTCTTTCCTCCTTCTTCTTCTTTCCTTCTTCAAATCTAAGTTCTAACTTTTGTCAAAATGTTATAATTCCAGGTCTGCGGAAAGTACTTTTAATTACATGACGGAAGCCCATGTTTTGATTACATGGCAAATTTGATGAAAATCAAGTATAAACGATTATATATTTAGATTTATTAATTACAAATTGGATAATTAATATTAATTTTAGCTTGACTCTTCCACGCAATCTTGAGAAAAAATGGTCTTGACAGACGAACAGACAAATAGACGGACAACAAAGTGATCCTATGAGAGTTACGTGTTTTTGAGATACGAAACCCCAAAAACCAATCAAATATCAAATATTAAAGGAAAGCTTTATTAAAGCCCATTCATAAAAAAGTATTCTTTTTTACAACTGTTAATCATATTTTATATTTTTATTCAAGACTAAATTATAAAATGTGTAAATTAATAGTATAAATTTCATTATTTATTTAAAATAATTTGAATAAATGATATTATTGTTTTTGAGCTTCACTTGTTTTTTTTCCCAAGATTAATTAAATAGTTTAAATATGCGTTAACCAACTGATTCCCTGTTAATTTCCCACAAGATACGTACGAAGGGTCGTATTAATTGCAAATCCTTATAGATTAGGAATATATATATATATATATATATATATATATATATATATATATATATATATATATACACAAAACATACGTGAGTATATAGACAAAATTACGCAACGTAGAAAGGTTTTTGCAGAACACTACGAAACCTGGAAATTTTGTATTTTAAACTTCACGAAGACGCGTTGTTGGCTACAATTCACTAATAATTACAAAAAATATACTATACACGCTACTGTAGGAAAATTGAATAATACGCCCCACACTCATTTACATTGCAATAAATATTTGTTTATTTAAAGTTAAATATATATATATATATATATATATATATATATATATATATATATATATATATATATATATATATATATATATATATATATATATATATATAATATATATATATATATATATATATATATATATATATATATATATATATATATATTATATATAACTTAATCCAACATTTCAAAGTTGGCCAAAATTACGTTCAAAGTTTCCGTTACATAGATACATACCAAGCTCGTAAAAGACTGTTAAAAATAATAGCTTCCTAATATTTAAATTTCCACCTGTAGTATATAATTTACTATAAGCTCCGAGACTTGAAATAATATTTAACTTACAATTAAAACTCCAAAACGTAGTAAGTTTATTCACATATAGCACTAACACGCCATCTTGGCAGGTTATTATGCTGACTATTCTACAATTTATATTATTATAACTGAAACTTAAAGTATGTTTAATTGTTATATATATAATATCTCATTTTTCTCCACTATCCTCTCTCTGACTTCTAAATCTACTTTCTACTTTGACTTAAGCATTGTTTTATGAAATTTAAAAACCTTTAGACTTTTCGGACTTATAACAGAAAATCGATATACGTTTCCTGTAGTTTTCATTTTAATATTAATAAAAGTCCACAGAAAAATGCTTCAAAATTCATAATTGTATAGCTTTAGAATATTAGCATCATTAAAAAGCATAAATAGAATAATTACGGGTGGCGGAAATCATTTGGACTTAATGGCGTCCACAAAATGTTAATGGACTCCTTTCAAAACACCCTGTATTTGGGTATGATGATACAGCGTGTTCGAAGTTGACATTTTTTCATTATTTCGCATACATTAATACAACGATATTGTTGAAAGCTCATTCATCATGTAAAAAGCTTCTGACGAAAGTTGCATGTTCGCATTGCAATGGTGATTTGCTAGTATTAAACATCATGATGTGTATCGAAGGGAATTTTATTATTTTACTTTAGAATTCTCAGTTGTATGTATTTATAGTCTATGACAGTATATATATAGTCTATATAATAGTTTATGCCATTTTGATTAAATTACTTATCACATGCATAAAAAAAACGAATATTCTGGATATTTTTTAATTATTCTTCCCCAATAACAAAAGAAAAATATTTGTCTTGAGAAGATTGCAAACAAACTAAGACGTATAAAATGGAAACAGAACGATGTGACCAATCGTCTCATATTGAAACTCTTAAAGAAAGTCATATTTAATTTGATCTTAAAACGAAAGCTCAGATTCAATCGAGCTTTATTTTCAGCAAATTCTACATATAAAATAGAGGTTCTACAAAAAATGTTAGAGTGACACCGATTTCATTGCAGCTTAGAAAGCATCCAAGGTCGATGAATATTATCTTTTGTGTGCTGATTTTTTTCACCTACATATTTGTATTAAAATAGGTGATGTTAATTTGCTCTACGTATTAATAATGGCAACATATAATTTAAAAACGTAATATTATTTTTTAATTTAGTTTAGCTTTTGTAAAATATAGATATAAAATTGGTAAAGATTCGAAATAAGTTAGACAAAGTGCGGAAAACACGTTTCTTCGCCCAAAATTGTAGCGGGAGCTTGTAATAAAGTTACTATTAGACTATAAGTTTGTTTTATTTGCCTACTACAAATCTTAATTGTAAGACATCTAATGGTCTATATTACACACATTATTTCCTTGTGGTGTGAACTGTATTTTCAATTAGTAAGCATATTGTCTTTTTAAATTTAACGTAACATACCCTTAAGTGAGAGTTTGTAGTTAAACATAGAAGAAAGTATTTCTAGATTTTATTTTAAAAAAACCCGTGGAATACAATATAAGCGTACCTGTTTAAAATATGTAAAAATCACGAACATCAAAAATAGTTACTTACTTACTTACTAAAAAAAAAATCACTTAGCGTACCATAACTTCATCAGTGTGACGCACGAGGAGTTCTGTAATTCGCTACCCATATCTACGTAAAGAGGACCCCGTAATGATGGTCATATGAGTGTAACATTAACAATGACCTCCATTAAAACACGATAATGGCAAAAAGTAATGTTATTTTTGTGTTTATAATATATATTTTAAGTTGACTCAATCATATTAGACCATTGTGATTATGAGACCATTATGGAGCAGTTCAGCATCTGACTGTAAACGTAAGGGTAGTGAGTTCGATCCCTACTTCCAAGTAACCTACTTGGTCATCAGTCTGCCAGCAGACAAAGAGCAGCGTTGAGTTCCACCACTCTAAAAATTGGACGAAAAGTTGGGGCGCATAGTTTCCTAACACTAGGTTTGCTCTACATGCGGGATACAGCGTGAAGCTGCCTAATAATCATATATTAACACGCAGAAACGCGTGTAAATACTAACAAATCCACTTTAATCATTCATCAAGTCCAACTCGCTAAGTAATGAGCGCGGATCGATATACCCGTGTACATGTTGGTACTTGCTCGTAAGTTGATATTTTATTTATTGTGAATATTCATATTTAATATACATACATTTTTTAGCTTTACGCGTTACTCGTGTATTACAGGGTAGGCAGAGTGAACATTGGGATATATATATATATATATATATATATATATATATATATATATATATATATATATATATATATATATATATATATATATATAATATATATATATATATATATATATATATATATATATATATATATATATATATATATATATATATATATATATACACAGAGATATCTTTTCCAGGACCACAACAATAAAAGGACAATACTTAAAACGTGTTTTATAACAATTCTTATATCACTTTTTGCACGTCACTTACAGCATAGCGTCTAACGCTACGTCCATGCATACCTCTTTCACCTTTTACACTGGTACGAGGTGGAAGAGGTTACTGTGAAAGAGGTACCACTGTCAACAACCTCCAGATATTCAAAAAGTGAGCTTTAAGTAAGATTATTAAGATTAAGTGCGGCGTTGAGTTCCGCCACTCAATACACAATATCTTGAATTCAGCTGGAAAATGGAGAACTAAAACAAGGAAACGGAAAAAGAATCAAAATAAAACCATAGTAGAATTTAAATTTCAGTTTTTACTTCGTTACTATATTATAAATTAGGTAAATTAAAAAGTACTTTACCACGAATATCTCACTATGAACTTCGATATATTTGAATTGGCATCATTACGACGACCTAGTTTTCCCCCTTTCTATAATCTAACACAGGCATAAATCGGTACAGACAATTTCCCGACTTTTAACATGATGATAAGTGGGAAAATGGTATATAGTTTCATGTAAAACTTTGTTCCCAAGACCTATATCTTTCCTTATAAATTTAAGGTATTACGGTATATCTATTGTACTTAACATGCCGCTTTTTTTTATTTTTTTTCCGCTTTCCGCTTTTCGAGATATCGCGTATTGAGTGGTGGAACTCAACGCCGGAGTGTTGTCTTGTTACCAGAGCGAGGAACAGGAAAATAACTCTCCTCGAGTGGGAATCGAACCCACATACCGTCGCGTTTACAGGCGGACGCTGGACCTCTGCGCCATGACGGTCCTTTACCGGTTAACTATAATTATTTCAAAATTATTTACGTTCTCATATTTTGATATGACCAAACGCGACGTTGAGCTCCGCCGAGCGTATACCAAATTGGCCCTTAGGGCCCAATGTCCTCTATGTTGGGAATGTATTCAACGTGAAAAAGAACAATATTTAATGAAAAGTTCAAACAAAAAATCCCTCAATCACGTAAAAAATTCAAACTTTATTTATTTTAGATATAAAACGTTTTGTTTTATTTTAAACTGCATAATAACTTTACAATATCGACGTTTGCACAACAGCAGTACAATATTTTTTTAAATAATTCAATGGTGCAAATTAAACGTTTTAGATGGTTAGGTTATTTACCTGGCTGGATAGTAATGCCAGCTATGAACCAGACTCCTCAGACCAAAATAGTGGTTTGCCTGTGATTTGGTATAAATTGCTCTTTGCCACTTTCACTAGCCTAGGCTGAGTCGTTCATCGTATATTTAGTCAGAGGATATTCTATCTGCTTACGGTTTTAGGTTGAACGCTCCTTAAGTATGTCACCAGGTATGGCGAAAGTTACTGCCACTTAAATGCTCGTCCCACTTTTACGCGCGGAAAATGGAGAAGACAATATAATTTGATTCTCTCGTAAAAATAAATATATTATTTTTTTTTTCTTACGTTAAGGCGCTTCGAGCGTGCCAGTTGAGATCAATTCTAATGACTCATATCGCGTTGTATTGAAAATATTTTTTTTCAAATTAACATACATGAGAAATTGAAAAATCTGATACTTGTAGAAGTTTCAAAATTGACAATCTAATGTCAATATAAACGTATGTTGTGCACAGCTTTTATAATTTAGTATAACTTTGTTCTCAAACAAAATGCTATCAACTAAAAGCTTAAAAGCTACCAGGATCAAAGTTTTCAGGGAGGACGAAGGCCGATAGACGTCAAGTGTTTAAAATATTCTATCGCTTCAAAAACTTTAACTAACAAAAGCTTAAAAAAATTCAAATTTAAGCACTAGCTCTGTGTTCCTTCTTCTTCCTTAATTTGAGCCTAATTTAATCTCAAAGCAAGCAAATCATTACAACCGTGATGACATTTTAATCAAAATAAAAGTTTATATTTATTTTTCCAATAGATCATTTCAAGTATCATACATTGTGAATCGTCAATTTACCCCAAAATGTCAGTAATATTAGTGTTACGGGAAGCTACCACCGGCTTGAAGGCAGCACTGGTCTTAAGAACCGCCAAGAAATTAAGTTTCTCAGCAGTTGCTCTTTTAAAATACAAATTATGTACACTTATCCTGGACACTGTCCGTTCTAAACAAAAGAAAACGTGAAGCTGTGAGCTTAGCATTATTAGGAGGAAGCCAGCGAGAACTAAAGTTTTCACGGAGGCCAGATGCGAGCCTAAATTATGATTATATAGAAAGCATGTATTCAAATGCAGGTATGTTAAAGATTTTATACAATAAATTCAAAATTAAAAATTTAAATATGGAATTTTATCTTCTCAAAATTCAAGACACTCCGTTTTCCGCTTTCAACTCGAATTCGAGACAAAGCATATTGAGTGGCGGAACTCAACGCTGTTTCAAACTGCTTACAAAAATTACTATGACACATTTAAAAACGTAAAAGGTATTATGAAAAGGTATGAAAAATCTAGATTAATTATCAAAAATCCCCAATCAATTGAACGTATCGACACAAAAAGCGCTGAATTATTTTGGACGACGGGAAATTCACGTTGAGGCGAAAACAGCCGGCAGTAACGGCCGGCCTCGCTGTCTATAAGCAATTACTGATATTTTTTGCTGTTAGAGCTAACACAAGCTGCAGTATATAGCGTTTGTAGTATTCAAATTTGAACCATAAAAAATATTGTTCAAGTATGAATAGTACTCGCGCACCCAGTGTTCCGTACCTATATCATGCATTTCATACTACTTATGTACACACTTAAATTTGCTGTCATTTCCACTCATTCGAATTTTTTCCTTTTTTTTGCACTAAAGTTTCAAACTTATTGGCAAATTTCTATAACACTAGGTCAACGGCAAGTACTGTAGGTTTCGATTACGCATCAATTTTCATACAAAATGCAAAAAAATTGCTCATATCTTTTGATTGTGTTGACTTACAAGTTTGATTTTTTTTTGTGTTTCAACATGGATATTTGATATTAATGTCAGCTTGATTCTTTCACATGAGTTGGAAAAAATGTTCTCGAACAGACGGACAGACAGACAGACGTACAGACGGACAACAAAGTAATCCTATAAGGGTTTTTCTTTTCGATCTCAATGGTATAGCATCAAGTTGTGAGTTGATTCCCACGATTTACGAGGTAATAGAATATTATCATTTCCTCTATTTCGTCAGACAAAAAGCGGCATTGAGTAACCAATGTACAAGATTATCTATGCCTTACTACGAAATAAACCATAAAATGAAAAAAAAATGTCAAGTGCGAGTCGGACTCGCGCACCGAGAATTCGAAACATACTGGAGATAAACCGGAACATTATAAATTTTTACATTTGAAAATCTTAATTTTAATATCATAATAATATAAAAATCTATACTAAATATTAATATATGATAAAAATCTATACTATAATGATAAAAATCTTATGTATAATGATAAAAGTCTAATAATGATAAAAATCTATACTAAATAATCAATACTAAATATTTTTAAATTCATCAAATTTATACTTACGTAAAAGCAGACACTTCACGCTATTACGAGACGGTGTCATCAGGCATCACATTTACATATTAATCTTACATTTGTTATCTTACGAGTTCTGTCAGTATGTCATTTATACATAGAGAAAAAACTTACAATTTTAAATACATTTCATCATACAACAAAATTGTACCTTCCGTTGACTTACAATCATGGAATTGGTTCGGAACCCTCACTACTGACATATCGACTCACACTTGACATATATTCTTGTATATTTTAACTAAAATATCCACATTTCTTTCTATGCCTAAAATAGCTTCTCGTCGAGAGACTAAACCATAATTATATTCTTGACGACAATATCTAAATTACGCTCTTGCTGGAAGCTTGGACGTAATCTGCCGTTTCACCCTAACAAAATAAATGGGCATCGTTTGACATATATTTTCTAGGAGCAAGGTGGCGTGAAAGCTTTAAAAGCTCTGATTCTACTGTAGCGTAATAATGGCATGGTTCGACCGACTCAGGAAAATGGATCCTTACAAATGAACGATTTACTTACGAATGAAAAACGGAGAACAGAGAGTCATGATACTAAGGTGTTTCTACCCGCCGTAGTATATCTCATAAGGCTTGAAGCTAAAAAAGGCTACCTAAAAAAAATTACCTCGGACCTTAAAAAAAGATTACCTCGGAGCTTATTTTATTGAAATATTTTAATTATATATATAATTATTAGTATAATCTAGTAGAGCTGTTCAGAATACTCAATTTTCAATATTATATTGTATTGTATAATATATTACCGAAAACATTATCGGCGTGATTAAATAAACCATCATTTGGATCGTTTCGTATGAGCATCACGTATAGAATACGATACTCGAGACACTTGTGTACTTATAATAATCGATTTTTGTATGAAATGTATAGCCATCATAAAGACTTACGTATATATAAAAGTAAAATGTGAATTCAAATTCTTAAGTATAATAATATATTATAGTTATGCTTAAATTTTTAAGCAGAGGGAACCTAGTGTTATACCATATATACATTTACTATATATTTTCTGCCTTTCGAGACATTGCGTGTTGAGTGGCGGAACACCAACGCTGCGATTTGTTTTGTTACTAGAGTGTGAAAATTTTAAAAAAATTATCCTCTCCGATTGGGAATCGAACCCAACACTGATTTTTGACTTTCAAATGTAAGCCACAGACACGTTTGTATAGTAATTTCGTGAAATTTTTAGAAAAATCCTGCCGCTATTTTGCCTCCGTGCAAGAAATATTTTGGATAAATTACTTAATATGAGAGAAGTTCAAAATGTGACAAATATATGAACATATAACTTTATTCAAATTTTAACCAAGTGTTGAATTTTCATATGTAATTTCTAGAAACGGTTGTATTTATGTTCACAAAAGTTATACAATTCTGGCAATGCAAGTGAGGTTGGGACGTCAGTGATATAGGTTCAATGTACGCTTTATCCTATTGGATGGACTCCAAGCACAGTGAGGAGCGGTGCCTACGAAAGTAAATAGTTACATAACATTATTAATACTCTAGCGTTTGCCAAGCTTCTCTATAGTCATGCATGATGGAAATAAGTAATATGGTGAAATTGTATAGCAAATATACAGTATTTGACCCTATTTTATTGCAGTTGATGTAGTAATAAGTGTAGCTTCAAGTCCAATTTCAATAGATATCTATAGATATAATTAAAATTCGAGTATCTGCTTGTGATTTCAAAATAACTGGCTTTTTCCAAATGTATGCAGTTATTTAATCGTTACAAAGAAACATAGAAACATATAAATATTTTTGCCTGTCTGTTTGTCTATGTTAATCTCCGTAACAGCTGACTTAAGTTTTATGTTAAAAAACTTTAAAAGACAAATTGGAAAATTGAGGCGGTCATGAAATATATTACATTATACTATATGAGTAATTTATGAGTTATTTATGTTATTTATAACTAGAGAAATCAAAATTGTTTTAAATATTAATATAATCTCTTCCTCGAATGAGGATTGAACCTGCACTATACATATATACAGCATTACAATCTCGTCCATATTTCAACTTAATTATGTGATATTTTTAATGAAGTTGTTTATTTTTTTACTATAACCGTACTAAGCTTGATTAAATAAATAAAAACGTTTGACTTTTGTAAAAAAAAAACGTAAGTCATTTTTCCCCTAACGGGGTGAACAGGGCTGGCGACTTTAGCTTGAGAAATCAATAAAATTACAAGAAGCTTTTACTCAAAATTGGGGACATTGGACAGATGCTATCCACATGTTGAAAATTTTAAAGTATTTGAAATAAAGCCAATATTTGTCCATAAAAAGGTACGCCGTTGAAGCGTAGTGGCATAGCATCTGACTGTAAAAAATGACGGTGAGTGACGGTAGTTGCGGGTTCGATTCTCACTCAAGAAAATTAACTATTTCATTTCCTCGCTCTGACAACAAGATAAAGCGCGGCGTTGAGTTCCGCCACTCAACACGAAATGTCTGGAAAATTCATCGGAAAGTAAAAAACGGAGTATTTTAACACTATGTCTCCTCCATATGACCCTGCGATATGTGGTAAAGGTCAAGAAATATATTCTCCAGCTCAATTCATTAGAACAATTGAATATATAATCCAAGAGGGTACACACATCTTACAATCGTTCTCGTAAACTTACATTTTTTTGACATACAGTCTGTTAACGTGATGTCATAGTCTTAGATAAATCTTATTAAGCAGTACAAGCCATACAAATATTACTTAATTAACACAATTTACATAATTACTTGGTGAGTGTGGCTTCAAATCCCATTAGAATACATATATTGTATACATCCTTATAAAAAAACAATCCAAGATAGTCAAAAGTAATATTTTTGATCGTATATATATATATATTATATATATATATATATATATATAATATATATATATATATATATATATATATATATATATATATATATATATATATATATATATATATATATTATATATATATATATATATATATAATATATATATATATATATATATATATATATTATACTATCTGTGATATGTTTCTGCCTGTAAGCGAATAGCCGTCCCTAATGAATCAGTCCATCAGTCGTTCTGATTAATAGACTTGACATGCGCATGTTGGGAGGTTCACCTTCGCTCATTTTTTATCCCCGATGAAATATCGGCATAACTATCTACGGCTTATACAAAATTATATATATATATATATATATATATATATATATATATATATATATATATATATATATATATATATATATATATATATATATATATATATATATATATACATTTGATCGTAGCGGGATTAAAACCACCTTTTAACCAGTGTTCAAAAAGTGATTTATCCACGTAATATAGCATCAAGATGGGTTGATACTCTAGAGAATAAATTATTTCCATTCTTCCGCTATGATAGGAGAAAGTGCTGCGTTTAGTTACTTATTTATTGTATATAAATATTTTATCCACGATGGTTTGTGTGTTCGATTCCCAGTCGAGGAGAATGAATGATTTTCATTTGCGTCAAGGCAAAAAGCGCGGCGTTGAGTTCCGTCACTCAACACGCAATGCCTTGAAAGGCGGAAAGCGGGAAACGGAGTGTCTTAACACTAGGTTCGTACGGTTCCCTCTGTCTACCCTGCCATGTTCCCGCACATGGCAGGGTGTGCTACAGCTACATTCAGCGTGAAGCTAATTTAATTTAATTTAATTTAAATATTTAATTAGTTAAATTAAACATAAGAATATCATTCGAAATATAGAATATTCAAAAAGTAAGTAACAAGATAGATATTTACCAATTAGGTAAAGTTCTTTTGTAAATTTTTCAAAGGAAGTTCATCAGGTTCGTCAATTTCACTCACTTTAATTAGAATTGATCGTAAGCTCAGTGGATGTGCGGTGTCGCTGGAGGCGATGTCTAAAAGTTATATAAAAGTTCTACATTGTTTTGAAATTTGCTACTCGAATATACGATTTTAATTATTATAGAAGTTTCCTTAGATATAAAATAATAAATTTAGGCGCAAACAGTTTTAGATTTCAGATCATTATTTCACTCATTGAAATATTTTTTTTAGGGTATTATATAGCAGAGTATCATATAGCTAGTGGTACCCTAGTATTAAGACACTCTATTCGTCAACTCTCTCTTCTAGCCAAAGGAAATAATATAACTACTTCCCACGAGTATGTTAAAAGTTAAGTCTTTATTGAAAGCTCATTATACTATTATAAGGTATATATATATATATATATATAGTATATATATATATATATATATATATATATATATATATATATATATATATATATATATATATAGATATATATATATATATATATATATATATATATATATATATATATATATATATATATATATATATATATGCCAACGTCCATGCCACGTTGAACACACCGGTTCTCGTCCGATCACCGAAGTTAAGCAACGTCGGGCGCGTTCAGTACTTGGATGGGTGACCGCCTGGGAACACCGCGTGGCGTTGGCATCTCAGAGGGTGTCTAGCCAATTATCTGTCCGATATTTGGTTTCCGGCATACGGGTACGCGACCCCGGGACCTCGAGCCACCACTTTCATAACCCGATCCAATCCATGTAAGTGGTGTCCCTCCCCTATATTCCAAGTCTTTCTGCCCTTATTCCCTTTCCTTTCCTGGTTTCTCCCAGTAATGGGTTTGGAGGTCAGATGGCAATCGCTCCACAAAAAAACCACTTCGCCACTCATATGGACCGATTGGTCTTAGTCGGAAGGCAGACCCTGGCAAAAAGCCGGGACTAATGCCAGGAAGAAGAAGAAGAATATATATATATATATATATATATATATATATATATATATATATATATATATATATATATATATATATATATATATATATATATATATATATATATATATATATATATATATATATATATATATATAGCATACAAGCGAAAAAGCACCTAATATAATATAAATTTAAGTAAGTATAGAAGAGACCAGTGAAAACCACTATTGCAATATATTTGTTAAATTATCATAAAGTTCTGAATCATGATTTAATCATAAATGTTGTAGATTATGTTTAAGTCTTTCCCGCAAAATGTGACACATATATGAGACAATATTTTTTTTTGTCAACTTCACGCTGTAACCCGTATATAACAGGAAAGAAAGAGAGAAGGCAAACTCAAGACCATCTGTTCTCCACTTTTCACGTGCTAAATATAAAAAAGTGGTAAATAAATAAAAAAATATTAAACTTACTATATATTGTAAACATAAGTATTATCTCAATTTATACTTCAAACACGTTATCAATACGAATCAAAATTCGATACAACATTGTAGATTAAGTACTATGCTTAAACACTTTTCTGTTATCTATATAAAACACAAGTCCGATATCTATCTATCTTACAATAACTTTTTTCTTTTTTTGGATATTTTTTTTTTTATTAGCTTAACACTATATACCGCATGTAACAGGCCTCACAGGAGCTAAGACAGTGGAGGTGAATGGCAATGGGTGTAAAGGGCCCTTTAACTACACGCCCCTACACTTGGGTCACAAGTCCCAAACGCCGCTTTGAGCCCCTTCTCTACGATGCAATGGGCCGGGCCCATTTAACATTTAACTTTCTAAGTCTAGTCTTTCCAAAGCTTGGCTCCCCAACCACCATTTAGAGTCCACTGCGATCAGCTCAAAACTCTTTAAAACTAAGAGTATAGTGTATATTTATTTTATTTTAGTTCACATCACTTTGCTCTGGTTGGTTGACCGAGAAAATATTAAATTTCCATTCTTAATCGAATCTGATATATAGAAATTTGAGACCGTTTGATTGCAAATATGACGGAGTTGAGTTCGTTTCCCATTTTGTCGCTCTGGTAAAAAATAATGCACGGCGTTTAGTTCCGTCACTCGACAATATTGGACGGTGTGTAAAGAACCGAGTCTCTTGACACTAAGTGAGTATCTCCAGCCTAGCATGCTATTAAGTTGGTTAAAAAATGAAACTCAAAAAGATTTTTTTTTATAATAAGGTCGGTTGTCTGTAAGAAATCTCTATCAGAGACAAGAGGACCTTTACATCATATATATATATATATATATATATATATATATATATATATATATATATATATATATATATATATATATATATATATATATATATATATATATATATATATATATATATATATATATATATATATATATATATATGATGTAAAGGGGGAGCCCCTAAATAAATGCTTACATTACTTTGGTTAAATACGTGGTCAATCATTAACCAACACAAATGAAAGCCAATTAGCCACCGTCGCGTCGGTCTGTTCGCTTTAAACATTTCATATAATTAATTATCAGATTAATTATTATTTTCACATTTAAACAGCGAGAATTATTTAAATTCATATATAATTTTTTTTATATGTTGTATAAATTATAATTAAATGGCCTTATTTAATAATATGCTTATTAAAATAATGCGTACCTGCTGAATAAAATATCTTTTTAATACCTTAGCAAAATAATGATTTGAAGTTTAAAAAAAAATATATATAAAGGTATATATTTTTTTCAAGTGTCCTCCATTCTATGTACATAGTTTAGACATTGTCTAATGACGGGCAGAACTCAACGGCGCGCTTCGTTTCGACAACACAAGGCCTTATCCTCCGCATTATTGGAGCCACAATAATTTATTATTAACCGATTTCAGAAACGGAGGTTCTATGTTCGACATGTGTATTATTGTTTATAAATGTCACTCGATATTTCTAAGAATAACGGGTATTTTAATAAATAGATATTTATGTAGATCGACGCTGTATCCCGCACATAACTACAGCCTACCGAGCAGGTAGATGGAACAGAAGGCAGATGGAACCGTGATGGAGTGTTAATACACTCTGTTTCCCGCTTTCCGCCTTTTGACGCATTGCGTGTCGAGTAGCGGAACTCAATGCGTGCCTAGCCTTGTTGCCAGAGCTATGAAGATGAAAATAAATCATTCTCCCATAGTAAGAATCGAACCCACAAGCCCAGTTGCTGTGCCTCTACCCTACGACAGTCCGCGGTATCAGTAATTTAATATATGGCTATTTAATTTTCTTTATTCTAAAGTAATTATTATTTACTTGTCAGTTCCTGTTTATATAAGTTTGTACATACAATTTGGTACAATTCTGGAGCCGGTTTAAGTTTTGTGTAAAAAAATAATGCTATAATATATCTTTTCACATATTCAAAAGCTTTTATGATTATGAAATAATTTCTAAGTACACGTTATTATAATTACAACGTCGCCTTAACGTAAAATAATCCTTTAAAAAGGATTTCTAAACGTTTTAAATAAATTAGTATGGAAATATGCTTTATTAATAAATATATTATTTATAACTAAACTTTATTATATTTCACAATAGTTTTAAGATTTTCTCTTAATCAGAAATAATTACTAGCAGTAGTATTCTGGTTAACAGTAGTCAAGTCCCTCAATACCCCAGCACTTATGTAACGCAACATAACATGTCTTTGTACTGTTTTTGAATGAATTTATTTTAGTATACCATTATTTTTTACTACATCTATAGCACATATATAAGCTGTAAAACATAAACACCACACTCATAAGCGAGTGAGAATGAAAATAATCATAAAAAGTCATGAGATGCCATTTAGGGCCAAGATAGTTTTTTTTTTATTTTTTGTTCAAAAAAAAATGTTGTTAACAGCTTTTGTCTTATCAAAAGATTTAATTTATTGATAAAATAATTATAATACAACCTACTATTTTTACGTGACCAGCGCAAACACTTGAACATCTGTACCCTCATATGGCAGGGCAGAGCTAGCCAAGTATCAAGACTTGGTTCTCCGCTTTCCAACCAGGTTTCAAAAGTAAGTCGTTACGCCATGCCTGCCCCAAGTAGACACTAGGGCAGTACAATCTAGAATTTCAATCTAACTTAACATATATTATGCAATCTATATCTATATCTATATTCATAATATAGAACCTCTCCCAAATTTGATTGATTGGAAAACAAGGCGTCGCCTAATTAAGCAAAGTGTTTGCAAAACAAAACATTGAATTTCACTTTCAATTAGGCAAATTGCTTAAAAGCGAAATGGTTATCAGCTTCTTGTACTTATTTACGTAAGTGTAAAATTTAAGAGAATTGTGACACTAAGCGTAGGGTCATACATCTCTCTTAGATATATATATATATATATATATATATATATATATATATATATATATATATATATATATATATATATATATATATATATATATATATATATATATATATATATATATATAATAGATAGGGCTGGACGCTGATCGATACGCGGCAGTTTGCAGTTTTCAATTTTGGTCGATCAAATTGCGATATACCCAGTAAAGAGTTGGGTTTATCGAGAACAAGGTTTTAATAATACTCCAGTAAAACACTGGACCGATCGTGAAGTTATTGTATATGGAAAATGGTGGCGTCATATACACACGAATAAAAGTTTGACCACACACGAAAACTTAATGTTTTACAGTGAAAGTATAATTATAAATATAAAAACTACTTTTAAATGATAAAAATTATTAGTTCAAGATCAACCGACAATATTAAAAAAAATGATCAAACAATAAAAGCGCGAAAATCTCTAACGAAATATAATGATATAAGCCACAATGTAGCATATATATCCATATTCCTTTCAATAATCTCATATATGTATGTATGAAACACGGGCTTTGTTGGCGCAAACTCTATAAAAATATATTAATATCCAGAGTATATAAAACCTCTTTTGTAGGATTATCTATAAAAAAATAATGTATTGATTTCGATTATAAGGTGTAATTAGCTGGTATAATTCCAATAATACGCTATAGTAGTGGGTTTTATAAATTTAAGGAAAGTAGTGAACTGTGATGATGAATCTCGATCATACGATTAGATAAACAGATTTATTTGATTTTTAAAAACAAAACCTCCATAGTGATACAACTGTATCAAAAAACTATAGTTTAATAAGCCAGAATACTAGTTGTATACCTCTACCGTATATAGAATACCTCTTGTATACTATCCAACCGTGGATGGTATAGAAGAGGCGGAGGTCCAAATTCCGCTACGGTTAGTTTTACGGTACAGTTAATTTTCATATGCTTATGAATACATCAAATTATTCCAAAAAAAAAAAACTAATAATAACGATAGATAGATAGATCGATAAATTCTTTATAACATACACAAAAGTAACTATACAAAAACAGAGAAACAATTATATATATATATATATATATATATATATATATATATATATATATATATATATATATATATATATATATATATATATATATATATATATATATATATATATATATATATATATATATATATATATATATATATATATATATATATATATATATATATATATATACTATATATATATATATATATATATATATATATATATATATATATATATATATAGGTACATTTACACATACAAGTAACGATTTGGTCGATTCAATTACTTACTCTAGAGAACATTTATTAAGTAATTAATTAGTATATATTAATAATTAATTTCATTCAATTATTAAAAAAAATCTTATAATGACTTTTAAATTGAATACGATATTTTTTTTACCGATCAATCTTCTATATGTGTGACGATCCAAGAGAAACTAAAAAAACCTTATGAATATTGTTAAAAAGCGAGATTTTATATTTAATTTAACAATGAGGTTTTAATACACGATAATGTATATTAAGAAATATTTTTTCGCTCTGTAATAAAAAAACCACGTCGTTGTGTTCCGCAACTACACATATATACGTATTGTGTTGTATTCGGAAAGATAATGGAGAGCTGAAGCTCAGTTCAAGCTCTAACATGAGATTATCTCGGCCCATCTCACTATTTTACTAAAAGAGAAAATTTCAAAATTTATTATAAAAACTAAAATATATTATATAAAAAATTATTTTGTACTGTTTATTATCATTTGCGGTTCGGATGTTACCGCTGGGCACAATTATAATAAAATTTTACGATCACGTCGATTCACTATACGCTGTTTTAAATTTAACACTTCTCTTATATAAAAAGAAGCTAGCTAATTGAATTGTTCTAACAAGTATATCAAAAAGGAAATCACTTTAAAAGTTATTTTTATTAATAAAGTTAATTTGCAGTATTAATATTAAAATAAATAAAAAATAAAAATTAAATTAAATCTTAGGAATTATAGGTTAATTTTGAAATATTTTACATCGAGTACATTTAATCGTATGGATATAACCTACTGTACGTTATTCTTAGTTATTTTAATTTTACCAAATGGATGAAAGCACAGGGCTAATCTATTTTTTATAACTACTAGAAGCTCACTGTACTTTATTTGTTTGAGGTTTATTTCTTTTAAACAGGCACTTCTTCAGTCTAGTCTAGTTTTTAGACATAAATTGGTGCCAGATTTCGGCAACAGATGCCCAGGTCCCTAAAGAAATCAAAACTGGATAGCTCAATTTGCATATTATTTGCTTTAGAGTACTCGGAACATGTAAAAAAAGTTATTAGCTATAGTATATTGATTTTTAAACAGTTTCTCCATTCACATTCATTTATACCATTATTCAATTTACTAGAATCTTAATGTATAAAGAATAATATTTCTTTTATCATATATAATATAAAAGCGTTTTACATAAAAATGTTAACCTCGCACAGCTATCGAACCTGTTAACACTGAATTATACAAGCGAAATTGTTATTTATCAAATAAAAAAGAACAATTCTTTTACATAAAAACCAAAATTCCGCCAAAACATCGAACAAAAGAAACCACAATTAATCCACAGCTAATCCAAGATAGCAATTAACTGGCACAGATTAAAAATATACTATAAAGATTAACAAAAGAGGTTGTAATTTAAGAAAAAAATGTACACCCACCTGTAATTATAGTTTAGAGCTCGCCCAATATAACTGTAACAAACACGTCACGACACAAAATGCAACCTCTAAAAATGGAAAACGAAATTTAATTGAAAATAATATTATAGTTTTTTTTTTAAAACATCGCGTGTGTCACGTGATCCCGTTGTGTAAATTTCGACTACATTTTTTTCGTGTTTTTATTTTCTCTACGCGAACTAAAAGCACGTGTAGACGACTGAACGTACCTTTTTACACTGAAACCGAGGGGTAGGAAACCCCTATTTCGATACTACGGCCCCAAAGAGTATTAAATAGAACTGGCAACATATGAATGTTAGTTAATGTAATTATTTTAACCGTTTTTGTTTTTGTATTTTTGATGAAATATGTTGGTAGCTCAATTTAATGATGGTACATTTTCATTACTTGTTCACATCACTTTTATTTTACGTCACGTCTTTCGCATTACTTTCCTTTTACTTGACCATAATATTCACTTTAAAATAAATGATATATAATTTATATTCCGCATATAATGAACGTAGTGTCAAAACACTCCGTTCTCAATCATCATTTTCATAAAAATATCATCACTAAGAAAAAAATTATCAATAAAAATTGATAATAGTCCCCACAATTTCAACTTGGAAGATATGATATCAATAAAACTACAGCCTCAAAATAGAATATTCTTTGGCCTATTTGGCTGAAAGCGGGACCGGGATGGAGAATGTGAAATGGCACGAAACAGAGCGGGACGTATATATTGATGAATGTATACAGTATTTGACCAACCTTATTTTCGTCTAAAATAAAATATGAGTCCGTAGAAGCTACAGTCGATGCAAGTATTATGGTATTACCTAACGATGAAAATTTAATAAAAATTTACTATTCATACGATAAATGAAATTTATGCCATAATAGAACAATTAAAAAGTGTTTATCCGTCTGTCACAAGCGTTTCTAATAAAACGTACGAGATATATCGAATATTTTTAATATAAACTGTTTGCGTGATTTAAAGTAACAGTAAAAAAAATATCAGTAAATAAAACCTATTACACGGTTCGGGATAATTCTGTAAGTTGTTATATTTTGTTTGACAAGCAATTGTTCAAATAATAGTGAATAAGGCGAGTGCTAAAAGAGATCTCGGTTCTCCCTTTACCTATACTAGTATCGATGATCGAAAGAGTATTGATGTTACCAGAGGAAGATCAGGTAAAAAGCACTAGGATCCCCAGAAGGGTATGTATGAAAAAGTTGATGCCAGTGCACAAGGCGCAAGAGATAAATCGTAAAGCTATCCATGTAAATATATTATATGTAATATATGTATATAAGATATAAATAAGCCTCTGTGGAACTTTTTCGTCCTTCCTAGATTAATGTGAATATAAATTCAAGCAAACGGTTTACATAATTTAATAGCAATAACTTGGCTCAGTTCGTTATAGGATATGTCCATTTTTTATTTACAGAAAATTTTCAGAGAAGTATGTACTTAAATTCAGCGGCATAGTGTCCGACTTAGAATATCGATTATTCGAGTATCGCTCGAGCGAGTGAATTATTTCATTTCCTCGTTCTAATAAGAAGACTAAGTGCAGTGTTGAGTTACTCTACTAAACACGTACCTTTCTACACAGCTATGAGCGGGAAAACGCGTGTTACACGCTTTTCCCGTTTCTTACTTAAATTAAACGCAACCACTTTATATAATTTCCAGTTTCATAATTGTTCTTTCCACAATTAAAATTTTTATTATGGAATTATAACTAACACTAACTCTACTAGGATAGCGTTGAGTTCCGCCACTAAGCACGCAATATCTCGAAAATTGAGCGGAAAGTGAGGTGCAGACTTAACACTAAGTTCCCTCAGCCTATCCTGCTGTATGCGAGACACAGCGTGAAGCTAAAAAAAAACTATAGTTAACCAAAAATACACCGATCATAAAAACCTTACTTTACCTAAAAACTAAAAAAACAAAGCGAATACAATTTCTACTAGTTTATGTATTGAACAGCTATTTAATATGCTAATAATTTTTATATTGCATACAAAGAATATAAGTGCTCGGTTATAACGAGGCTATAATGGGCCATAATTGTTGTAACAATTACAAGTTGTAAGGGAAATGATCGTTCGATTATGCAGTGAGTTAAAATAGCCTTCCTTATAAATATTAGGTCCTTGAGGTGACATGTACACGGCGGTTCTAGGTTCGATTCCCGTGAGAGGAGGGAGAGAAGGGGCATTTTCATTTTCCCGCTCTGGTAAGAAGTGCGGGGCTTAGTTACGTCACTCAACACACTATGCCTCGAATATTGTGAGTCTGTTGTAAATTAATGAGTATGAAGTTCCCTCGGTCTACAGTGACGAGTATGCTTTTAACTAAATATTAGAAAAAGCATTTTTGACAGTATTTTTTTTTAAACACAGCTGGTAATCGAACCTGTGACTTTTGGATATCGTAGCAGGTTGTTTTATAAATTAGGTATAGCATGCATTACAGTTAGCTCGAACTACAAAATTACATGTACATTTTCTAGTTTGCGTAGGTAGGCATATAAAAAAAATACATTTCGAGTAATCCTTTTTCGTGCTCCATTCCCCTACGCTGCGTAGCTTAAGCTGTGCGTCTGTTAGTCCCTCAGTAACGGACGACCTTTATAAAATATATACACATTTTTTTTTAATAAATATTTTTATCAGCGTAGTATGCTACCCACTACCCAATACGCGTAAAAAAATACCTAGAATCTAATTTAGTAAAGACACTCCATTCCCCGATTTCCGCCCAATTTCAGAGACATTGCGTGTTGAGTTTAGGAACTCAACGCCGCTTCTTGTTAACAGAACGAGGAAATGAAAATAATTTATTGGCCTAATTGGGAATCGAACCGGTTACAACCGGACACTGTGCCGCTTATAATGAAATTGGCATTAAATAAATATTTTATTACAGAGGTTTCGTTCCTCGCAACGTTGATTATAAACACGTTCAGTAACGCTCAGGACTTTAAACCATTTGACAATAACGAGCCGCCTCTTGAAATATTCAATTGGACATTTAAGGATTACATAAAAAAATTTCAACCAAGCCGCATATGGAGGGATATCGAAGACGAAAACAAAGTAAATGGTGTTAATAGAACATTTAAAGACGAATTTGAGAAAATTTTACAAAAAACTGACCAAACTGACGAACTGTTAGATTTAAAGGTTGATAATGGAAATCCTAGTATTCTTCTTAGTCAAGATGGAAGAAGATGGAAGCCGCCAGGCCGATTGCAACCAAATAAACACGATATATTTAGCTTACGACGAAGAATATTAGAGCTGATGAAACAGGCGATTTATCAAACTAGAAACAAAATGATACCAATGCAAATTTTTAGGGCGAAATATAATAAGATATCAGTGTTCAAAATGGGATTCCTTACGAGTAAAACTGACACAGCTTGCAAAACGTTCGCGACTTTTGCTTATAGAGCCTTCAAAGCGTGTTCAATGTCCAGACAGAGGGCTATAAGATCCTATGAGGTGATAGATAAGTTGGAAGCCAACGAACGGTTGTTGAATTTGTGGTTTGACATAGACCTCCTGGTGGACCTCATGGTACTGAACAATGAGAACTGCAAGAGAATGATGAAACAAGTGATGACTAATAGAAAATACGCTTGGAAATTCGTTGATTAGATGTCTATGCTTCTGTGTACATGAATAAATTGTAAAATTTAATATAATTTCTGGATTTTCCTACAAAATAAAAGGTTTAACCCTTATATAAAATGGTATCGTCATATCCTTATAGAACTTTAAAATATAATAATTCGTGACCTGCGACTTCGTATGCGTATTCTATAGACGTAATCTATAAACATAAAATCTATATCTTTCCTCCACTGATTTCTCCTCCTAGGGCCTAAATTTAAGCCAATCAATGACTCATTCAGTATGGGTAGAGTTGATTCTTGATTTTAGGTAAGAGTATAACATATGCGGTATGCGCATGCATGTACAGCCACAGCGGACCAGCTAAACTATAAGAAATTTAATTTAATTTAATTAAAGTAAATTGCTAAGAGTGATGTCCATTTACCAGACTCATGAGCATTCATGATCTGTAACATCTGATGTGGAACTCTCAGAGAAAAGCTAAATCATAACGAAGTATATTGAAATGAGGCCTTACCAAGTTTCCAAACTTATATTATATTAAAAGATGAAGAGTTTGTTTGTTTCAACGAGCTAATATCAGAAACTGGTTTTTGGATTTGTAAACTTCTTCTTGTTAAAAATGTATATAATGCACTGTTCCGTTTTCAAAATTACCTTGATTAGGCGGACAGAACCGCAGTTAACAGTTAGTGATATGTAAATAAAGTATCCGGAATATTTTTATATGTGAGGTATGAAGTGCTTAATGTAAAATGTCATAAGGCAACCAATTCTAAATAAATTATCTAAATAAATTATATATCATAAATTGATTTTGTTCGTTTTTTTTTTTGTTATTTGGGCTGTATTATTATAATAGGTGCTAAAGCGTAATTTCCTCTTCTATTTTATTTTTATTAGTGAAAAAAAACTAAAAGCATTAAATACAATAATATTGAAAAAATTAAAAAAAACTTTGTATTAAGATTGTTTTTTTTTATTTTCATTGAATACCAAAGATTAAAACATTCTATAAAAATGCAGTAATTATTTTGAATAATGGGATATTAAAAATAACAGCTTCAATTAAAAATACATAATAAATTTATTTGCCATAAAAACATATATGCAATAAGCTCGCTTAAAACTATAACAGTGCACTAATTAATATATGTCGAAAATGAAAATTTTAATTATATTCTCATTTCTCATATATTTTTGTAAGTATATTTGACCTTGTCACATTTTGCGCGGGACATCATTGATAAAGGATTAGTTCCCTTTTATACATTTAAGATATTATGTACAGTTAGTATAGAGGCCCTCTGACTGCAAACGCCATGGTTACGAGTTCGATGCCCACTCGAGGAAAAAGGGTAGACAGGGACAGTATTGAGTTCCGCTAATCAACAAATTGTATTACAAAAATGGAAGGAATAGGAGGTGTTGCGTACACTTTCTGTCCTACTATATAGACTGCTATATATATATATATACCTGGATATGCAGCAGGTATATAATGCTATATACCTGCTGCATATCCAGGAAACAGCGTAAAGCTAAATAAATTCATTCAGTTTAATTCAGAATAAAATTTCACTTATTTCTTAAATTTATTATAATTTTATTGTTTAATCTAGGTTCGTGTACACAAAATGGTACTCCAACAATGGTGATCAATGATAAATCCTTTGAGGTCGAACATATTTTATATGGCGATATAACCGACTTGAACGAGTTATTCCTGCCACCTCTTGACGAAGAATTACCAAATGAATCAGAAGAAGCAACGGAAAGACCCAAACCAATTGTTTGTAATTTTGACTATATAAAAAGTAGTGAAACATACCGCGATATTCGGGAATTTAATGAAATCACTAAAACACTTAATAATCAAACTACCAGAAGGTACTGGGGCCGTTACTACGGCTATAAAGATCCAGAAGAGTCCGCGTGGTGGCAATTTTGGCAGACAGGTAATGAGGAACAGAAAAAAGAACAAGCCAGGGATTTTTTGCTTATATTTGTGATTCACGCGAGATATCAGATTAAGAAAGTGCTGTCCGTAAAGAATGAGATACGACTTGATAAAAGATATAAAATGGGTTACTTATTCAACAGATTGAAGCGGCTACAATACGAACAACAGAAATTAGTGAATTACGCACACGAGACTACCAACACTGAATACAACTCTATAAATTCGATACTGAAGGTATACGAGAAGGTAGTACGATTTGATGTGGACATCATTGATACCATCAAGTTGATAAAAGAGATTGACCTTGAACTCCCTCAAACTATACTTATGCCAGGAATTACGAAACCAAAGTGGGCGTAGATAATAAATATTGTTATACCATAGTTGTTGTTGTACCATAATAATTTTGTTTTTTTTTATTCTTTACTTAGGGAAAACGTAAAATTTTAACCCAGCAGGATTTGAACCCGCGCCTCTTGTAAACCGTCCAAGCGCTCTGACTAAGCATTAAGCTGCGTCGAAATTCTTATATGCTTTGTACAACACATATGACAAGAGAGCATCCTCTCTTGCCTAATGATTATTCTTTGAAAAAATCCTTTCAATTATTTTTATATGTTTTCTTCGAGTATTTTTCTATCTTTAGTGTGGAGAAAAAAAAAGAAAATGGCCTGTCTAAATTTTTGGATAGGGTTTGGATAAGGCATGTAGGTAAAAAAAAATTACAGAGTCTTAGCAAAGTTAAACGTCGTTTTCTAAATAGAGAGCTCATAATTCATCTATATTGTGAACAAACCCTGTACGCCAACTGTAAAGGTCAGAAACACGTTCATGTTTCAATGTCGCGTGTACTGACACGCCCACGTTCCTCCATTTTGAAAGATTAGCGTCAACCAAATCTAGTAGCATTGAGAGAATTTATTGACGCCTTGTTTCTTTTCAAGAAATAGAGTAAAGATGTTTAAAATTCTATTTTATTTTCACATTTTCACTTGAACTAAAGGAGGTAGTGACAAATCACTCCATTTTTATTTTGTTTTTTGACGCTGGGATTAGGATTATAGCATATTTTATATTATTACACTTATATCCGTGTTTGATTGAGGCAGACACTTCGTGCTCTATTTTCCACCTGAATTGGGGTCACTGCATATTCAGTGTTAAAACTTACTACCACACACAACGCCCTCGAACGGGATTCGAACCCACAACCACAGCATTCACAACGAGACACTCTCCCATTATATCCTCAACAGTGGCATATCTAATCATAATATGTAAATTAGTATATTGTAAATTAAATACTTCTATTTTTTTGTTTTTTCTTGAGTTTTGCTACACCACAGACTTTGTCTGTGACTTATTGTAGTGATTTACATTCTCTGTATCGGTAAAAAAATCTGTCAGTAATTTCAGAATTCGTTGGCAGCTTGTTGTCGATCGCGTCTCTTTATGGTGACGTTTCAGATGGAGAGTTAAAAGATTAATTAAATTCTCATATGACAATTTAGAGTATACCTATACATTCGAAATATTATTTCATTATAGTTTTAACTTATAGGTATAATATCTAAATTAATCACAAAATTTTATTGTTTATTTACTGATTTTTTTTATGAAAATAAGGATTTGTGTTTACATAACTTGTAATATAGCGTTCGTTTTTCGGCACAAGAAGACCTGGCCGTTCTGCCTGGCCTCGGCTAGAGTGGACTGGAAGCTGCCACACTAGGCCGTGAGAAATTGGAGTTCCTTGTAGGGCTCGTGGAAGCTCTATCTATGTATTCGATGTTACAACCACAAATAAACTGTCCGCCTATCAGACCAACGCGGTGTTATTTATAAAACAATTGTTTTGCCTGTGACACCGAATACTATATTGATGATGATGATGAGGTCCTGTTATCCCTTATCAGGATGTCCTGATAAGGTTTATTTGTGGTTGTAACATCGAATACATAGGTTTATTATTTCAACACTTCAACTGCAGCATTCCAAGCAAAAGAATTGCTATTCCGTATTTGTGAATGTAAATTACGAATTGACAAGTCATTTTTAGGGATCCGTAGCCAAATGGTAAAAAACGTAATCCTTACAGATTTTACATGTCTGTCTATCCGTCCGTATGTCACAGCCACTTGTTCCCGAAACTATAAGAACTATATTGTTAATAAACGTGGTAAGTAGATGTATTCTGTGAACCGCATTAAGATTTTCACAGAAGAATAGAAAAATAAACTTAATTTTTTTTACCAAATCCATACGTGTGGGGTATTTATGTATAGGTCTTCAAAAATGATATTGAGGTTTCTTACATAATTTTTTTCTAAACCGAATAATATGCGCGAGAGACACCTCCAAATTACTAAAATGTGTGTCCAAATGTAACTTGTTAATAAAAGAGATTGACCTTGAACTCTGACCTTGAACTACCATGTTAACTTAATCTAGTAAGTAGTTTTTTTTTTATTCGTTATAAATCTTAAGCTGTAATTACCGCTCGACAAAAACATTTAATTAATATACTTATCACAACATCGATCGAAGTTGCAAAGAACTACGAGAACTTTTATATTATATTACTTGCTGGTACGGAACCCTTCTCGAGAGAGACTCGGGCTTTAA
The DNA here is from genome assembly GCA_037127375.1 of Dione juno. Classification (NCBI taxonomy): domain Eukaryota; kingdom Metazoa; phylum Arthropoda; class Insecta; order Lepidoptera; family Nymphalidae; genus Dione; species Dione juno. The sequence continues at coordinate 1,306,518 of JAXRJS010000050.1, forward strand.
TTATTCATGTTTTATTTATTTATTTATTTATTTGTTTGTTTGTTTGTTTGTTTGTTTGTTGTTTGTTTGTTTGTTTGTTTGTTTGTTTGTTTGTTTGTTTGTTTGTTTGTTTGTTTGTTTGTTTGTTTGTTTGTTTGTTCGTTCGTTCGTTCGTTCGTTCATTCGTTCGTTCGTTCGTTCGTTCGTTCGTTCGTTCGTTTTATTTATTTATTTATTTATTTATTTATTTATTTATTTATTTATTTATTTATTTATTTATTTATTTATTTATTTATTTATTTATTTATTTATTTATTTATTTATTTATTTATTTATTTATTTATTTATTTATTTATTTATTTATTTATTTATTTATTTATTTATTTTTTTGTTGTTTTATGTTCGAGATGAATATTATGAAATAAATAACAAAGTGTTCGTAATATGATACGTTCACTCCGATTAATATTATCAAGTACAAGTCTATAACTGACTGTAATATTTTCCCGCACACAGCACGGTAGACGGAGGTAACCAAAACGACACACCGTCCATTCATTTCATCAAGTGGGAATCGATCCCACGACCGTCACGTTTACAGTCAAACGCTGACCTCTGACATTTAGGATTTTAAACTGTCTTAATTCCATCCGTGGTTTTTATATATAATATATGATGGTGACGTCCCTTCAGAAACCAGCAAGTAAAGGACAGCGGACTTCGTTAGTAAGACAACAATAATGTCAACGACAGTAAGGTCTACTCCATCACTCGATTTCCAAAACCTGACGATCCGCGATCTTATAGTAATAAGAGACGATCACTTTAAATCTTATCATATAAATATTTTATATTATTCTACTTTGATTCTCTTACTATCTTCCATACTAATTTTCCTTCAAAACGTTACACAGGAAATTGCTCCAGTTGCTAAAATATACAAAATACTAGTACTCGTTCAACAAAATCAATTAACTTTACCACCAGGCTTTTATTGAAAAGGAAGGAATATTGATTCTGTTTCGGGTACTTTTCTCTTAGATATATTAAGTAGCATTGCAGAACAACAAACCTTTACTCAGTCTATCGACGTGAAAATTTAAAAAATATTAATAAAAATTGTAAAAAAAAAATGTAATAACTTATTTCTTCCCTATACATTGTCGTTTGAGTATTTCGTTTTTGTTTAGCCAGATTTTTTTTATGTACTAGATACAATTTCTAGTACAACAATTAAAAGTGCTACAAAAATTATGGAATATGACACGAGATCTCCATCCCGTTGGAAACCATACGTTTTTTTGTATATTATACAACTTTATGAGACTTAGTTTTATTACTGTATGATTACTCACATATACCCGTTATATAAATATTAGCGTAAACACTGGAAAAACTGAAAAGATAATTTTTTTTATTTTGCCTAGTTCATTTCTAGCCTAGAATTTTAGATGTATAAAAAAACTATGTCAAGTTAAGGGCGAAGGACAAATTTGCTGCTTTTTTCTCGAATTTAAGACAATCTCAACTATTCTTCTAGTGATTCAAAATGGTGTTGCTTATATATATATATATATATATATATATATATATATATATATATATATATATATATATATATAGATATATATATATATATATATATATATATATATATATATATATAGATGAATGTGTTTGAGGTCATTTCAACCTCATAAATTAAAAAGTAAATAATTGATTGTACGTTTTAAGATTATTTTGCATATGGCTTTATGGACCTCATATCAAAGTATTAATTAAAACTTTTGTATTGAAGTAAATAATTTTGTAATACAAAATTATAATTTATTTGAATGAATAATGTGAATGAACAAAATAATAACTTCACATTAAATATATCGCTGTATCCTCTCCGCCTCCCTCCTCCCTGTGTAACTCGCGCCATCAACTGTGGCGTAATGGTCATAACTTGTCGCTTCTCCTGCGAACATCACTTTGGGAACCCCCCATTCGTCAACAAGGGGTTCTATTAAAGTTAATGTTGCCTTCGGATTCTCGTACAATAATAAGCTGTCGTAGGTGTAACTGCCACGTATGTATGGATTATCAAACCATTTCGTTCTGAATAGGCTTAGAGTTCACTTAGTAGGAGGGAGCCGTATTATTCGGTCTCGGTATCAGGTTATCTAGTCTCTTCGTATATAGTACGTACTCATTTTTATATATATATATATATATATATGTATATATAATATATATATATATATATATATATATATATATATATATATATATATATATATATATATATATATATATATATATATATATATATATATATATATATACATATATATATATATATATATATAAAATGAGTACGTACTATATACGAAGAGACTAGACACACAGATACCGAGACCGAATAATACGGCGTAAGTCTAAGATCAAGTGGTGGTTGCTGAATGGACCGATGCAGACCGACTTTCTGGCAGAGGTTAACAGTCAAAATTTATCAACTAACACCGAAACTGCTCAGGATGCTTGGGATCGAGCTCAGTCAGCAATCATTACGGCTGGTAAGCATGTTCTTGGCGTTTCTAAGGGAGGACGTATTATGGACAGGGAGACATGGTGGTGGAATGACAAGGTACAGGAGGTGATTCATGATAAGAAGACTGCATTTAAGGAGTGGCAGCGTTCCAACTCTCCTGAAGACAGGCTGGAGTACATAGCAGCAAAACGTGCCAGCAAAAGAGCTGTAGCCAGAGCCCGCAGTGAAAGTTTATTACCTCTATATGATAAACTTGAAACTGTGGAGGGGCAGAAGCTCATCTACAAATTGGCACGTGCTCGGGATAAAGCGACGCAAGATATCACAAAATGTCTTTGCGTCAGAGATTCCCAGGGCAAGCTGCTCTGTAGTCATGCTTCTGTGAAGGAGAGGTGGAGAAGTTACTTCTTGGAGCTGCTGAATACTCAGCACCCGGGTAGTATTCCGTCTGAACCACCTCCTAACCTGGGACTTATTGCTCCAATAACCCTTGATGAAACTCGAAATTGTCTTCGACGCATGAAGAACGGCAAGGCGGTGGGACCTGATGATATCCCGATCGAAGCGTGGAAATCATTGGGCTCTCGTGGTGTGCTCATGCTTACTGATCTTTTTAACCGCATTTTGAACACTGGGACGATGCCACATCAATGGCGGCACAGTTTTTTTCCCCTATTTACAAAGGAAGGGGCAGTGTTCAAGATTGCGGTAGTTATAGGGGCATTAAGATTATGAGTCACACCATGAAGCTTTTCGAGCGCGTGATCGCCCTCAGGCTCCGCCGAGAATGTACTGTCTCTGAGTGTCAATATGGATTTCAGCCAGGATCAGGCACTACGGACGCCATTTTTGCCCTCAGAATTTGATGGAGGCACACAGGGAAAAGAGGAGAGCTCTGCATGTGGCATTCTTAGACCTGCAGAAGGCCTTTGACTGTGTGCCACGTCAGTGTATCTGGTGGGCACTGCGATCCAAAGGGATCCCTGAATCCTATGTTGCTATTATCAGAGACATGTACAACGACTCTGTTTCTACAGTTAGGACCGCTGTTGGCGATACCAAACCCTTCCCAATTACAGTAGGGGTTCACCAAGGCTCAGCTCTTAGTCCACTTTTGTTTAATGTAGTGCTAGATACTGTCACGGCTCACATCCAGGACCAGCCTCCATGGCTGATGATGTATGCCGATGACATAGTACTCATTGACGAGAACCGACTGATGCTGGAGCGTAAAGTGAATGCCTGGAAGGGTGCGCTTGAGAACGGTGGTCTTAAACTGAATGTGTCAAAGACCGAGTACATGGCTTGCGGGAACCCAGACTCGAGCACCATCCACATCGGGCCTGAGCCAGCCGTTAAGTCGGAGAAGTTCAGGTACCTTGGATCCATTATGCACGAGTCCGGATGCATCGACTACGATGTCCACGCCCGGGTTAGCGCTGCTTGGGCCAAATGGCGGGAGGTCACTGGTGTGGTCTGCGATCGCAGAATACCGCCCAAACTCAAGGGGCTGATATACAAGAGCATGATCCGACCAGTTCTTCTATACGGCAGCGAATGTTGGCCAGCATTATCTCGGCACACTCAGGAGCTTCACGTAACGGAGATGAAGATGCTGAGGTGGATGTGTGGCGTTACTCGGGCTGACCGCATACGCAACACATTCATTCGAGGTAGTCTTGGGGTCCGTGACGTAGCGGATAAGCTCCAAGAGCGTCGTCTGAGATGGTATGGCCACGTTTTGCGCCGGCCTAAGAACTACGTCGGAAGAAAATGCCTTGATATGTCTGTCCCTGGAGTAAGACCCCCCGGACGCCCAAGGAAGCGATGGCTGGACGTCGTGACGCACGACATGAGAGCCAATGGACTAACCACTGAGGATGCTCAAGACCGTGCAAAGTGGAGTAGACTGAGTAGGAAAGCAGACCCTGGCAATAGGCTGGGATAATGCTAAGTGGAAGAAGAAGATATATATATATATATATATATATATATATATATATATATATATATATATATATATATATATATATATATATATATATATATATATATATGTGTTGAATGAAAAAATATAAAATCTATATATACAAATAGAATATCTTAGTTTATTTGAACTAATTTAAGTTATTAAGTCAAACCTTGAGTTTTAAAAAGGAAATTAATGAATTAGTTTTTTACTTGTTTTTCGAATAGCGAAACTAAAAGCGTATCAATCCTGAAAATTATTCTATTCTTTTAAAAATAGCAATTTGTAAATTTAAAATCCAATATAAAGAAAAAAAGGTAAGGGACCGAATGTCTGTAAACTTATATCGAATTTAAATTAAATTAAAAAAAACCTCGACCAATATATAAAACGTATGAAAATAAGAAATATATGTAAAAATAGGTTTATTTATTTGTTTATTTTTTTTGGACATCTTGGGTCCTCTGAAAGAATTATTTTAATTTCTCCACATTGTTAAGGCAAATTATAGAATAGAGAGAGTTCCGCCACTCAATACATATTGCCTCCAATTCGGGCGGAGAGTGGAAAACGGAGTGTCTTCATATTAGGGTATCTTTGCCTACCCTACTGTCCAATAAGGCATGAAGCAGAACAAGTATTAGATACACTAGATATAGCTCGTATGTACTCAAATTTGGTTAAAGCGATAAATATTCATAGCAAAATAACCGTGACAAATTATACTCCACCTGTAAAAAGCAGTTAAGTGCTATGAGCTATGTTTCATACACTTGTCATTATCAGTAAGTATATATAATTTAAACGTATACTTTTTTTATTTACGTTCACTTTAAAGTATTTTTTGCTTATAATAATATGTCACACAATTAATAACGTGATAAAACGTGATGATGGTTGGTTCAAATCCCGCTTGGGGGTATGAATTATTTTCATTGCTCCGTTCTAGTGAGACAAAGCGCGGTGTTGAGTTCCGCCACTTAACACGCAATCCCACGAATTGACACTAAAAGCGGACAACGGTGTCTTAGCAGTAAGTTCTCTTTGGTATACGCTGGATATATCGTGAAACTGTACATGAAGTAGGTGACTTAAATATTGTTTATGGAAGATGACTAAGAAAAAAAATTTATTCGTTGTCTCTCTCTTTTTTTGTGGAGAAGGCATAGAGAATTTCATAAAACGAATCCCCAAACGTAACCCCATACTTATATATCATACTTACATATTTATTTATATCATTGTTAATAAGAAAAAGATTTTAAGACAGATAAATATATACACAATCAATTTAAATTTTGTTTATTTTTTTTTTTAAATGACTTGATTTTAAATTTCCAGATATTGTTATAACATATGTATCAACCGACACAACCATTCATATTGACCAACTATTCCAAACCCTAACGTCCATAGAGCCATATGAAAAAATACCAAAACCTTCGAATGTCGTCATAAAAAACATAAGCATAGACTTGGCGAAGGTGAATTTATCTACAATTTTATCTAAAATCAATAGATTTAGCTTCAATTTGACTGATAGCGAGATGAATGAGGGCGATTTGAAGTATATAGAGACAAGACGTTTGGCTTGGATAGGTTCCATGGGACAGTGGAACCGAGCCTCGAGGCTTTTGGTGATAACCAAAATATTTGATTTAATGCTGCAACTCATTTACATGGCGAGACACAAGATCAGACAACTTGAGAGTGAAGTGTACTACAATCCCGCTGACACCTCTTACAGGATAGCCTTCTTATATAGACGTTTACGTCGCATTTGGAAGAGAATGTTAGATATTTACACAATGATAGTGAGAAATAGGTAAGGAATTATTATTTTTCAAGGAATTATTATTTTGGTTTACGCGAATTTCGAATGGATTTGAATGCGCACTTATTTGAAACTAGCCAAGCACTATGTCCACTAAGCCATACGCTCTCATCGAGCCACGTAGAAATTCTTATACGCCTTATTACAACTTTTATGTTGTAGCATCTCTAGGGATCTAGGGGGATTCTTTTTATTTGTCTACACATGTAATAAAATGATTGCAATATATTCAGTTACACAAATGCAATATGGCTGCGTAGACGGAGAGAGATCTCAATCGGGCTCAATTGGAAAATTTTAAACAAAACAAAGTACATTCGTGTTTTTTGAAAGGCAATACGTATCGAATCGTGGAACGCTGCACTTTTGGTATAACAGACCGAGGATTTGAAAAAAATTCTATATATTTATTTTCGCGATCGAAGATTGAACCTTGTGGGTTTATCCAATAAGACACTCTACTTTATTTTACAGGAATAGAAAAAAACCATTATCAGATAAATTTATTACTGCGAAGCCTTTCCTAATACTACATCATAAAGCTATAAAATTACACGTTGACTTCATGTACCTTTGGTGGGTTCTAGTGAAACTTCATGAAAGATATGACATCAGGCACGGAAAGCTCGTCTCTTTACCACCGACCTTCAAGGGATATGAAAAATATCTGGAAGCAGTGATTTAATAAATAATGATTCAAATTATGTATAATTTTAATTTTCTATAATAACTTTATATATTTATTTATTTACTTATTCTTTATTGTATATTAAAAAAAATTATATGCACAACAGGCGGGCTTAATGCTAAAGAGCATTTACACCCAGTCAACCCGGTAAATAAAAGTAGGTATACAAAAAAGGAAGTAACATACACACATATATATATATATATATATATATATATATATATATATATATATATATATATATATATATATATATATATATATATATATATATATATATATATATATATATATATGATACTATACTATGCTATGCAAAAATTAATACTATACTATACGTAAGTAAGCAGTTCTTTCGCACGACGCTTAAATGCCTCACGAGAGGGAGGACTCTTCGGATGGACTCAGGCAAGTTTCTGCTACAGGAAACGAGTTAGACTTGTAACCAGGCGTAACAAGCATGAGATTCGTTTTGATCGCAAAGATGTCTGCTTGTAAACGCAACGGCTTGTGGATTCTATTCCCACTCCGGTAGAAAGAATTATTTTCATTTTCTTCGCTGTGGCAACTAGGCAAAGCGCGCCGAAAAAAATCGAAATATCGATAAACTATAATCGAGTGGCAAGGACCATAAAGCCCACGCTAACAAAGTTGCGGGCATCTAATTTATATGTTAAATATAATCAACGTTAAGAAGAAGAAACATTGACAGTAATTGAGCTATATTATTTGACAAATTCAAATTCAGATTCCAATAATTTTATTCAATGTAAGATTACATGATTCATTTTTTGAACGTCAAATACATTACCACCGGTTCACTAAAGTTAATGCCTCAGACCTGAGAAGAGCCGGGTGCAAGAAACTCAGCGGGACTTTTTTTATATAGTCATTTACAATTATACAATTATTAATTGTTGACAATGATACGCTTGAGATAGACTGGAGCGAGCATTTAATTCCCAAGGTGTGTTGACACCTTACAGGTTAAAAACTCATGCTGTGGCAAAGACCATTTATTAAACATTCATCTTCCATAGTTTCGATAATTTCGCGTTTATATTAAAGTAAATAATTGGCAAATTAAATTTCTTCATAACAATTTTTTTCTAGAACATAAACGTTAAATCTAATCGCTTAATGTGGCGGAAAATTGTACGTAATGTTTGTGTGGACATGGTATTTACAACGATATTATTTATTACTTCATGTAAGTTTACGATTTTTATTACTAAATTAACATTTTGATTATATTGTGTACAAATTCCTTTAGAACCCTAAGATATCCGGTTTTGAGCTTTCCCAATTAAATACTCATTTTGTCGACCAGAAGTTTTGGAACTATATAGCTTACAGTCAGACGTATATTCATCAAGTTATAACTCATCCACTACCATAGGTTAGCTGGAAGAGATCTCTTATAGAAAAAAGTCCAGTCCATCGTTCTGTACTATGTTTTTAATATTTTTACCCATCTATGTATTTTAGTACAATAAAGAATATTATATATTACTGTTTCTCTTGTTTATTTGGATATCACATGATTTGACTCACAACAAATGAAGAGCTAATGAACGGATAGCGTGATTTGTCATTAAGTGTAATTTATAAATATCTTTAATTTATTCATAATTGGTTTAGCTTAATGTATTAGATTTAAATTTAGGATTCATAGATATAAGATATTGTAGAAATATCTCAACATAAACAAATCGGACACCAACTCAATTGCAGCTCTTCTCAGCAGAACAGCCCTCCGAACTGGTGGTAGCTTCTAGTAAGACTGACAATACTGACACTTATGTTAATTGACGATACGAAAGTGTTTGTAATAGCCTATTTGAATAAAGAAGGTTTTGATTTTGATTTTGAATGGCAGGTCTAAAAAAGTTTACTGATTTCAGCTCTACATACTGTTTGTTCTTCCAATGAATTAAATCTAACCATGCAAGAAATAAACAAACTAAATAACATATTAGCATCTGAGCCATCCAACATAACGACAGTCAACGACAAAGCTTTAGATTATTTCATGTCAAATTTAATTGACAATAGCACAGACTATTTAGATCTCAGCATGTTTGATTTTGATACTCAAAAAAAGGTTTTAAGCGCAGCCGACACAAAAAGCAAAATGACTAAAGCATTATTGAATGGAACGGAAGGGCGACGTCACAAGATAATGACAGCAACCGATACCAGCGTGCCATATCTCTATAGTAAAGCTATAGATTTAATGAGACAATCTGTATATGCCACTAGATACAGACTCCAAGATACGCGAAAGATCAGAAAGAAATATAGCAACGATATGTCATACCAAATGGCGATTTATTATGGCTCGCTAATGCAATTGCGTTTGAAATTAGACAATACTTACGCTACTTTAAAAAAATTCCCATACGAATATAGATTTATTCACTATTTGGTGCTGTACGAGCGCTGTGTTGTTATACACGTTGACATTATGCACATGGTGGAGCGTTTGTTCATAATGTCAAATTACCTTAGAAAAAATTTGGGAGCGGAGACTGATACGGAGGAGCTTATAGAAAAAAAAGGGAAAATTACGTAAATAGAATATTAATATCGCAGTAGCTTCCATAAATGCGTACGTAGTAGAAATCATTCAAGCTTAATTTATTAACATTCTTTAACTATATCCGTTTTTAAATATATGTAATTAATTATCTTCGAAATTTATATGATTAATATACAAGGCTCATAGAATTATGTTATTTTAATATCTTTTTTTTCCATCATTAAGTGGAAAGTACTCGAATATTTTTTATTCATATAAAATCTAGTATATATGTATGTACAAGTGTATTTGTAAGCAACAGTCCTTACGGCACGACGGCTTGTTTGAACCAAATCTATTATCAGATTTATTATCCCACTCACATTCCAGCGTAATATTAATAATTATACATGACACAGATTAAATAAAACGAGCAATTTATTTTTTTATTTTTTTATTAATACGCCGTACAATATTTATAATAAAATCAAAAACATAAACAATTCAGGAATGCAACATAATATACTAAACATAATCTCATAACACAATAAAATCTCAATAATAAAATTAAATTATAGAAAAAAAAATCGTAACTGAACAAACAAGTACAGAATAAAGTCGTTTTTAGCATTGAGGCCTAACAATCACTTGCCCTTGCTCCAATTTGTAGTGTGATTTAAAAAAAAAAAAGGAGAAACTTAAACTGTTAGAGTTGCAAGCACTTTAACGGGGCGGGGATGGTGTTAGAATATTGCTAGTTAAATAAAAATTTAGATTTACCTTATCAAACCTGGTTTCTTTCCTTGATTTTTACCTTCTCTTATATCTCAACATTACCCCAACTCTTCTCTCTCCTCTTGATTACTACTCTCTCTCTTTTTAATCTTTTCTTTAAACCCCTTGTCAAATACAACTTTATTCTATACAATTGTACGGTCTCTAATTATATTTTCATTTAAAAAGCTTTACTTAATACTTTATACCTATACATAAAAGAGAAAGGGAGCCAAATCTTGTATAAATAAAATTCTATGTAAATATCGATTACAATATTCAACAAGAACTCTGCCTCATAAAGTAATTTTCATGAAAAAAAAACTTATTTTACAAGGCAAAAAAATCGGTTATAATCGATATTTTTCAAGATGTTTATATTTATACTCGATACCTCTCTATTTTATTTATAGTTATAATTATATACCTAACTAATATGATGGAAGATCCGAGAATTTGACTTCAAGCTTTCTTTACTTAAGAATTCTCAGTGTTAAAGTTTTGTATAATGATTTTTGACTTGGAGGTTACATATCGATTAAATTATTCAATAACAAAACAATTAAATATTAAAACACGAAATATCGATTTAACGCAAAATAAATAGATATAAAACAATAATATCAAATAAACTTACAATTAACTGTTTATTTGGTATTTAACTAATTATAAAATATTATTTACAACTTAAGAATATCGATATTCAAATAAATGGAAGCCAATGAAACCGATACAACAATTCAAATGAAGAGAAACTTCAAAAACTTACAACTTCTCATAGATGGTATAAATTTTCAAAATTTTAATTATTTTAACTAAAATTACAAATGACGAAAGGAAGCCAATTATAAATGTTTGTATGAAACCTCCTTCGTCAAACCATCAAAATTGTTGTTATTTATTTGAAATTGATGATATTTCTGTCCATAATAGAATATGATGATAAAATTGTCCTTAAAAGAATTATCCATAAAAATTTGGAAAATTTATGGAAAATTCTGGAATAATTAAAAATCTGACTAAAACGTGAAGAGGTAACCCATTATTTTGGCATAAAAGCACATTTTTTTCCAATCCCTTTGCTGAATGCTTATATTCAACATTTGGTGGCACAAATTGAATGAGGCCAATGTTTGTTCTCAACCACAATGGGACAAAAATATGGTTGACACAAGCATTGTTTCTGTCCAAATCGAGCCATCACGTAACACCAGCATCGATATATAAGACCTTTAAGTTTATTAATAATTTGAAAGGAAAACCATTGAATTTTGTTCGTTAAACAAAATATTTTTGTAACAGAAACAGGACCAAGAACACCACCACGCCCGCTAGTACACTGATACAGTGACTAAACAAACGTTAGTTGGCGATTAGCTATACCTTGATTGGCTGTGATTTATATGTAAAAAGAAAATTAAAAAATTGATTTCAATCCATTGCTCTTAAGCACAATAATATCGTCACCCCTTTTTGGTTTTAGTGAGATTTTAGAGCTTAAGATAAGTTATCCAAATTATTTCAACGAGCCCAATATCAACCGACACCTTCAGTTGACTTTAGACTAATAATTTAATATTATCACATCACTTGATGGCCGTAAAAGACTATTCCGAAGACATCAAGTAGACCCATCTCGGTTTCAATACATCGAAATTCAGTGCAAAAACTTTAGGGGTTAAGTTTTGGTTATAATCATTTATACTCGTGGCAGCCAAAGGAGGAATATAAACGAGAATACCGTACGATCTTCTTTATTTGATTTGATAACTTTCCACGAGGGTAGGTAGGCTTATACCCTATTAAATAAGGTAAGCCAGGTAAGAAAAGAATAAAAAAAATAAGTTTCTTTTACCCTATACTTACCCCTCGTAGTAAGTTTTGAAATCATCAAAAACAGATCAATACATTCACTTCAATCCCTAGAAGATTTGAATGAACTTGAATGGATTAAAAGACTCTTCGACATTCCTGTACAATATATACCTTAGTTCAGACATTCCTTCCGTTTATTTGACGCCTTCGAAAGCTTATCTTTAGTCAACTTACAAATAATATTTACAAAAATTTACAAATTGTGTGATAGTCTCTCCATAATTACATATCTATACATGTGAAATCAATTATAGAAATAAAAAAAAATTATCATTGATAAAAGCCAATTATTGTGATAAGTGAACAAAAATATGTGTATTTTGAAGTCACACATGAAGAATTTAAAACACACAAATTCCAAATTATCAATATAATTGGCCGCAACTAATAACAAAACATTAAATAACACCAATGTAACATATTGTATAATAAAAGTAGAGATGTAAGGTTTACGTATGACCTAATATTAGATGTTGTATCAAGTAGACGTATATTACCAAATTGTTTTTTTTAAAAAAATATATAAAAATAAATAGAAATTCGACATTTCGAACCTCTTTGGTTAATTCGAAATAGTTGAATATAAAAAAAAAACTAGTTTTTTTTTTAAATGTGGAATTACATTTTGAAATCTATTTGTTATTGATGTTAGGTGTTACAAATGTTTGATGAAAGGTGGGTTTTCTTGATTTTGTTTTGTTTTTTTTTTTTATTTTTAATAAGGGAACTCCCGAATTAACGAAGTTCGAATCTGTCGAATGTCTCATATGGTATATTGAGATGGTAATTTCATGGGATGGTTATAGAACACTGATCTTTGTTTATAATGCAATGAATTTCTTTAAAAATTTGAATATTAATAGCTGTCATTCGAATTTGATACTAAAAGGTATTGTCAAGAAGCAAGATTATCGTATTCAATATTTAAAATCATGTATATGTGTATTATTTATTGGATTTAACCGTTTTATTGCAAATTTCAGAAAGTACAAGTTTAGTTGAGGTAGTGATGGCAACAGCTTAAATTATAAAATCAAAAGAATAAATAAATAATTATTGTTTTTGATTGAAATTGATAAATAAAACGTTATATTTGTTTTTTTTTTTGTTATTATTAAAAATACTTTGGATGTTTCATATTTTTGCGACTATTACATATATTAAATGTAAATATTTTAACTGAATTATTTGCGTATACTTCAGTATTGCATAATATATATTTTAATAAAACCCACCCACCCATCACCATCACCACAGGTCACGGTAACTTTTCGATAGGTAACATTAAAAAAAATATTATATTCAAAACCAAAATGTACGCAATAAACAATGCAGCTAAAATACCTTCATTTAATATTAAAATTACTTAAAATTTTATACGAGGTTGAGGTAGTGATGGTAAGATTACTTGATAATAAATCGATAGTTACTTTGTTGTTATTTAATCATGAATTAGCAACTGTTTTTAAATATTTAAAAGTCAAATATCCATTTTCGGAGCATTATAAACAAAATATCACTGTGGTAAAACCTCCCTCCTTCCTAACCCCCCCTCCTTCATTCAATTACAACACTCCCCCTTTTTGCCCAACCCCCCCAAAATTCAAACTTCTAAATCCTTTAAAACCCCATAAAATCCCCATCTCAATAACCCCCTATATGTAATCTAAGGTATCCGACTGCTTACCGTCGGTATTTCTAAATCTCACTGGGTTTTCGGTTTCTGTGAAGTGTCACTCACGAAAATGAACGAGAGCTCATTCTTTTTCTGAGCGTAAGCCATGAATTCATCTGGAAGACAATATGTTATTATTTATTTATATAGAACCTTTAATAGGTTAAAGTTTTAAAAACTAAGAATTGAAATTAAATTAAATTAAATTAAAATAAGTTCAATAGTGTCTCTATTTAAAAAAGGTTAGGGCATATATACATAAGCTATATATTTTTATAGCAGAGTAGACACTTTTTACTAACTTATTATAGTCTAGAGTCAAGGCACTCGGGATTCGGCTAACTTTCAAGACATTGTGTGTTGAAACTTTTTTGACTCTCATCAGATAGAGGAATCGAACCCGCAACCGTCATGATTATCCCCCAATACCATACCGTCTCGCGACAACATCTTTATATATAAAGCATACATCTAAATGAACATATTTATTATTTTAAGCAGATCTCACCAAATGTAATGTATCCTTTGTGATCGATGTCGGTCTGCGCGTGCGCGCCGCGCGCCTCCTCCTGACACAGGCCGAGGCACTTGGAGGCCAACTCCTGGAACGCGGCGCACGGGAGGCGGCCGGAGTCCGAGGGGTCGAAGATCTGGAGTGGAGTTTTGTTTGAATTTATAATATTAATTAAAGCATATATAGCTTTGTAGAGTGGATTTTTGACGATTGGAAAATTATAGCTTTATAAATTATATTATAAGAATTATATTTAAAAGCTTCTGATATATAAAATTTAAAGTGTTTATTGTAATAAAACTAATAATATATAGGAATTATAAAAATTACACAATATAGTTTTAATAATCTTTAATTTGCTATCATAATAATAAATTATGTAACTTTAACAAGAATGGTACATTTATTTCGATATATTTAAAGTAGTCAAACGTAATATTGTGATCATTCTATACAGTTGTAATTGAAAATGCAACTAATTATCGATGAAAAAAATGTAGATGGAACGTCATACTGTGATGATTACGTAGTTGCCTTGGATAAGAAAGACTAGGCATATATAACCTAATGTAAAGTCGGTTTTTTGCCGAAATTTAAAACATTGCCACATTTTGTCATGCCAGAGCAAAGTAATGAAAATGATTAATTCCCCTGAATGGGAGTTGAACCCACATTCATCGCGTCTACCATCACAATGTACTCCAAATTATTACCAAATATTTACTAATACGAAAGTATACTCATGGATTAATGTGGATTAATGATAATTAAGACTAAAGTTACATATTACAAGTTAAGTACAATTAAGTATAGATAAAATACCTTAAAGGCAACAGCTATCAACTCTGTGAGTGGTGCGTGTTGCGTGGACAGGAACGCGGCGCACAGCAAGTAGTCGGGGAAGAACACCACACCCGTTGACCTCTGAAGGAAATTAGATTATTTTCTTAAATTTTATTTAAATTTTTTATCATATATATTTAATTAAGTTAAAATATTGTTTTATCTACACAAGATGTTTTACAAAAACTATTATCGTGGACGTGTATCAATGTAATGGGACCCAAAACAATGATTGAAAAAAGAAATGTCTGAAACGGCTAAATCGATTTTAATGTATATTTAAGCCGACTAAATTAATATGGAGTGTATGTTTTATTTATATCGCAGTTCATAAAAAAAAATAATCATATTATATTTAATAATATATATTAAACAGTTGAAGTCACTAGAACTGCGCTATACAATTTATTTAATCATTAGCTGCTGAGATAAGCGCGTTCAACCGCTCCCACACAAGGCTCTCTAAGTCCACTAAACAAGGAACTCTAGATTAAAGAACCCACACAAACCTGTACAAACAAATCGAACAATCGTTGCAAATGAACGTTACAGGGCACTCCCAGACGCTGCGCAAACTCCTGCTTGGTGAGCCACCGCGCGCGCCCGGCGCCCTGCGCGGCCGTGTGCTGCTCCAGATGCGAACGGTCCAAACTGGAAGGAAATGCTTACTAGCGTCACAACGGCACAGCGGCACAGCGACTGACTGACTGTCATTCGGAAAATTAATTATTTTAATTTTTTTCACTCCGGTTAGAAGTCAAGGCGCGATGTGGAGTTCCGCCAATCAACACGGCTATGTCTCGAAAATTGATCGGAGAGTGGAACGGAATGTCTCTCCCTCTGTCTATCCTGCTATATGCGGGAAATAGCGTGAAGCTATTTATTTAAAAAATAAGTGGATAATACAAAAATACTCTGATATTAAGTTATTTTATAGTCTATTTACTGTCTCTTTTCGACTGGGTTGAAAGATATAGAATATTTGGCATACCCTACAGCCCAGTTGACAGGTTATATTTATAATATATATTAGAAGATAGCGTTAAGTTCCTTAGGTAGTGACATAAAAACAAATAATAAAAGTTTTTTTTTTTGAAAGTTAATGAAAGTTATACAACTAAAAAGATATCGTCTGTTGTATACTGGCTCATTAATATCTACCAAAACGTAAAATATATGTTTTTTTTTATAATAATAATCTTTTAATCATTACTTCAGATATTGCTTTATCCGTCTCTGTCATTTCATAACAGCCAACCACCTACTCGAGTACTTACCCAAGCTGCCCCATGACCTCGGCCACCTCCCGGCAAGCGGCGGCGGCCGGTATGCCGAGCTGCTTGGCGCGCGCTATCAGCCTGCAGTCGTCGTATGTGTAGTCCAGTACTGGAACTCCTAACGCCCTGGAAATTGTGTGGTCATTTGTAGAGTATATTTTGGGCATGTATACTTATTTCAATTTTTAAATATATTTTGTATAATATATCATTTGGCTTGCATCATGGTTAAAATCAAAAATTCAAAATAGTGAATATATTTTGAAATTTTAAAAATTAACGTACATTGAGGCAGTCAGATGAGCATATCCACACATGGTCACATTTGCAGACAGACTCTGCACGAATACAGTCCTCAAAAACAAAGTAATTAGTACAGAACTAACTTAGCCATGACATCTCTAACGTTCCGGGCGTACAGTTTCGGGTCTCGCCTTTCTTCCTCGCTGGGGTAGTAAACAGGTAAGAACTCGATCTCGCACGAACTGTGCACCTGGGTGAGTGTCAGCCATAGCAGCTTTAGGCTGGAATAAAAAAAAATTGTAGTCTTTAAATAAAATAATACTTTAATATCTAATGGACTTAAGGCTTAAAAATATGATTTAGCAGTACTTAAAATCCCGCTAATTGTAGTCATATTTGATAAATGCTTTATGGATAATAATCACTTATCAAAATGTAGAAATAAAAAGCCACTTACGCCCCAGGCCCTTCCCAAGTCCAAGTGACAGTGTCTTTGGAATTAGGATAGCGGATGGTAACAGGTTGGACGGGCACGCCCGGGTAGAAACCTCCCGGCTTGAACGTTATCAAGCATGATCTGTTCGTGCAAGTGCCTTCTGGGAAGATTAAGACCTGGAAGTAACACACTAAATATAATATTTTGCTGCTTTAACGTTGAGTTTAGACAGTCGTGCTGCTATTGACTGTACAGGTGACTGATTCAATCCCTACTCAGGGATGATGACCAAATTCTCCGGTGCATTTAGCCACTCGGTACGCAATGCCTTAATTTATCAAGCGGAGAACAGAGTGTCTCGTACTATGTTGTCTTTGCTTACCCTGATATAGGCGGGATATAGCTTCTTCACCACTGGTGAAAAGATTATTTATTTAATAAATCATTTCATCAAATGATCATGTTATTTTCCACCATAAGCCTTGCAAATAAGATGGAACAAACCCATTGCCCAATCCGTAGATTATTTTAGAATGAACTAGAATTATCCTCTTGTCTTGAACAAACAGCACATTGGATATATGAACGAACGGACCGAAAGGTGATCTGATGAAATTATAATTTATGCCAGTAATGATCTTTCCACTCTTTATTAGAGATAACCGTTAACGCATCCGCCTTTGTAATTCGATACATGACTTTCATAAAATCAATTTATGGTGTATTACTAGGAAACTATGTCGTAATTTATATGCACGAGTATAGAAAAAAAATATGAAAAGGGCTTAATTCATATTCTTATAGATTCCAATACCGAAAACTTTTTTTTCACACTATATCCCGCACATAACAGGGTTGGCAATATAAACCTGGTGTCAATGCGCTAAGTTAGTGAGTTGATTGAGGATACGCGACGCCACGCTTTGTCTTACCGAAACATGCATTCCCTCGAGTGGGAAAAGAACCCACTATCATCGCGTTTACATTCAGATACTCTCCCACTGCGAGATATGAACCTGTACTTATGAATATTACTTAAGCTTCATACATGTCCCGTATAGTGTAAGAGATACAGAGAACCCTGTGTACACTTTCCACACAGTCGCATATTGTCCCAATTTTTTTTAAGTTTTAATAATATCATTTCATTCTTGCAGCTTACCTGAGGCCAATTTTCCTTGGAGGTAGCTCGCTCGATGATCTCCTTGATAGTGTTCTGCCGGGAGTTGGGGTCATCTCGCCATACGTACACGGGCTGGGTGTAGTTGATTAGTTCTAGAAAATATTGGGAAATCTTGAATACTGTAGAAATGTATATACACAGACGACGCCAGATGACGCCGGTCATCCATGCGTTGGCTGCTCTCCAGACATATATTAATGTGGGACTGATCAATAAAGAAACCTGATACTTAATGATAGAGCCCATTAGAGCCCTGATTTGATCGAAATTGACGAAATTTATGTACCTATATTTATACGAATAACAAAAATGTAACTGATAGCCGTCTCTACATAGGAAATATATAAAAAAAATATATATATAATCGGGGGCATTTATCAATGAAATATATCCCAAATCTTCGAAAACGTCGAAACTTCAAATTTACTTTTTCATGTGGACAAAGTTGCGGGGACATCTATATTACAGTTCTCTTACGATACTAGTTCCCTTAAGATGGTATCCATACTTAATAAAATAAAAAAAATCTATATAAAAGGTCAAATTCACATTTATAAATTATCCATATATTATTTTCATCACATATGAAACTAAATTATCTAACCATGCGGCATTGTTCTATTACTTACATGCTCTTCTAAATTTGAGTACTAATGCGTACAAAAGAAGCAAACAAAAACAAACGGTTAGAACAAAATTACTTACAACTTGCATTTTATGTTATTAAAAAGGCATCAAAGAAAATTATTATGATGCCAGTTAATTTTCAAGTTAATTAGCTCAAAATGGGCTGTAATTTTAAAAAGACTATATAAAATCCAGCCTTAAATTATAGTTGATTTACTTCAAATATCTTTAAACCTTGTAATAAAAATTATCCATAACTATACATACTTGATTTCAACTACCCACCTCGGTTAAACATTTGTTTTTAAAATATTATCTGGTGTTGGCTTATGTAAATGGTTACGAAAACTACGGAGGTTAATTAAGCAATACAAGACATCTCGGGATCTCGCTAATGGATAAACTCCGAAATGAGATTATCCCCCAGAAGACCAAAGTAACAGGTATAGTCTGGAAATGTAGCAAATTTAAGTGGCAGTGGGCTGGTCATATTTGTCGTAGAACCGATGGACGATGGACCAAACGGGTTCTCGAATGGAGACCTCGCCTCGGCAAGCGTAGCGTTGGACGTCCTCCGGCCAGATGGACCGATGAATATAAAAAAGGCGGCTGGTACTGACTGGATGGCGAAAACACGAATCGTGTTCGAATCGAATATGGCGTACCCTAGGGGAGCCCTACGTCCAGCAGGGGACTGCTGTAGGCTGATAATGTAATGTAAAGACATCTCGACGTATCTAACTGTAGAAGTGAGTTATCTTTCTCCTCACAAAATGCACAAAAAGCTAATATAAAACACAAATATATAGGATGACTACGCTATTTTAATTTTTTTCTCATAATAAAAGCTTCGCATCATTGCTACTCGACTACTACTCGCACTTTACCGATATTTTTCATATATTCAAATCGAATGCTACACAAACTTTCAAACACTCATAAATAACTAAAAACAGCATTATATACATACATACATACATACATCCATACATACATACATACATACATACATACATACATACATACATACATACATACATACATACATACATACATACATACTATAGACAGATGATTACTACTACTAACTCATGATCTGAGATCTTTCTCTTAGTAATTATGGGTAATATTTTATTCGTAGGTCAACCAATTATTTTATAACACTGTACAGTCACGAAAATTGTGTTTCTCCCATGAAATTACAAACAATTAATACGTTTCTTTTGAACGTGATGAGAATTATAATGTTCAAACGAAGAGAATGCTCACGCGATTTTATACATAGGTATGTTCAAAAAGTTTTTATATTTTATAGTATTTATTAATACTTATTTTCAAGCTCGATATCTTATTAAGTATATTTTATTAATAATTATAATATAAATTATTAATAATATTTTAATAAAGTAATATTTTATAGTATTCATTAATATTTATTTTGAGCGTAATATCTTATTAAGCGTATAGCATATAGACAGAGAGAGCTTAGTGCCAAGACACACCGTCGTCACTTGTCTGGCGAATTCGAGACATTTTAGTGGAAAGTGGCGGAATTTTCGCCACTTTCTGCTTTGCTAGTGAAATTGAAATTAAAAAAATTTGTTCCCGCGAGACATCGAACCCACCTCCATTGTGTTTACTGTCACAAAACACTGAACAGACAGACACTTTATTCTACTATATGACTGACTATATATATATATATATATATATATATATATATATATATATATATATATATATATATATATATATATATATATATATATATATATATATATATATATATATATATATATATATATATATATATAGAAAAGAGTAAATTAATATACCTAATGTAAAAGTTAGCACGCAAAGTTCATAGGTTCTAAGCAACCTTCAACTTTCACATGTTAAGACCTAAAAATATTTCAATGATAAGAAAAAAAAGAGAAGTACTAAATACAATTAATATTTAACTGTTAATTTTTTTATGACGTACAGTCATAGAAATAGATATACTTATGTACTCTGAATGTCTGTCTAATAGCATTTTATTAAGTGAAACGTTTCATTTAATGTACGGGGTTCTCGGGAAAAAAACTATTCTTTCAAAAACTTAACTTTTAAGTTTTCTCTCAAAAACTTACCAAATATTTTTTTTTATAATATGTAACAAATAAAAAATTTGCTATATGTAACTGTTAAACTTTAAAACATATCAATATATATTTTTTTTAATTTGAGTAGCGTTATATATAAAATATATCACGTTATTCAGTCATAAGTCAAAACTAAGACTTTAACCTCGCGATCTAACGCCAATTTTAAAGACCATTGCGCGTAGCACGTGTGCACCTAAAAATACATGCGCGCGATATAACTGTATATTACAATAAGCTCTTTGATGTGGATTTTACGCGATCTATAATAGAAATCATAATATTATGACGCCAATTTAATAAATAACTTGTCTTGGTGCCATTTGGACAGCTTACGATATTGCCAACTCCTGTTATCACAATGACTGTGGGTTCGATTTCCACTCAGAGCATTTGTTTGTTACAATTTGCCTGCACTGATGCGACAGGCAATATTACGATTGCGTTAGACTTAGTACTGTCAGTTAGTAGTATTTGCGTTATTGCGTACGACTTAGACTTGAAAACTTACAGTGATCTATTACATTACAACGGGCAAAGTGCTTACAGAGTTGTATTTGCCGCACTTAGTATGATGTACGAGTATGTAAATTAGTTCTAAAAGATTACGGACTAAATTTTAAATATTATTTAAAGAGCTACGCTATTAGTGAAAGTACTAAGTAAACTTGTATACTAGTTTATAATAACAAACAATAGCTTAAGTTTTAACGACTTATTTTATAACGTATATATGTAGTCAGCTTATCATGAGCATAATATAATGAAAGTCTTACGAAAAGCGAAGAACAGTGTCTTGAAAGTTGACACTAGGTTTCATCTGCCTACCATGCTGGATGCTAGATAAATCATGATACTAAATAGACACCAGTAAAAAACTCGAGAATAGGCGTAAATTAGAGAGCGGAGCCGTATGTTTACGTTGAATTTGTCTAATAATAAAAGTTAACAAGATTTCTCGACGTCATCCGATCATAACGTCTACAAATAATGAATGTAAGAAGTTCTTATAACTGTATAATGAACCAGGCCGGATAATGAACCAGGATATTATTTGAACTGTATTTTTTTTTTGCTACACGCCATATCCCGCATATAGCAGGATAGACGGAGGAAACCTAAAGTTAGGGTACTCTATTACCTACATTCCGCCTAATTTTCGAGGCATTGGGTGTTGAGAGGCGGAACTCGACGTGCTTTGTCTTGTTACCAGATCGTTTTCCCTCATGGGAATCGAACCCACAGATGTCGTGTTTACAGTCACACTTCCACTGCGCCACGAGGGCCTCTAGGTCGATGGTAAACTATACTCTACTATAAATAATTATATATACGTTTACAGTCTGACGTTGTGCCGCTGCGCCATCATCGTAAATGCAATGAGTTTTATAGTGTATAGAGACTGTTATGGGTTCGAACCCCATAGCATATACCTCAGGATAAACAATTGAATCTACATATTCGTAAATATATATAGTAAATTACTAAACAACTGCGACTAATACAAATGTATTTGTGATTTAAAATTAATACGTATATAGGTCCATTAGACGATATATATGGCGGATCTTATTACAATAAAGACTACACGTTTATTACATTGTATTGAATGCTACTGCTGGCCGTCTTTAAATTGGCTTGATGCTTTGTTTAGTAAATAGCTTATATTCGTCAATTAAATAAGTTAATTAAAAAAATGTTAAAAAAGTATATATTTTATTGATACATATATGCTTTACATAGCGGGATAGACACTTTCCGCCCAATTTTGAGACATTGCGTGTTGAGTGGCGGAACTCGACGCCGCGCTGTCTTGTTACCAGAGCGAGGAAATGTAATAAATCATTCTCCATGTGTGGGAATCGAATCTACAACCGTCGGCCTCCATTTATTTTTATTTCATTTATATACATATTATGATATGTTTGGTTGCTTTGTTAATTAAAACGACTAAGCGCATTTCCATGAAATTTACTATTAAGATTCAAAAGATTTTTTTTTATTTCAATAATATCATATAAATATTTATAAGTCTTTTTAGGTTAGCAACAAATTGTTAGAGCACACTCTTGTTACCTAAGAGATGTTTAATACAATTTATAATTTACGTCTTACCTAAAAGATTTTTCTTAAATCAAAGACAGACGGATTCGAACCCGCACACATTTAACTATACGTCTGTATCAGCAACGCAATGTAATAAAAATCGTCATCAATATTGTGTCAACCTACATCTGTCAAGTTAATTTAAATGTCAATAGCACAAAGCTATACAAATTGAGCAGAAAGAAAGCTTAAAAAGAATCGTATAGAGCTTTTATTTGTGTGTGAATGAGATCTATGAAGAAATAAGTTGTACAATGAA